>JPKZ01002716.1:71075-88692 GCA_000803305.1 Toxocara canis | reverse complement strand
AGAGGGGAGAGAGAGGCTATGCAGAGCGGATGGGTCGCAGACCTTTTCGAGAGGTTTTTAAAATACTTCAATCAGGAATCCCGGTTTTTTTCTGCCTCAAGAAGTGGTTCGTATATAAAGTTCCTAGCAATATTTGCTAGTAACTTTGTACACGAACCATTTCTTTTAATAGTTAGCAGTGAATTTAAGTTCAACTTGTAAGTAAATTTAGTAGTTACTAGTGACTTTTTCCCTCCCGCCGATGTTTTTTTCACGCAGTATTTGATCACCGTTTCAGCTGTCTCAGCGAGTAAGCGTCTTTTTGTACCCCACTGATCTTAGTATTAGCAGTATTTGGTGCTTGCAGCGTCCAAATGCAGGCACGCGGTGAAGCAGTCCGTCAAACTGTTATGCACGTTACTGGGCAAGCTAACGACCCCCGAATTGATCAGCGCGCTGCGTGCATATATTTCGGCTTCTACAGCGGTCAGTTTCCCCTCTTTTCCTAAAATGTGTGTCTCACTTTTATATATTTTAAAAGGGGCATGAGTGAAATCACAAATTGCTTCTCCAGCTGTCCAGTATGTCAGGAAAGGGAACAATTAGGTCGTTCCCTGACTTTATCGTCATTGGTTTTTTGTTTTGTAGGTGCAATTATTATGTGTTGTGAAATTTATTTAGCTCTTGATGTAGCTTGAAGTTTCGGCATTGATGCCGCCTTCAAATTTCCTTTGTTGGCCATTAAATTTTAGAGGATTGTGTGGATTTAATATTTTGTGGAAATATTCTGGTACAGATGAGCATCTTTTATAGGAACAGCTGGAATCAGCATCCCAAATGTTAACGATCGCTATACATAAGTTCATCAGAGTTTATTGCAAATCTACGCACAGCTATTTCGATATCTGTCCGCTGCGTGTGAGCTTTTCAGAACTTTTCTTCGTTCGACTTCAGTCTTTGTCTCAGCGGTTTGTTCGCCCCCAGATGTAGTATAAAAAAAATGAAACACAGATGTCGAATATATCAAATACTCACCGTAAATGTGCAGAAAATGTGGTCAGATATCCATAATTTCGTTTCTTTTGTTTTAAGTGCATAAGTGATTTGGATATTATCGTGTAAGGGCCTCGATAGGTTCAGCTAATGAGTTAATTTTAAGCATACGCACGTGTGTAGTTTCGGTGAGGAGCAAGTCTATAGCACCTGCCAGCCAAACATGTTGGCCCTTCGGCCTGGAATATCCTTGAAAAGCAGATAGTGTGCTGTCCGGTGAGAAGCCAGCCTGTAAATTGGTGATGACCTGCGAGTTTAGGCTCATTGAGGGCTCCTGAAAGGGAGGGTATAGGGATAAGACCGCAGACATTTATAAATTGTTCCATTCGTTCCTTCAACTCGTAATGGTACTGAATGCGGGGAGGAGGCTTCGTTCGACTCCCTCATTTCTTGCGAAGGCCCTTATTTACGCACTGTTTTTTCAACTATTATCATACATATAAATTTTACCTCCATCCCGACCGATGTCAGGACGGTTGCGCCATTTGTGATCACAAGTACTTTTTGCAGAATTTCTCTTTTTAAATTTCGTTTCTTTTGTTTTAAGTGCATAAGTGATTTGGATATTATCGTGTAAGGGCCTCGATAGGTTCAGCTAATGAGTTAATTTTAAGCATACGCACGTGTGTAGTTTCGGTGAGGAGCAAGTCTATAGCACCTGCCAGCCAAACATGTTGGCCCTTCGGCCTGGAATATCCTTGAAAAGCAGATAGTGTGCTGTCCGGTGAGAAGCCAGCCTGTAAATTGGTGATGACCTGCGAGTTTAGGCTCATTGAGGGCTCCTGAAAGGGAGGGTATAGGGATAAGACCGCAGACATTTATAAATTGTTCCATTCGTTCCTTCAACTCGTAATGGTACTGAATGCGGGGAGGAGGCTTCGTTCGACTCCCTCATTTCTTGCGAAGGCCCTTATTTACGCACTGTTTTTTCAACTATTATCATACATATAAATTTTACCTCCATCCCGACCGATGTCAGGACGGTTGCGCCATTTGTGATCACAAGTACTTTTTGCAGAATTTCTCTTTTTAGCCCCCCCCCCCCTTTTTACAATGCTTTTCGAGCTAACTGCGGCATTAATTCGAAATCATTCTGTGAATTGCAAATGATACCCATCTGTTCCACCTACTTAAAGATTTTACTGCACGTACGCTTATAAGTTTTACTATAAGATGTATAGCTAAGGGTATTCGTTCAGCCGTTGTTTGAGAGCGGTGAACGCAAGCGTCGTGAAGTAGTGGCTGTAGAGGAGCGCCTACTGGTTCACGTCGAATCAATCCACAATCTCAGTCCACAATGGCGATCACGTTCGTGCTCGATGTGCGTGGCGGTATATGTAATGCACGGCACCGCTGAACTGTGCCGCGGCTTCAAAGACAGTTGGGCGAACGTTGAAACTGACGCCTTTTTCCCGTACTGCCACACCAATACTTGGGTAATAAACGGTTCTTATCGGGGGAAATAACGAAATTTTCTTGTTTATTGTAATCGTCGTTTGTAAAGTTAATTAATAAATTCAAGGTTGTTTGATATATATGGGTTCTTCATGCCCTGTTTCCCCTAAAAATATAGAAAGATAGGAAATCATTCTCTTAGGTTTTTTAAATTAAATATTTGAAAAGATAATTAGACTAAACGATATTGCTTAATTGTCTGATATCGTTGCCTGATTTTATATGAAAACCTTATGAAAGCTAGATTAAGAAGAAGATATAAGAATGAGATGTGTGATTTGGTCATTTTTTGTCGTTGTGCTAGTACAGATATTTTACAGGTATTTTTCAGTAAGTGAAATTCTCCGTTCCGCTGGTCATGTGATATATAGATCAAGGGATTCCAGAAATCATGATGCAACAGCAACGTTGGCTTGTTGCCGAAATGGAAAAAGAATTTTTCATTACTATTTGCAATCGTTGATGATATCTTTGTTCTAGGCAGCATTCGACCTTCCATTGTGTATTCTTCCTCGTGAAACGAGAATTCTTGTTCTCGTATACGGCATAGAGCGTTCAGGCGGCGGTCAAACACAAGTTGGCACGTCGGTTCGTCCATTCGTTGCTTTAATTGCGCTTTTTTGCCCTTAACGATATCCCGGCTTTTAATCTTTTTTAAAAGAAGAAATTTGTTTTAGGACATTCACGATACGAGGTTGAACTGCCATTATTTTCGATAGAATTGAGTAAGAGGATTCTTCCTTCTCTCAAGTACTTAAAAATATACGTGTAGCATGTTAATAGACGAGGTAGCAGAGTTGATAATCTTTGGATTCTTTTTATTTTGTTGTCTCATAATTTTTTTTGCAGCCATCTTCACCAAGCACATCAACGGAATCTACCGAATCAGTCGAACGAGCTATTGCCTATGCATCCTTTCCACTTTTTGACCATGAAGGGTTAGTTCTTTATTCTTTGTTATAAATCATGTTGTCGTCGGCCAAAGGAGAACACAAAAGGGAGCTGACTTTAATGAAGTTTTGCTTTTTTTAAGCTGACTTCGGTATGAGTAAAAATTCGCTTATCTTGCTGTTGTGAAATGCCATGCCGCTCATCATAACTTTCGGATTTTGCGGAAAACTCGCCTAGCCGATTGGGCATTTGCGATCTTTCCATCTTATTTTCTTGTTTATATAAAAAATGCCTTTATATATGCATAATTGCGCGCACGACTAACTTAGGTGCGCTGACCGGCGACGACAAACCGATCACGTTTAGGCAGGCCTCGCCGATCAGCACATCGGTTGGACTAGATGTTTTCTTAAAATTCATTTCTTTTCTCAGTTACCAGTTGTGTTGCCAAGTTATCGTTTCTTGCAGAATAAAATGAAGACCTGATCGTTTTCAAGGATGTTAATGAAGACATCCCATAGCAAAATGATAGGCACCAGCCACATAAAATGTCAGTGACTCGGGTGCGTTCTCAGGGTTGTCCATTATTTTTGAAATCAACTTGCGTTTGGTTCATGCTTATATCGACTGAAATTTTAGCATCTTTCGTCAAGGATCGTTGTTCCTTCCCTTGACACCGTTGGAAGATTCGGTGGTGCAACCGTGGGGACCGCGCCCACTTTTCGAAAATCGAAACGAACCGGCCGTATTGGTCACTCTTCCCGAATTTCACTATGAAATCTTGTTTCCATATGTTGGATTCGGGGAAGGAAGGTTGGCTGCCACTGCATGCTTGTTTGTGTCTTCGTTAGTCTGCTTAATACTTCGTACCGTTTATCCACTCACCAGTGCTCACTAGCGTTGCCTTATGAGTCTAATGGTGATCCAAAGTTTTTGTCATAAATACCGCTGAACATTATGCTTTGATGGCTGTCTGCTCATTTTAAAGCTAAAGTTCATTCTGCTGCAGTATGTATCTAAGAAATAATGCGGTTTCCGTTCTGAATTTCTCGGTTATAAGCCGATTTGTTAAAAGGTTCGTTTTCTTCGTAAGACATAACTGGAATGTTTCCGCGTCTCTTTCGTTCTGCTTTTAGAATTCACTCTAATGGTGTATTGTAGAACGTGCTTGGCAACGGTCGTCAACTAATTTTTGGCTTTTAAATTGGCTCATTGACATTTTTATGCGCTTTTCGGTGTCGTTGAAACGCGTTATGGGATCATGATGCCTGTGCACATATTCGTATGTATCTATCTGTTCGATGGTTTCAATTGGAGAACCAGAGAAGTTGCAGCAATGAAATTTGGCAGCCGTAAAGCAAGACCTTTAAGTCGTAAATTTCTGGAGGAGTTATCGTGCTAAGGAGTGTTTTTGACGAGAAAGGTTGGTGGAAGGAGCGGTTGATTTCACGCTCAATTTTTTAATCGATCATGATTCCCAGCTGAGTAAATGAACCCTTGAACGGGGAACGAGAAATTTTTTTTTTTTTTTTTTTTTAAACGGCCTCGAAGTTTGAAATAATAAGCGATAGGGGCGCAAGCAGTCGCGTTGTCTTGAACAAATCGTTTAATTTCTCTTTGATTACCGGTCGGGAAAATTTTTTTTTTACATAATGAAATGTTCTGCTGTTGTTTTAAATGTTTATAAAGCCAGTTAGTCCGCTTTTGCGGAACGTGCAAAAGCGTATGTGTTGGAAATCGTCATGGGCGGTTTCCAGATTCTTACTTCCTATCCGGTGTCCAGTTAACGTTTTAAGTAAATCTATTGCCGGTTCTTCATCAAAAAACTTTTTTTTTTGCAGCACGACGCGCGAATTTGAAACTCTTGACGAAGGTACACGGCAATATTTGCTAGACATTGTTGAAGGAGGTGTCAGTCACAGGTATTGTTTGTTTAAATTGTAGTAGTTTTAGTACAGTAAGCAGTAATGTTAACAGCGGAGTGGACTATCAGGAAGCTCTCCTTTTTTGGAATCCCTGAATTGAAATCTACGATGTTTATGACAAATTTCTTTGTTGAAAATTCGACCAGAATTTTTTTCGTCAAAGTTATTTTTTACTTGTAACTGATCGCTGTGTTTTTAATTTTGCAGTTTGAGTCAAGATGAGAAAGAGGTTTTATGGGAGAAGAGGCATTATCTGACGCGTATTCCGGCCGCTTTACCGCTCGTTCTTGCTTCGGCAGTAGGATGGGACTGGGCCTCACTCAACAACATCTATCAGCTTCTCGACGATTGGATACCGTTGAGTCCAGTTCAAGCAATCGAATTGCTTCTGCCAAAGTTAGCTTTCCTTTTTCGTTTTTTGTTGTTTAGCTTTGACTTTTTTTTACGAGCGAGCATGTTTTTTGTTTCTCTTGATGTACCTGAGTCAGAATTACTCCCGAGCAGGAAAAGGTCAGCAGACTTTTTTGTAAATATTCGGGCTTTCTTGCTTTCACCCTCCCCCCCTCGCCCTCCCCGCCTTTCTGTCTCGTTTCAGGATGAAGTGAGAAAATCCTTTGCCTAAATTGTCGCGGCTATGAGATTTTTTTCCTGGATTTTTGAGATGTCCAAATACGCTTTCTTTGGCGTGGCATGAAGTTGAAATTATTCACATACTGCTATAGCTGCAGCCTTTGTATACATAACTTACCTTTTACTGTTCTATTAGTTTTTATTCAAAGCATATATTTGTTAAGATCGTAGCTCTTTTGTTTCTCGCATTTTCTTTTATTCCTTATACAGTCACATTGTACTCGATTTTAATTTGGTTTTCTTCGATTTCCAGCTTTCCGGATGTTGTCGTCCGCGAGAGGGCTATAACATGGTTGAAGGGTGCATCATCGGCTTTTCTCTTCAGTTTCTTGCCGCAACTGGTTGAGGTAATGTTCGTTATACAGTAGAACCTCTGGTCGCGACAATAATTCGTTCCATAACTTTGGTCGCAACTCGATTTGATCATGACCTGAACCTCATCGCCCCATCGGATTGTATGTAGATACGGTTAATCCGTTCCAGGCCCCTACGAACTGTATATAAACATTGTTTTTTTAAAGATTTTTAAGCACGAAGATAGTTAATTATGCCATAGAATTCACAGTGTAATAGTTAACTAAATGTAAAGTCCTTGAATAGCACTGAGAAAACCTTGAATGACAGAGAAAAATAACATTGCGACTTCAGTTTTCTTTAAAACCTCCTCGACATTACCACTCTTCACTTGATTAGAGGCCATGGTTAATTGCAAAAATAATGCAAAAATACACAAAATACAGCACAAAGGTCACAGCGATTGAGCGTACGTCTTATCGAGACCGAATAATAAGCGACATCGAATGAGCAAGCGTCCGCGGCCGTGTTTGATCGCAGCCCGAGTATGTGTTCGTGATCAGATTCAAAAATTTTGTGGATTTTTTGGTCGGAACCCAATTTGGTCATGGTCAGAAGCGTTCGTGACCAGAGGTTCTACTTTAGCAGAATAGAAATATTATGTTTTAATTAAATGCGAAGAGCGCAAAAAAGCAGCTAGCGCGCAACGTGAATGGTGTAATGTGTATATGAGATTTTATTTTTGTTTTGGCTACATCGGCAACTTTTCGAGCGCAAAGGGTACAATATGGATGAGATTTTGAGTACGTCGACTCAAGATTACGAAATCCGACTGTCACGACAACTATGCAAAACTATGGTTAGGTCGAAAATGCGAAAATTTTAATTGCGAAATTTTTTTCGAAATTGCGAAATTGATCGAAATTTTAAGATTATTTTCGCGGACAGCTGCAAATTACTATCAACTTTTACCGTTAGATTTCTGAACGTTATTCATTTCCAAATGACATGTTGCCGAACTGCTGATTTTCGGTGCATTGGTTGGCATTTTATTCGAGCAGTACTTTGATTTTCTTTTTGTTGCATTCCTCTTGAGACCCGTAATAATCAGTTTATTGTGCGCCATATTTTTAAGGCACTACGATTTGAAATGTTTGAGAATTCTTCACTGGCAGCATATCTCCTACACCTAAGTGCCGAAGATCGACGATTCGCTTTTGAAATTTATTGGTGCGTTGTTTTTTGCTTTTTTTTTTAAATTAGGTTGGCGTTAAATGACGTTTTATTTACGATTGACAATCGTTGATTTTCGTTTCTGAATATTCTGAAATGGCATTGCGATCTTTTACATAAAAATAGCCTGGTTGATTCATTTTTTAGGGATAAAATGAAGTGAAATAAAATGGTTGTATGGTTTCGCGTCAAGCATGCAAAAATTGAGCAGGTTGTTATATATCGGCTTGGATGTTGAGCGAGCTTAACGTAGTCGCTGCTTCTCTCTCGTAGATGGGCATTTTTTAATGCGCTTTTCGCGGCAGCAAAAATGTGTCATCGGATGGACGGTCATGTTTTTTCTGTACGTATCTGATAGCCTTAACTGTATGGCAATCTTAACTGACGTGATGAAATTTGATAAGTGTTAATCCATGGCATTTCGACAGTAGGCATATTATGGTCGATGAAAGATAATTAGGCAGGAAGGGTAGGTAACGGAAATAATTGCTATTAAATTCAGTTCCTGTGGATGAGATGGACGCTAATACAACATGGAATTTTGAACTGTAACTTGCGAAGACAGCTGGGAATGGGAGGTTTTCCATTAGAAATCGGAAATTTTTGGAAAACAAGCACCAAAGTCCCAGAAATATGGGTAGCAGCGACAGCACTCCTATCTCATGAACAAATCGGTATGTCGTCACCAGTGTGCGTCAAGATCGCGAGGCCAGTAGAAGACTTTTGTGCAGTTAAGTGGTCTTCATTCTTCTTTGTTTTTCGAAGATTTATTTTTGCGTTTCATTAGGTTTATAGATTGTGCTAGACCTTGGCATGCTGGTAGATCGTCTAGGATGTACCTCTCTTTCGGTAGGTCGTGCAAGGTATATTAGCAGTATTTTGTTTGTTTCCATTACTAAAAGTATTCATATTTTCAGGCAACTTCAGCAACGTATTGACCACTGCATAGACCATACGTTCGCTGCACGTTGTACAAATTTGCAGAAACAGATCTGCATAATAATGGACGAGTTGTTCATGATCGAGATTGGAAATCAACATTCGCTTCTTAGAGCACTTGATCATATAGCAACGGACATGAGTGACGCTAACGATTCGGCTAAAATGGTAACTTTTCCAGTACATCTTGTTGAAGATGTGACAGTAGTACTTTGCAATAACAATATGGTCGTTGGTTACTTTTTATCGGTGCCGATAACTTAGAACAGCAGTATTGGCAAGTATTTTTAGCAATATGATTAAGAATGGGCGAGCAATAGCTCAGTGGTAGAGTTTCCATGTCATGTGCGGAAAGATTTCGGTTCGCTTCCCGGCTGCTTCCCCAGCGGATCGCCAGTAGGCTGGCCACCAGGCGTCCCGAAACTGGTCAAAACGATCATGCGTTGGCATGGTTGTCAGCTGTATCGATACGGGGATCGATGAAAAATCACAGATGCCTTTGCATGATTAAGAATACCGTCTGGACAGCTACGGGTGAAGTTTGCTTCGTAGATAATGAAGTGAGGTCGGGGGTGCGTTGAGGGTATAGGACGTTTACGGATGTTCTGCGCTCGGCTGATAAAATCGTTGGTAAACAAACGCAAGCTTTGAAGATGTATGCATGGCCACAGCGATCGGTATTTTTGAGTTCCAAAACGACTGAGTATGGTCTTAAAATCCCTGAAGTAAATTCAGAAGTGGCGATACTGATTGTTGGGGGGGGGGGGGGGGGGGGGGGGGGAGGATGGTGTTCGTAAAACAGTGTGGTGCAGACAATTGTACGAAAAATCCTTAAAAATATACCAGACCATAAATAAGGAAAGCCGAATATGTCTTCAATTTTTTATCATTGCACACGTATTCCAGTTTCTGCCTTTTCGGCGCCATATGACCATAGAATTTTTGGCATCATTTTTGCCACTTCGGAGTGATGTGGGATTGGCCGGAGCACTACGAGTTTGAATGTGTGCAAAAGTAGTTGGATGCAGTGTAAGAGGGAAGTAAGGAATTGTGTTGCAGCATCATATAGCGTTTTTTGCTCGCTCGTGTTAAAACAGTCCCGCATATATGTGGTATGTGTTTTTGCAGTATTCAGTAATGCAACGACATCTTGCGCTACTGGATGCGCGTATACTGGAGAACAATGTACGCCTTCCTATTCTGCCATCTTTCCTCTGCACCGGTATTAACGTGTCTGAGTCGAATTTCTTCAATTCGCTCACCAAACCTATGAAGATCTGCTTCCGAGGGCTAAAATCCACATACGGTGTTCTTTATAAGGTAAGCATTTTTAGCTGCTGCTTGAACCGTGAACACTTTGTTACATGGTTTTCGCGTTCCATTCTGTTGTGTGTGGACGCCGAGTGGTTGTAGGATGTGTTGTGGTTGGTAAAGTCGAATTATTGTTGAATTGATGTGTTTAGGTGGGCGATGATATGCGTCAGGATGCTCTGGTGTTGCAACTTGTTAAAGTGATGAACGACATCTGGCTGAGCCAGGAACTTGATCTCAGGATGATCATTTTCCGCTGTATGCCTGTCGGATACAAAAAAGGTTCGTTTTGCTCACATAAAATTCTTTTATTTTTTCGTTGATCTTTTACGCGCATTTAATTTGAGAAATTTCCGGTAATTCATCTTGTTGTTGCGGTCTCTTTGATTTTAAGTGTTTATTTTTTAAACAAACAAAAAGCATCGCTTCTTATAACTGAATTGTTTGGGGTTATCGTAAATTGCGCTATGATCGTTGAGCAGTTCGTTTGTTCAGAATAGAGCGAGGAGGAGAATTTCCAAAACCTGGCAAAACGTGCAAAATAGAGCGATGATAACTTGATAGAGCTACCTATGGCTGTTGAGGGCCCATGTTTCGACTGCTTTTTTTTGCTCTCCCGTCTTACATCACAGTTTGCGGCGCACATCTGCGTTTGTTGGGCTTTCTTTGAGGAAGGGGCTTAGAGGGGGTGGAGTGGAGTGGGAAAGGGGAGGGGGTGAATGGGGCAAGGATGACGATCGAATCAATGATGCGAATTAGTTTTCATATTAGATTAAGATCGGCACGTAAGTAATTGCATCATGATTTTCGTCGCTTTTTTTTTTCTTTCTGTTGATGTTTTCACGTACGATGTATAATCTGTGACGCACTGCTTTCTGCAGGAATGATTGAGTTGGTGCCCGATTGTCGTACTCTTCGCGAAATACAGAGTGCGGTTGGTGCAGCCGGAGTGTTCAAGGATGATGTGCTTAAGAACTGGCTCGAGAAACAAAATCCCACCGAATTTCAGTACAAAATTGTAAGATTGTTGTCTTACTTCGTTTGCGGTTTTGGAAATTTGTTTTTTTTTTGGCAATTTTTCTTTCTAAATGTACAATTTTATAGTTGAGATTTTTTTTCATTGTTTATATGGAGGGAAATTAGGAAAAAAAATAGCAAAATGTAATCAGTTGACCTATTGTTGGATTATCCATTTCTAAAAGTTAGGGGGGAATATGTTGATTAAATTTATGTAAATATGGTCTGGAATTTTTTATCGGTAACTTTATAGAAGATTCCTAAGAAACACGATGGTCAGCAATCTGAAAATGATTGATCGCTTGTTTGTTGCCCACTAACGAATCATGCTCGTAACGATGTTTAGAACGCTGGCAAAAAGAAACAGAAGTGGTTTCATATCTGAATAGAGGAAGTATTTTTTAGGCGTTTGAGAAATTTCGATTAGTTTAGGCTCTTGAAAACTTCCAACTATCTTGTGCGGGTTGGTGCGTCGCAACTTACGTTCTGGGTATCGGTGATCGTCATAATGATAATATCCTTGTCACAACCACCGGCCATGTTTTCCATATCGATTTTGGGAAATACATGGGCGATTGGCAAATGGCCGCTGGATTTAGAAGGCTTGTTGCTTTGATTTGCGGTCTTTATCCGTTTTCTTTCTTTTGACTCTTTTGTGTCCTGAAAGTGTTTGATAGGACTGCGATTGTATGTCCCGATGTTAGAAACAAGTTTTATTAGAGAGGGGAGGAACCAGTTTTGAGGATACTTCCAAAACATCCGTCTTTTTTTTGAGTTGTGAAAACTTCATGTGTTCTTCTTCTCCCCTCTGTTTAAAAAAAGAAATTAGCCGACCGTAGCACACTTGATTCCCATCCGGGTGCGTTCTGAAGTCGTTGACTTGATATCGCCTGATTTGGGATAGCAAAGCTTCCTGATAATGCGTAAATGAACTTACTGCCCCTCATTTCTTGAATTTCATTGTAGCCTCAATTTCTGCCTGTTTCAATTTGCAGCCCGCCTTCGTTCGGCCGTTGTTTTTTTTTTCTCCTTTCTTATTGTATTATTTTTTTTTTAAGTTGGTTGCGGCCTTGTGTAATGATGCGAATTAGTTTTCATATTAGATTAAGATCGGCACGTAAGTAATTGCATCATGATTTTCGTCGCTTTTTTTTTTCTTTCTGTTGATGTTTTCACGTACGATGTATAATCTGTGACGCACTGCTTTCTGCAGGAATGATTGAGTTGGTGCCCGATTGTCGTACTCTTCGCGAAATACAGAGTGCGGTTGGTGCAGCCGGAGTGTTCAAGGATGATGTGCTTAAGAACTGGCTCGAGAAACAAAATCCCACCGAATTTCAGTACAAAATTGTAAGATTGTTGTCTTACTTCGTTTGCGGTTTTGGAAATTTGTTTTTTTTTTGGCAATTTTTCTTTCTAAATGTACAATTTTATAGTTGAGATTTTTTTTCATTGTTTATATGGAGGGAAATTAGGAAAAAAAATAGCAAAATGTAATCAGTTGACCTATTGTTGGATTATCCATTTCTAAAAGTTAGGGGGGAATATGTTGATTAAATTTATGTAAATATGGTCTGGAATTTTTTATCGGTAACTTTATAGAAGATTCCTAAGAAACACGATGGTCAGCAATCTGAAAATGATTGATCGCTTGTTTGTTGCCCACTAACGAATCATGCTCGTAACGATGTTTAGAACGCTGGCAAAAAGAAACAGAAGTGGTTTCATATCTGAATAGAGGAAGTATTTTTTAGGCGTTTGAGAAATTTCGATTAGTTTAGGCTCTTGAAAACTTCCAACTATCTTGTGCGGGTTGGTGCGTCGCAACTTACGTTCTGGGTATCGGTGATCGTCATAATGATAATATCCTTGTCACAACCACCGGCCATGTTTTCCATATCGATTTTGGGAAATACATGGGCGATTGGCAAATGGCCGCTGGATTTAGAAGGCTTGTTGCTTTGATTTGCGGTCTTTATCCGTTTTCTTTCTTTTGACTCTTTTGTGTCCTGAAAGTGTTTGATAGGACTGCGATTGTATGTCCCGATGTTAGAAACAAGTTTTATTAGAGAGGGGAGGAACCAGTTTTGAGGATACTTCCAAAACATCCGTCTTTTTTTTGAGTTGTGAAAACTTCATGTGTTCTTCTTCTCCCCTCTGTTTAAAAAAAGAAATTAGCCGACCGTAGCACACTTGATTCCCATCCGGGTGCGTTCTGAAGTCGTTGACTTGATATCGCCTGATTTGGGATAGCAAAGCTTCCTGATAATGCGTAAATGAACTTACTGCCCCTCATTTCTTGAATTTCATTGTAGCCTCAATTTCTGCCTGTTTCAATTTGCAGCCCGCCTTCGTTCGGCCGTTGTTTTTTTTTTTCTCCTTTCTTATTGTATTATTTTTTTTTTAAGTTGGTTGCGGCCTTGTGTCGAAGTCGAGCTAATACCTATGGGCTCCTCGTGAGTCCTTATTGCGTTCATGGTTATAGACCTAGTGATATAACGTTGTCTGTGAGGTTAGGCTTCAGATTTCAGCGTGACTCGACTAACTGCTATGAATTTGAATCGTTGTTGAATGCATAATTTGGCTTGTAGCAAAGTGGACTTCTTTTATACCGTGTTTTTATGAGCTGTCATAAGTCCTTAGCTAAGCGTAACTGATAGTGGAAATCAGAACAGAGATATCCTAAATCAGTAAAGGTAAACAGTTGGTGTAAAACAGTTGGTAATGTTGCCGGTGCAAGATAACTCGGAAATGAGGGGTTGAAAAAAGGAGCGTTGGCACCGGACAGTTTTGGAAAGAGTTTTTCAGACTTGTCAGTTTAATTCATAAACATTTCCTGATTTTAGCCATTCCTGCTCCTCACATGTGACCTTGGCATTAATAAATTGGCATGTAGTGCGGCTATTCCTCGCTCTTCAGTCTCTCTTTAAAGAATAAAAATTTAGGGACCGTGTGCCGTTCATTTTCACTAGCGACATGGCATACGTAATAAATGAGGGTTCGTCACAGTCGGCCACAAGTCGTTATCAGTCGTTCGTTGATAACTGCTGCAAAGCATTCAACCTGCTGAGAAAGAAATATTCATTACTGATGAATCTCATGAAGTTGGTATGTGCGTTCCGACTTTCACGTTTTGTTCCCGTTTTTTTAAAAAATTGCATCCTAAATTGAAATGCGAGTTTTTTATTCGTTCCTTTTGAAACCTAAGCCTTAGATGAAGTGATATCATCCGTTACTCCTCTCCCGTCTCTTTGAAAGAACAAGGGGTTATGGTTACAATTCGCAGTCCCATTTCAAGTTATGGTTGCGGTTTGCCAGAAAAAAAAAACAGCGAAAGAGCATTAAGAAAGGGAAATAAGAAAATCGAATAGAAAATGGTGTGATACGTCGATAAAGCAAACCAAACACTGAGGTCATAACGACGTCCGGAAATTGGGAATTGGTAAGCTTTTTTGTACGAACCTAACACTATGAGATCTCAGAAGCCATCCTGAGTTCAGCTGCTTAGCAGGAACGGCTGTTGGCCCAATTGTATCATCGTAATATCGTTCTCTCCTTGTTAGTTTCTTTCGCGATACATTCATTTCTGACAGTTCCGTTGCTTTTTGATGAGTTAAAGAAATTTGAACTAATATTGTATCGAGTTTTTCCTCTCTTCTCGAACTTCCCTTTCCTTTTTTCTATGGTTTTTGGGAGTGTGATGCCACATTATCATCTCCAAAGTTTCGCGTCTTCGCAGTCACTAACGCTGACCAAAAAATAATTTGGCAGCGTATTAGAAGTTTGAAGGAAATAAGCAGTGCATGCATAATAAGTTGGTTTTAAGATATCTTGTTCGAACGTGCCAGGCATGGGTATGGACGCAATCAACTTCGTTCAAGGCAACTTGTTGCTGAATCTGAGCGATACAGAGGCAACGGCGCAGTTTACGCGCATGATTCAAGAGAGTCTCAAAAGCAAGTTCCCTAGGTGATAATTTTGGCGTTCATTTTTCTTCCTGTTTATGATAAATGATAAACATTTGAATTTCCACAACGCTTTCTTCAACCATGCAGTAATCGTTAACCGCAGGCAATGTCAACCTTTGTTGGCAAGTATCATGTTAATGTAACCATTTGTTACAACCTGTCAGACGTAAATTTTTCATGTATATCCTTCTCCTCTAAGGTGGTGGATTTGAAGTGGATGATTTTCTAAAATAGTATCGTCCCAGACCTTTTAAAAAAATATTAACCACATGGTTTGTTTGGGATGACAAGTTACGTTTTGAAATGGCGAATAGGAGTAAAGTGTAGTTTCTCTGTTGCAGGTTGAATTTCTTCGCGCACACTTTGGTTCAGTTAAAGAATTCACCGGCCATAATCCGAGGCGGTTACGACGATCCAAACAAGCTGTCATTTGTACCGCAACTTTATACGTAAGCTGTTGTCAGCTGAAATCGAGTGATGACGTATTTCATATACTAGAGGTTACAAGACAAAAGAATGGTCGTTGTTCTTGATTAATGCTTCATTGGTTGAGACAGAAGTTCCTCAGAGAAAGATTGAGAGCCATAGGAGATAAAATGTGGACAAAATGAAACTTGAAGATGAAGAATTGACTGGAAAGGATAGGAATCCATTTTACAGTATGGTTTTTCGCATAGTTGTTAGCCGCGGTCGACGATGGGTGGCATTAATCGTTGTGCATTTGTTTTGCGTGTAGGTGGGCTGCGCTGCATCAGGTGTTGTTTCGCGTTGTATCTTTTATTTTCATGCATCGCAGCAATGTATTCAACGTAACAACGTAACTTCATATTTTCATGTATATTATTATTATTATGAAGTTCTTGCTTTTGGGCGTTTTACGGCTTTGTCAGGCGGACTAAAAGAAAACAGAAGGGACGATGCGATCGTTTTAGTTGTCCTCGAACTGTTCATTATTCTTGCCAATCGTTGATTCTTAGGGCGCGTTTACGGATTTCGTGTTAGCCTTCAACTGAAAGAAAAAAAAACCAATAATGGGTTTTTTTTTGTTTAAAAAAAACCATTATTGGTTTTTTTTCCTTTCAGTTGTTAATCGGCATTCGAATAAGGAACGAAAAAAAGAACTCATCCAACTACAGAATAAGCTGTACGCTTTAATAGGGCGCTGGGTAGTTTGGAATTAACGAAATGCCCAAACAAGATGATCTAATGGCGATGTATCTTTTAGGGAAAGGGAAGATGGTCGTATTATGAGTGTTGTAGTTCTCGCTTTCGAGAAGTGGCATATGCCCGACAAAGTTTATGTAAGTTTCATCAGTGATTGTGAATGAACTTTTATGCATCCTAATTAATATGGTCTTTTCACAATTAAACTTTCCAACTGGATGAAACCCGTATTTATGATACAGATTTGTTAAAGAGAGGAAGAAAAGTTCAGTGATGGCACTATTGAATGAAGATCGTCGCGGAGGGATGCGCGTTCATTTTCTGTCATGCGTATTTCTGTTCGTCAGCTTCACTTAAACGTTCTTTTTGTTTTTTCCCGATTTCGGTCTACCATGGGTACTGGTGAGTCCAGTTTTGCTTTTTCTTCCACTAAGATGAGGTTGCCGCATTTGGTGTCGAAAGGTTCCACCGACTTTTTGGCTAAAAAAAACGGGCCATCCGTAACAGTTATTTCAACCAGGTTTATCGGCATCTTTTTTGTGAAGTCTTGCTTTTGTCGATTTTAATTTTTCTGCATTTTTTTTTTGCATTCGATGCGAAGCGAACCATTGCCTCGGTCCGTCCGTTTGTGGCCTGCCTGAATGTGTATCGGTCTAGAGCAGTTTATCGCAGAGGCTGCTAAGATAAGTGCAGAGCCAGTATAAGAGATTGCGCATGTTTTTGTACTCGTAAGAGTTGTGCGTACGCAATTTCAGCTCGATACACTAATTGTGGGCTTACCTATTGCATAAAATTACAGCGTAATTTTTGATACCTCGAAGATGTTGGAGATAGCGTCGTCTCGAGGATGTTGTGGACAGGTTGCTGGCCCCCTCAAGCATTTTTCGTAGAAATTATTTCTTTCTTAAAATTTTCTACTAGTCGTTGTTTACTGTGTAGAAATAAAGGATAAACCATCACAACTCTTGATGCGTTTAATAGATGAGGAGTGGGCTAAACATTTCCTCAGAGTTGGTCGAAAATTTATGTTTATGCGAGCTTCGGTGTTTAGATGTTTGGAGGTGTTTTCATTTGCAAGTTTATCGCGGTTGGCGGTTGCGATATGGTAAGTTCGATCCCCCTCTCCCTCACTACTTCTCCTCTCATTTTAAGATCCGTAGGGGGGGGGGGGGGGGGGGGAGGGGGAAAGAGAGGGGAGCGTTTTTTGAAATAATCATTTGAAGCTCTCTTTACTTTGGTGAAAGTTGAGTTGGTTTGTTGGTTGAATTTGCCAGTCTTTGGAATAGTTTATGTGCATAAATGGTAAATGTGTTACTTGAGTGTCGTTAACTGCGTTTCAGATGTATAAAATTCAAGTAAAGCGTCAAAATGAAAACGTGTGCGCGGTGGTGTATCGATCGTTTGCCGAGTTCAAAGAGCTTTATGTAAAGCTGATGCGAAGGTATATCATATCTTGCATTGATTTTAGCAAATCCAGGCTACTTTGCTTGTCGCCTGCAATCGCTAATAGAATCCAGAAGGTTATCTTGTGGCTTTCCTTGCTCTATTCAGCACTTCAGTTGCATTAGCAATTTACTAAATGAAAGTTCTTGAGGCCATTTCCCTTTTCTTAGGAACTTTATCTTAGAGGATATTATCAACCAAACTATCTCATAGTGATGCATTTTTATGACTGAATCGCCTTCGAGCCCGTCTTTGATACGGTGTTTGCTATAGATAGAGGGAAATTTGTGATCCGAATCACGCATGCGTAGGTCC
>JPKZ01002716.1:29525-41618 GCA_000803305.1 Toxocara canis | reverse complement strand
CTCGCTTCCCATCCTGATTTCCCCCTATGCTCGCTCAGTCGTCCCATTCCGCACAAAATAAATAGTTCATTGTGTGCAAAGTGTTAGTTAAAAATGATATCAGTTGTACGTCTCATATCGGTTGTACAACAGTTTACAGACGAAGGAGTTAAAATAGAAACCCTCTCAATTAGTATACGATGTTTTTTTGTTTACTATTGCTTTCACTAAACAAACTGCCATAAATGAGGGCGCTTTACTTCTTGTTGAGATTAGTTGCGATTTTCTTCTCAGTCGTTATTCTTTTTAAACTCTGAATTACTAATGGTTGAGCGAACTACTTGCCAAATTACTTCGAAAAGAACCACCCACGGTTGCTCACCTTTCATGAATTCTCAAAGAGAAGGCTATGTTCGAGAGAATTGTACTATTCAGTTCCATCGTGTAAATAATTCCATATAATACCACAGTGTCTGCGGGAAAAAAAAAGATTTATCATATGGAGATCTGTTCTGTGAGGCTGTAGAGGAGGGATGGGGAGAGGGGAACCGTTTCGGAATGCTAAATTTTTATAGCGTTTCCACTGATAAGAGAATCTGCTTTTGTAAATTTTCCGTGTAACACTCTTCATTTTTTGTTCGGTTGAGCATATGTGACTTGTGCATTCGAAATTGCTATATTGAAAATAAACGCCTGATTTTTTTTCACTTTCACCATCATAGTTTTTTTTTGTTTTTTTTTGTCTTTTGATTTGATGTGATCAACTGATCGCTCAGTTTTATAGGTTTTCGGTTTTGATTTTTTCATTTCTTTTCTTTTGCGACAAATAACGTAACATCAACACAGAAAATAACATACCTTGAGTATCGATAACGGGTATTGCGAAGAGAAAGAAAAATGAAAAATCGGCACTTTTAGATGAGCATTCGATTGGACGAACAAACATTTTTTTGATCAATCCGGTCGAACAACGTCACACATATTTGACTGTTTATTCGATTGGCTAAAATCAAACACCTTTAACATCGAATATATTTGAATTGTTTAATTTTAAGGAAATGAATTTTTGTTGTTTGCGCACGCATGCATTAACTTAATAACTTTTGTTTACGTTGACGATATGAAAATCGTCTATCGTTTTATTAAATCGAATAAAGTTTTTAGTGATTCGTTTAAGCTGGGTGAGGGGGGGTGGGGAGGGGGGGAGAGAGAGAGAGAGGATAGGAGGAAAGTTTGAATGTTTTTTTCTAATCGATAATTTCGTCGGTAAATTACGCGCAATGATCGATGTGTTGGTGAACAGTTTATTGTTGAAGTCGATTAAAATCTCTTTTTAACAGCTCATTATCTATCGTTGGATCATTTGCCTTTTTTTTAAAAAAAAAAATTCATCTCAAAACACAATGCATTTCGACTATTCATTTCGTCTTCCGTTTGTTTTTTTTCGTTGTTGTTGTCAACATTTTTAGAGTGCGGTCGTTCATTTTTTTTATTAAATTTATAAATTTTGCCGATTATCGTGCAAATAAGTTAGATAAAACAAACGAAAATAAAAATGATTTAACAAAAATGCAATCGCTGAGTATTGTGTGCCTCTTTGGACATATGCTTGCTTTTATGTTTTCATGTATTTGAACCTAAACGCAACTGACGCCGCTCTGTTGTTTTCATTCGTTTCTTTTTTTTTCTTATGCAAAGACGCGCAATGAAATACGAATATGTCAATAATTGTTTAAGTTAGATAAAAAAATAAACGAATTTCAATTTTTCAGTTCATCTAATGCGTTGAGAAAACGAATGAGCGTCGCTACACTGGATGATGATAACGTTCACGTCAAGGAGCTGAACAGGGTTTGTCAAATGCGAAATTTAATTTCATTTTATTTCTATTTTTGTTCCTCAACATATTTAATTATTTCGAAAACAAGCTGTAAACGTTTCTGAGACTGTTCTCGGTATTAGATGAATTTCTACCCATTTTGCTACGAGATCCAGCGGAACGAGAATTCAGGAGAAACGCCGACAACGAGAATGTCATAAAATATGCTCACAACTTATTTTCATGTCCCATCTAGCGATCGCTTTGCGAAACATTCTTACAAGGGGTCGTCGATTTGTGCGTGAGTATGTTGTTCGGCTGTGATCAATTTACAGTATAGTCTTGAATGAACTCATTGCACCTGCCATCTTCTATCTAACAGCGTTCACAGATGGTAAGATGATCAGACAGTTAATTAATGGTTACTGGCTTTAAAAGAAGCGTTATTTCAGTTGTTTTTGGGATGCGCCCGTGAGGGACAGAACTATCTAGATGAGGATGGACTTCATGCGCTGTGCGCAAAACTCAACCTCGCTCCATTTGCCGATGCTATTGTTGAACGGGTTTTATGCGGATATCGGGTCGTCGACTTTCAGGTTTGCCGTTTTCACTATTATATGTTTTAAGTTTTTATGCATTTCAACTGGTTTAAACCATTAGCTGGTTTAAACACGAGGAGAAAATTTTTGCATTCTGTACCGTGATCAACTGCCTTACACCAGTACTACTGTTAATGGATATATCAATTTGGGCTGTCGTTGAAGACGAAAATTCGAGCCATCAAAACCCAAAAATGGAGCCGGGGGGGGGGGGGGGGGGGAGGGGGGGGAAGGGGGAGGGAGCCACTAAGGAATAGTCAAAGTATGCTTATTTATGTAGCAGCGCACAGAACAGGAGGGTGATTGGATAGATATGCGATGCCCCATGGAGGTCGCAGCAGGCGCTGGAGAGATTTGAAAATGGTCGAAAAAAGCAATTTTTTTTTCATCTCATGACCCAAAGTGGTGCGGAAGTGTTCATGTTGGTTTGCGTGTGTCGAAGACGATTTGGGAATTCGAGTTGTATACCACTTTTCAAAGTAGTTGGCAACCTGAAAGCTTATGTGATTCACCAATTTTGGGTATTTCGCGGAAGTAGCAACTCAAGACTACCGCAAAATGTTGAGGATTCTGTGGGATAGTCGAAGAGTGCTGCAAAACCTTATTCTGTCCTTTTTGTTAGCCTTCGAATGCCTGAGTGGGCTACCAGCTCCTGCATGGCTAATTCTGAATGCCAAATTCGAAATCGGAAATCACCAGCTGCATGACAGCTTCCAGCCACGGAAATCGATTAGTACCAAAGGTTGATGCCTTACGGTTGTGGGAATCGGCTGCAGTTGGTAATTCTGAGTATCCGAGGTGATCCTTTCTTTTTAATTTTCATTTTTCTGGGCTTTTCCAGGCGCACTTATGGCGATTTTTCGTCTGTTGAATAATTGGGGACAATTTTCAGGCTTTCAAGGATCGTTTTGTACAGCTCTTGCCGGAAATAATCGATGTCAGTTCATCGTCTGAGATAATTGAAAGGAATGCGCAAAAGACATTGGCCGAGCTTGGAATTGAACCGGGAGCATCGCTAACGCGCTACAAAACTCGACTCTTGTGCGAGAATACTCCTGAACTGAACAAGTGACCATTCCTGTTATTTTATTCTTCGTTAATCAATTTGTAATGAAATCAGGAGCCGCTGTAGAAAATCAATAATATATGTCGCATATCGTTTATGTAAGAAGCGAAATAGTATAACACCTAAAAAGGACGCGTAGCAGTGTTGTTCGCCTTGCATTTGCGATTTGCTACCATCCCTGCCTGCTACGCGCTGATGATTGCTCTTCAACGTTAAAACTAGCATGAAGATTTTTTTAAAAACTAATGTGACTTTCTAGCCATATTCGAGAAAAAAGAGTGATTATCTTTTCCAAAAATTTCTGTGCTTTACGTATCAAATGAGTTCATTCTGATACAGGATCATCGGAAAGAAATCCTCTTTTGCCATTTCTCATTCATGAGAAAGACTGCTCTCTCATCTACTTTTTTCTTTCAACTAGTAGTCTTTCTTGTCAAATGTGAAATTTTGTTAGCTTTTAAGTATAATGTTCGTTTGAGGGTTCGAAACTTAAGGCTTTAGATTGCATTTTGCTGCTACTGTTTCGACTCGTTCTAATTTCTGATGCTTTATGTTGAAAGATTGCATCGTTATATACGACGGTTTTTTTTTCCAGCACGTCAGTAGTTTATTGTCGGTGTGAATGCCGATAATTCCAATTCGACGAGATATTGATTTTAATCACTGTGCTTGTTCACAGTATAAGGAGGTAAAAAGCTTTAATCGTATTTCGGTTTGGTGGTTGCCACATTCCGCATTTTGATTGTTGCTTCCAGGTTGAGCGTTGTTGACATCAATACGCTTTTCGATCGAGCCGATACTAATGGTCTTGGGCAAATATCACTGAGTGCATTTCTTTCTCAGTTCAAACATCACAAACGTCTCAGTCAGGAGGTGAATTTCATCACCGACACATTTGTACCGTCGGTTAATTTATTCGAGGCAATCGACCCGTCCAATTCGGGGTTCGTGCTCCCTTTTGTTCTTTTTCAATTTAATAACACATTTTGTCGTTAAGAATGCGCTAAGAATGCTGGAAGCAAACTGTGTTAAAGATCTCGCCTCACTGCTTATTTGAACCGTTCATTGGCGATGCGTTCAGCTGCAAAGAATTATTACCATGCAGACGGGTCGGAAACGACTTTGTTTTTTAGTTATAACTTGAAAGTTCCCCCTTACTGGCAAAAGTCAAGCTGTAAAGAAGAAAGCCCGGTGAAGGAACATGAAGGCAAATGTTTTCGAACGATTTCTGACGACGAGTTTTTTTTTAAAGGATACCTCAAGCGGGAAAAGGTAATGTAAAAATGTGATGTGCAAATTTTGTTCCTGTTCAGCTCAGACTTTATAAATGTTCGAACGCTGAATTTTTATCGGCGCATTGAGATGTTTTTTTTTTAAATTCTTAAATAATTGGTATACACCATTTTTACTCCAAATCCCCAACCCCTTGCCCCCCGCCTCTTCCCACCTCTCTCATCTCCATCTCTTCATCCCCTCCACTGCTTTGAAGCTGTATTCCAAAAAGAGTTCGCGGAAACTAGCTCGGTTAAATTCGGTTTAGAAATAAAATTAATGTCTTTGTGCATAACGTTGGCGTTTAGCAATATTTGGTTGTATGTTGTGCTTTGAGGGAAGAGAAATTTTAACCGATCGAAGAGCGGAAGAAAAGCAGAGCAAGCATTGGGAAAAGATTAAATGATTGTAGGCATCTAAGAGGTCGAGATCCGAATGTGCAACACAATTTTGTCAAATAGTAGAACGGTTACAAACCGTTACTTTTAATGGCTTATGCGGTGTTCCAAAAGACTGGAAGTTCATTTTTTCTTCAGGAGTTTTTTTTTTTCAGTTTTGTTAAAGTTCCCCTTCCTTTCCAGTACTCGTTTACCAAATTCCTAGCTTCTTCCTTTTGTTTGCTTACCTGTTTTTTTTCTGGATATTTTCTAAAATATACTGAAATTTTTAGGCAGCTGTGCCCTGATTCGAGGATGGGAGCTGTTTTTGTGTGATCTGAATACAGCTTAGTGAGCCGTTGTCTTAATTTCATTTGAACGTTTTACCTCAGAAGAGCAAATGTTTAATCGCATACTAGCTTAAACGTTGGTGGAGAATGTATTGCAGCAGTCGTTAAGAATGCGCTATCATTCATTATTCTTCATTTTTTTTCTTTGTCTTGGCACAAGCGGATAAGCGATTGTTGTTTTTGAAGCACGGTCGACTCGCAAGGACTTCTTGAACATTGGGCATCATGTGGAATCAGTATAGAGCAAGGACTGACCGTGTTAAAGGTTGAGTGTTTTTGAAGTTTTCATTGACTATGCAAAGGTTTGATTGCTATTTGTAAAAGACACTTATTTTGAAAAACAATGTCGGCTTCTTTTTTTTAAGAAAACTTCAAACGAAAATGTGAGTGTTAATGCGATGGACGTTGGCTGAACATACGAAACATTTTGAAAACAAGCTTGCATATTATCCTACGTATGTATCCATTCTACGGTATGCTAAGTTGATTAGTGAAGACCGGATTTTAAAAAAATGTTTCATTCATGTTAGATTTTGTTTGAAGTAGTGTGCAAATATTTACTTCTTCGAGTTGGCTAAAATTTCATTACTTAGATCGATATCGAAAACTGTTTTTTTGTTCTTGATCTGATAGTGAAGAATGGATTCCATTTGACAGTTTTCACCGTAAAATTGTGTTTTTAAAAAAACCCTCCGAACAATTTTCGTTCGTCGGACATTCCAAAAGGACTTTTTTTCGAAGCGGATTTTATTTTCGCACACGGCGAACGATCACCGTCTGAAATGAGCACTGCTATGTGAGGGCGCAGATGAAGTCAGATTAATGGGCCGCCATTGCTTTCGTTTAAAAACCGGAATTGCTGATCATTTGTGATGAAAGATGTGCGTTTAACTGTCTCTCTCTGCAAAATTCGTTCAGTTTTTTTTCGCTGAGTTAGTATCGACTGCCGTGATAATAAACGATTATTCGGAATGATAGAAACTAAAAAAAAAAAGCGACAAAAGAAATAACGGATATTATGAATGCCGCCCCATAGGCATTTTAAAACGTGCACCGCGTTTGATTCGGGTGCAGTTTTTCTGCAAAACAACTTATCGGGTAGGCGGAAAATTTGATAACGCAACGATTCCTGCTTTTTTTTTTTAAAGTTATTTGTCTCCATATTGATCTAGTGTGGTTGCGTTGTGAACATAGTTTCTAAAGGACGTTTTTAGTTTAACTTTTAACAGTTTCATCACAGTACTTTTGTTGTTTTAAATTCTGGTCAGTTGTATCAGTATTGCATGAATAAATACAGTGATGTTTTGATGCTACATTTCGGTTCTAAATATTATATCATTGCCGAATTCCACTTTGGCTTCAATACCGTACTGTTCCATCGTACAATGCGGAGTAGTATAGAGTAATGGCTGATAGAGAGCTGCAAGTGGTATCATCATGCAACTTTCTTGGCATGATTACTGTAGTGTACGTTATCCCGATTCCTATGACTAGACGGTACTTCTGGAACTCAGTTTGCGTGGATACGGTATCTGCGAATCTTTCTTTGTATGAACGGTGTGATCCGGAACATCAATTTGCACTGATAAGCGGAAAAGGCGCAGTCATTTCTCTGTACGGTGATGTCGCTGAAAGAAAGTAGTGAGTGATGAAAATTATCTACAGATGATCGATCGTCCACATCCGTACCGGTGAATCGAATGAGTATAAGGTTGATGAGAAAGGTGATTTCAGCAAACAGGACAACCTTTGGAGGGGGCAGTCAATGCGATGTCCTTGAGTGGCAGTCTCGAGCGTCAGTTGAGTGAATTCGCTGCAGCTCCGGCTGCATCTGCAGTAGTTCGAGTCGCACTTCTTTCGCTTCACGCCTTTATTGATCACCTCAGGTCAGTAGCGAAAACTTTTGCTTTATTTGTTCTGTCATGCCTTGACTCATAGAGGGAAAAACTGCTGCTTCCTCTTTTACTACTTTTTCACATTTCCACTATTCAGTTGCGGGTGGCAGGTATTGGTGGCTGGTTTTTAGTAAGCGATGACACCCAGGCGAGTTTCGGTCGCTATCTTGCTGTCGATGTTGGCTGCGGTTGACAGAAACAGCGCTCAAATGAAACGGAGAATCGGAGACGGTTTTAATATGTGCTTCGGGTATTTCGTTGGCTGTAGTTGACACATGTGGCTTGCCTGACGGCGACATGAATTTCTGTCACCTCGTAGGGGAAAGCTTGATTCCTGTTGCTTTGCATTCAATTTATCTCCAACTTTTCTGTGAGCGTGTTGAGAGGTGTTCGTTGGTTATTGTTTTGTCAGTTTAGCCGCTCACTATCCACTTTGGGCATCCAACAGCGACAGCGCATCCTGTTTTTTTTTTATTTAAATATTTTCGTTGGGGCGACACACCGAAGTTGGGGGTTTTTTTTCAACAGCAAATTGTAGCTAATCGAGAAACAGCCAGCGGTGAGTCATTGCCGCCTAATGGGGCCGAGAAAGAAGTTTTTGTTTGACACTCAAATTTAATATATATGAAATTTTTATTAGATCAAAGTTTAAATTAGCGTGTTATGATTGGTTGGCGCTTTTCGTTCGCTGTTTTAATTCTCTGCATATTCATAAATGTTTTCTTTTCGTTTTTGCTTAATTTTTCACCAATTCAATGTGCTTAACCAAACGTTTTTGAAATATAATTTTTTGTTCGCTCATTTTGCGTAGGGTTCTTTTTTTTTTTAAATTTAAATTGTTTGCAATAGACAGAGTTACTGCCGAAAATAGTTGATGAGACAATTGAAAAATTTGGATTGTAGTTTATGATCGCTTTTACAGATTTACACTGCTGCACGCATTAATGGCTGAAAAAAAAAAAGAGTGCGGGTCGTTAGTTTCACGGTGACGTTAAAATGACACTTTTTTTAAAAACAGTATGGTGTGTTTAATAGTTATTTGCTGTATATTTTCTTAAAGCTTAATTTTTCTGCATTGGTCATCAGTTGCATATAATGAAATGGCATAACTCTTTATTTCTCTACTAAAAGCCTCTCTGCGGACTTCGATTTTAAAATTTCAAATTTTCACAGTTTAAACGATATCAAGCTTTTTCTCTTAAAAGCACTGCTATTTCGATTTTGTCATTACACGTAGTTCTCGGGTTACGGTGGAGATGCCTTATGTCGACCCCCATAGTGACGTAAAGAGGTATTTTTTAAGTGCGCCTGAAACTGGTCTAGGTTACCCACGAGTCTCATGAAATGTTAATCAGTAGTAATAGTACTGTATATATATGGAAGTTCTTTTAGCACCACGCAAGGCGGGAGATGCATACATCCCGTCGTCGTTCCCAACGTATCGCACCGCATGTGGTGTTGCGTTTCGCTTTCCGCGCGAAATTTAAAATATTTTTACAATTTTGTCGCTTCAGTAGCGTCATCATATGTTCGAAATATCCGTAACTGAGGGAGCATCTGTATTTGTATTTGCAGCATACGGATTTGATACATCGTGCGTTTTGTTGATTTTTGCAATTTGATGCAGTCATAATTGGCGCTAATCGTTTCCACTTGTGGGACAGCTGTTTTGTGTTACCGTTTTTGTTTCCGAAGATTAATGCCGTTTTATTCTCAATTTTTTTTAGTTATCCAAAAAAAGAATAGCAAATTTCTCCACGTAGACGAAAACTCTTCGTATGAATTTTCTGCAGGGTTTTTATTTACGCGCAACCTGAATTTACAACGGTATTTTAAAAAGTGTTCCTAATTTTCTACCAAGATTGCAAACCCAAATTTCTTACTAGATTGTAGTTGACCTCGATAATATGGTGCGTCAGCTGAATTGCATGGCTCAATACTTCATATTATTGCTTGAGTGGTCTTACGTCACAACGCTTATCGTTCCGATTTTGCGTGGTTCCATACTGTTTCGTTTCATATTCTGTATCGTCTATATATGTTCCCAGTCATCGCACCGTATCTTTGATTTATCTGAATTTTTTCCTGAGATTTGCACTTCCGGTTTTCCTTTTTTTTTGAAATGCTTTTCGGATAATGTTCACAGGCATACTTGTTGTTGAATTCTGATGTGAGATATATTCGTTTGGTGAGCGAGAACGGTCCGAATGATATAATACCTGCATTATGTGCCTCTCTTTTGTAGTCGTCTTCGAGAAGCGCACGTGCACTCGAACAGTTCATTCTCTTTTTCCATCACACGTGTTCGATATGCCTTGAATGCATTATCTCCGTTCTGTACATTCCCATCATCTGGGGAGGTGTATTCTTTTTTTCTTCCCGTATTCAGAGCACTGGTACTGCTTATTAATAGAACGAGAGGCCAGCGTTGTCGACGAATGCATATCCCTTATGACTGCCTCGTCAACACGTTAGTACCCATCTTTAAGGAATCATTTGGGACTTTACGTTAAAGGACTTTTTTGTCGCTACTCCTATTTTTTTATTTTTTTAAAGAACAACAAATAAGTTAATCGCGAATAATATAGATATTCCCCTAATTCATATAATGCTTGATCGCAAAGGTAAAGTAATGAGCGATGTAGACATGGACATTGATTTGTTTTTTCCCGAAAATTGAGGGTTTTTGTTGAAAGAAAGGAAAATGGCAAAATTTTTATACTAAGTGCACAAAAGCGGCGTTTTTTTTGTTGTTTCGTTTAAGTCTGAAACGCAGAGTTAAGCTCAGCTTAACAAATCACTTCAATTTCAGTAAACTTGGAAAAAAACATGAACTTTATAAGAATCATGAGCGATTTATATTGCGTCTTGTATGATGTAATTTATTGGCCGGGTTGCCTGTTATACGATCAGAAGCATTGCGGATATTGGTTTAGTTTATTGACTAGTGATCGATGCGGGCATAACAAAGTGGAGTGCCGTTAAGCGGATGTGTATGTGCGGTTTTAGTGCTTAGAGCTGATTAGCATATGCACTCAGCGTTAGCAAGCAAGTTGTTGCTGTTTTTGTGTTCGCTTACAGTAATCGTTGGCGAGCAGCGGTTGTGCATGTGCATGTGCATGTGCATGTGCCAACGCGCGTCAATTTGATGCACTCTGTTCCTTCATTGAAGTGTTATGTGAGAGATGCATCACTCACGCTGCCTATAGATGCCTTTCAATCGCAGTTTTACTTGATATATCTGAATCGGCTATTTGACCCAACATTTTAGCTATTTACAAAGTAAGCGTTTTAGGACCAGGTATCATCTATGCTTCGTATGGCTTTGAGGTACACAAATGTTAATAATTGTCTGATTGGGGAGCATCAGATCACTTAAGTTGTTTCCCTTGAGTGGTAAAAGTGTCATGAAGTTTGATGCGGTCTAGCAGCCAGGGAATCTTTAAGGAAGAGGGTTTGAGAATGCATACGTCGGCCGTTTTTCTAATGAATGCTTATCATCTCGCAGTGCTGCCTTTGCAGCGTGCAGTTTTGCTTGAAAATATAAGCAGCTGTTATAGACTAAACGGCACAATAAAGCGTTTACCCC
Source organism: Toxocara canis (assembly GCA_000803305.1). Taxonomy (NCBI): domain Eukaryota; kingdom Metazoa; phylum Nematoda; class Chromadorea; order Rhabditida; family Toxocaridae; genus Toxocara; species Toxocara canis. Next base: position 30,672 of record JPKZ01002716.1, on the reverse strand, counting down.
TTTACTCCAAATACCCTGAATTTGAAATTTTATCTCCGTCCTCCATCTTTTAACCTAATTGTTTTTCCTCAACTTTTTGCAACATCGTTTCACTGTATGATGGCGATGCCCCCAGTTCAGACAGCCTGCAAATCTGGCGAATGTGGGAGCAAAAGCCAGTGCTATATGATTTTCGCTATTGCCGAAATGAGCAGACATTTGGCGCTTCGAGGTCTTTTCATTGTGCGGCCTTTCGTCACAAGCGGCCTCCGCCACAAATATGTGCGGCAATAAATATGGTATAACGCAGAACACATGAACAGTTCCATAGCGGAGATGTCGAGTCAATTACTTTTCTAAGGACGAAAATTATGCATAGCGTTTAGCCGTTCAATTTTGATTGTTGATGCGCTATTTTGTTGCACTAGGATAGTTTACGTTAAGGCTTTTTCTTTAAGTTTGCTGGATGTAATTATCGATGAAGGTTTTGTAGCAGCAAATTAAGTTGTGCGCAACGAACGAGTGCAAATATGAAAAAATTGACATGATCGTGAACTTGTGAACCGGTTTTAGCATTGCTTCTGCTTCTGTGTTCCTAGCGAATCGTTCCCGCCGTGCCATGTGCTTTTTTTTTTTAAAGCTGTCACCACTGTCCGTCCTTCTAACAGAACGAAGCTGTTTGGCGTTAGGTTTGACGTAGCGCATTGTTGCTACATTGGCAGAGGTGTGTGTGTGTGTGTGTTATCTCGAAAAGAAGCTAAAAACGATGGAATTTTTTTGACACGTTGTATTGCTGTAAGACAGGTTATGATTAGCGTTATCTTTAATAATTGTCATATTTAATTAGCAATGATGGTTTCGTTTTACTGCGTACTATGATTATGTCTTTTAAATAAGAGTTATTAAGTTGACATGAGGCGAAATATATGGGAGTAGTACAGTTCATGTTGTTTTGCTCTTTTTTCTTTGATGAAGTATTCCTCGAACGGTACGAAGGCAGATGTTCGCAGAAGTTCTGGATAGCAGCGATTTTGTTTAGCTTTCATTTATGATAGCTAAGCGTGAAGCTGGCTTTTTTTTTTGATCGAACTGTTTTTGAAAAATGTTGCTCGACTTTGTATTGTTCTCATGTTTGGCTGGTTTTCCCCATCTTATTTGGTTTTGAGAA
>JPKZ01002716.1:0-16226 GCA_000803305.1 Toxocara canis | reverse complement strand
CTCTCCTGCAGCTCAATTTTACCCTTCCTTTCGTCCACTGCCCTCTGCCGCAAGCTGTTTCCATGCCTCTTTTCCCTGCTTGGACGATATTTCACTCAAAACAATGAAGTGAATAGCTAATGGTGTTGAAGTACTTACTCAAAGGCTCATCTTTTGTATACGTGGTCAGCAGGAATTTAATGCTTTATTTTTTGCTGGAAACGAAAGTTTGCACTGTGGTGTCCTGTTCTTTCTTCCACAGTATTGAGCTTTTCGGCTGCAGCCATAATATACGTATTGTTTTTACTGTTTTCTACATCGACACTCTTTTGCCATTTTTTTTTCGATGGCACACCGAACCTTTATATATTTCACTTTTATTCACGTATACATGGTTATCATGGTCTGCTCTATAGAGTAATCGCACTTTTTCATGAATATGATGCCAGCTTTCTTGTTCCTGTGTTTTTCTTTCACAGAGATGATTTTGTATGAGCCCATACTCATGAATTATTAAATGGTGAAAGGACTGCTTGAAGTCGCACCACTTATGCAAATTTACAGGAGAAAGCGCTACTGAAAAGCGAAAACAAGAAGCTAAAAGGGCGCTTGGAATTGGCGAAAGAACGCGTCACTGAGTTACGGTTGTTTCTTTCGCTTCAAAACAACGCCACTACGCTGAGCAGCAATCGCTATCGAGGTGCGTTGGGTGGGAGCGAGAATTCGGATGTACGCAGACTGAGGTTTTTAGACGGAAAATCTGAAGGGGGTATACCATCGGTGAGCGAATACGCGGAGATGGTAAAGCAATGTCAGCGTCTTGAAGCTGACAATGCGATACTTTGTGCGAGACTAACCGAGTCTAGACAACTGGTCAAAAGTATGGCTGCAAGCTATAGTCGCCAGTTGGATGAGACAGCACGTCTTGGCAGTGTTGTGCGACGTATTTATGCTCCCGTTGAGCAGACGCAACATGAAACATAGTAAATGAATATTACCCGGTCGTTGTACTTCCTTCTCTTATCCCATTCTGCATCTATCGTATCACTTCTCCCACTCAACAGTTTTTTTTTACTTGTCATGTTGCCCTCATTTGTCTTGCTGCCATTCTCTGCGCTTCACACTGTCATGTGAATTGCTGTATAATTCATATAGTCTTCATTGCTACTTCGTTGTTTTTACCTGGCAGTAAACATGGAAATCAACTAGCAGTAGGAATAATGAAAACCGTTTTGTTTATTTGAATCGAATTGTGAAGGATTCGGGGCTTAGAAGTCGAAAATGATTCGCTACGTCTGTGTCTGTCGAACTTAATGGTCTAGAATGGCAGAAATTTGAAAAGATAGAACTTAAAAATTCACACTAACAGTACGTAAGCAGAGGTGTCGACAGTGATAAATTTTACTACATGGTGGCATGCATCATAACAGGAGCTGTGATAAGTGGTGGCAGAGAGTGGTGGTAGCAGTAGGTTTCATGAAGGTAGCAATCGTTAGGGAATAGCTGAAGTACGATGAATTTGCGTTAATGTCACTTATGTTCCCAAAGTTATTGGTTTTCAGCTTGGCAATCTGTATTTGAAATTGATTGGAGATTTTTGACATCTAAAATAATTTGCGGCTCAGTGGAGTTGGAAGGAAGATGAGGATGCCTATTGAGCACCAGGATAGAGGGAGTCGTTTGAAGATATTAGGGCAGTGCCATTAGCACATTTGTTTTGCCTTCAGTATGTAGAGCAATCCGTATGCGCAGTCTTTCATCTCTTGTCAATTCCGGTCTTAATGCGATGTTTTTTGAATATGTTATGTGTTATTTGTAAATAATTGGAAGTGCTACTGTTCGCGTCATTCATACATCGTTTAGTGTATTAAAAATTATCGTTGTGAAAATAATTTGTATTGACATATGTTTCTTGATTACTGAAATTTTGAAGCGATTGGATACCTTCATTTCCTCCAATCAAAGTTGCTTCAGTAGGGGGACAGAGGAGCTGCTGAATTACTACTAGATTACATGAGAGCTTAGCACATCCTGAGTAGGCAGTTTACGGATGGTTGATGCTGCTGCAGAATTATCCGTGCCGAATTTGGATTGAGAAAACCATGAAACAAGCGTGTCACTTCACATGTATTGTGGTTGGCCTGATCATTTGGTATGCGGAAGCGAGATCCGATTGTAAGGGTCTTATATGGTGTTTGTCTGGTATTCAGAGCCCTTTTTATGAGGGAACGTAAGGGAAATTGTGGGTGATCATTGTGATCTTGGTTATGCTAGAAACTTTCGTGATCTATAACATTATTTAACGTAGGATAATCACTCACTAGTTCTTTGCGGACCTCAAAAGTCTGCATCGATAATGTGTGGTTTTTATCGATTCGTAACTGATCGATGATATGTTTTGTGCACTGTGAATTGTTTTTCACTGTACCGGCACGATATATAGACTCGTAATTGTAGTCGCTAGCCGTGCTGTCTTGTCAGTGTTTCTCTCACTTTTGGCATCGATATTGCTCCTTTAATTTTTTGTAATGCCTACGGCAATGAAAAGCCTTTTTCAGATCGCAGTTTTTTTTGATGCGGAGGGGGGGGGGGGTGGGGTTGCTATTTGCGCGTGGCATTCTTCTTCTTTTTTTTTTTTTTTTTTTTTTTTTTTTTTGGTGGGGGGGGGGGGGGGGGGTAGGTATGTTGACCTCAAGAGGAATGCAGAGATTTTCATCATGCACGGCTTATTAAAAAATTAGTGAGGATCGTGTAAACATTTGCTGAACTCACTCTGTGTTAGTATTATGAGCGTTTCGGTTTATGGATTTACGTCAGAAGCGGACTTGATTAAGTCGAGTGATGATCTAGTGACTCTTATTTTAATTGGCTTAAGGGCTTTTTTTTATAAGGCTGGCAGGATCTACTTAGTATTTTTTTTTCTTGGCAAACTGTTCAGTTTTTATATTTTGAACGCTAACAAAAGAGTAGATTCTTTTGAAATGCTTCATTTATGCTTCACCAACTTACTTACGGGTTATGTTCAGAGCGGGTGAGAGCTTATGCAAAATTTCACAGCATAAGTTTATGTTAATATAGAGCAGAAAGTATTCAGTTTAAGCGAAATGTTTGATTGCTTTGTTGAATCGGATCTCTTATGGAAGATTTTCTTCGTTGTCTTTGAACAAGTCTAGTCGATTGGCCAATGTCTATTCGATCGGCCGGAATCGTTAAGATTTCTTCGTAAGCGGCTTTAATTTTCTATTCTTTTGCTAGAATAGGCTGCTTATGAGTTTCCTATCGGGTTGCGTTTCCGCTGGTCTCTTTTCACTTAGGGGAGTTTTCAGTTTTAAAAAATGACGAGGGTCCAACAAGGGGAAAGGAAGAAAGGCGCAATTTTTTTTCTTCTGAAATTATCGCCAGAAAATGAATTTTTTGAAGGTATTTATTTGCCGTTGAAAGATACTCAACGGGGCAAAGGGCATTCGGCATCTGATGCGTATTGTGTTAGATTTGTATATGGTTATATATGTTGGTTGTTCAAATTTATGCGGATGTATTGTACGATGCCCTATTTTGGAAGCTTTATCGCTGCTGGTATTTGTTTTTATTGTGTCTGACTGATGTATATTGACAGAAGTTTTTTGAAAAATTAAAATCTGCAAAAGTTACAGTTCGCTTACATTTAGTCAAAGGAGCGCGTATGGACGGAATATTTCGTCCTGTTATGGATGCGTTTCCCTTCCATCCCTCATTTAGAATGTAAGTACATGGTATGGCGTTGTTGTAAGAAGATGGCTTCCATTCGTTGCGAAGGAGCGGTGTTCCCGTAGAATTTTGAATACAACATTTCCCAGATGCAAAAAAGTCGAGGTATTCCGCGCTGATAACATGACTCAGTCAGTCTTAGGTAGTTTTCCCAAAAGATCATGGTTGAACTTGATCCCTTTAAGGCTGCGCTCAGCAATGACTCCTCTATTTAGTGTTCGTGTTTAGCACATCGAGGGAGTTTTGAAACAAAAATGAAGAGGCTCTTCATTCTTCGAGCGATGTTGGTGTTACGCCGGCGAATTTATACCGCGTTGACGGTAGCCCGGTCAGTCAACGATATCTGGAAGGATTCGGATAGTCCTCTTCAACTTTAGGATAAACGTTGTAGTTGGCTGCTAATGACGGGACTTTTCACGGCGCTGAAACCAGTAGTGGAAAATGGCAAGAGTTCAGGTATTCAGCTGAGAAATTCTGGTTATACTGGCCTAAATTCAGCATCTTATAGTATCCTGTTAGGTCGTGCCATCGTGGAGGTGTGTCAAATGAAGTTGCCAGACGGACGGAAAGTACGCAACACATGTAATAATGCGCTGTACAAGTGCGAATTCTCGAAATTGCATGATAAAACCCATTACTTTTTCGGTACCTTTCAGCCATCGCAGTGCCTTCGTCCAAGCAGCGTAGTCATGCTAAACAGACGACTTGAGCAATTGGGTTTGATTTTACGTTTCAGTTCATTCTGATTCACTGGAAGGTGTAACACAGAGTTGTTGTCGATCATCAGCTGCGCCAGTTGGCACAATTATTCAGGATTTCTTGATAATAACTAATATACGTCATCCGAAAGACTGCCGGAAAATGTGACCAGTCGATCACAATTTGAAAAATGTGACAAGTCGATCACAATTTGATTGAAGTAATGCTGCCAAAAGTTTAGCATTATTTCTTTAACGCATATAAGACAACAAATTGTCGCTTTTGTTCTGGGGAGGAATCAAATTCGTGATTTTCCAGTCCATGAGGGTTTTCACTGACGTGCAAAGTCTTTGCAAAACTCAACCATAAGAGTTTGCTATTCATTAAGCGATCGTCTTTGATGATCGCTTAATGTGAAATGCTGTAGCCTTTTAATATTTCTTTTATTTTTGCTTAGCTGTACCTCATTTTAATGCGGGCTGTATATTGCAGCGAAAAACAAGTTTTTGATCGATATTATTTTATTATGCAAGAAGTAAATTCACAAAGCTTTAACTCTCAGCGTTAACATTGCCACAGATAATAACCATTTCCATACATCGCATCGAATTCACTCATATCGGTCGTTCTTCATGCGTTTAGTGGAAAAAAAAGCGCTTCCGTCAGTTATTTAGTTATTTGTTCTGATAATCATTCTGATATACTCTTAACATGAATGCGGATTTCATTGGAGAGAAATTTGGTCAGTCATTTAAAGATGAACGGATAGCTGAATTTCGTTATTGTGCAAAAGAAATGAGTAACGATAAAGCAATCAATAGCAGCGAAGGTACAATGGTACAGGAGGCGAGAGTACAGAACGGAACAATAACACTAGCTTGACGTTCCGCAGCCTATAATAAAATCCTTTAAATACACCTTTTTTTAAAAGCTCTAATTAAATTTTACCAGTTTTCCTAACGCTCGAAATAGTTCGGGCGTTTCGACCTTAAACGGACACCTGGAATGACTGACTCGTCAGCGTTCAAAATAAATCAACTTTTTGCTATGGGCAATTATGGTGATGACTCCTATCACAATTGATTTTCTTTCGTTCTTGTTTTTTTTTTTTGTGCTTACTATTAAAAATTTGAAATAAAATTTCTGAAATCTTTTTAAATAAGTTAAACGGATGTTGTTATGTCGCCATATTATTGTGATTGGTCAATTTCAGAAATTGCTTTACGTTTTTTTTACGTTTTCAACAAACGTAAAATATTGCAACGAAAAAATTGTTTCGATTTTGTGCCCATTCTTTTGTGAGCGGTTCTAGTCCGCGTCCTCTTTCGCTTTATTTATTTGAGGAAGCAGAATCTATTTTGCTGTAAATTGTTTCCTGTAATGATCGAACGAACGTTACACGTTCTTTCAACTTCTTTTTCTTCTTTCTTAATTTTGCATTACTTAGGTAGTAAAGTATATGAAAATAATATCTTGGCATATTGGCAACGTAATAAATTGGCATATAATTGGCATTGCTCGTTTTGTAAAATAAATTTGAATAAAATTTGAATAAAGATAAAAATTGCTCGTAAAGTAATAATTTGATAAATAAAAATTGGTTTGATAAAAAATAAGTAAAAAAATTGATAAAAAAAATAAAAAATTAAATTTAAAAAAAATTGCTCGTAAAGTAAAATAAAATATATTGGCAACGATTGCGATGTTTTTGCTGCTCGTTTCATTTTGGTGAGCGGAAATTGTCATAACAAGTGATAAAAGAAACCTACCATAACAATTGTATTCCATGCATTGTCGCCACATGAGTTTTCGATGGGATCCTTGATACATCTAAGGTACTCTTGAAGAGTGCTAAAATATTTACGTATCAGGCACCGTTTCTTTTCGTTTCGAGAATTAGACAAAATAAAGTGAGCTAATCGAGCTGCTGAAATCTCTTAAACTGACCAGCTAAAGGAGATGGAATTGATAGTAGCACTATAAGATCAAAGGCTTATGCTTAACAGTACAACTAAAGGGATATTTAGAGGAGAAGATAAAGGGGCATTTTAATATCAAATGCGTTTCTTTGAACTCCACATAATTTGATGTGAAATGTTGATGAGTTCATGATATAAATGACCATTTTTTGTTTGTGCTTTACTTTAAGCAGCAAACTGTCGGCTATAAGTCATGCGGAACTCGGCACTAATCATAAGCTAATCCATCCAGTAATCATTCAGTCTAAGGAAACAGCTTTAAGCTTATTTGTAAACTGTGGCGTCGAGCATATTAGAACAATAAATAGGAAGATTATGGTTCTTGGAGCTTCCGACATCAACGCCATTATTTTTCGGATTCACTTATGAGCCAAGTGTCCTTTCAACTTGCTACCAGTAGTTCAACTTGAATAGTTACCTGCATATCGCGTTTGAGCCCTGGGCGAGGACAGCTGTTGGAAGCTGCGAAACAACCGTGTTCTGCGAATAACGTGATTGACATTCGCTAACGTCGGAACGTGACGCTACCTGCCCGAGACAGTTCCAGTTGGACAACATGGCTTAAATTTCTTCATCAAACAATCAAGTACACCATGCACTTTATTTTTTACAGTTAATGATCAAGACCCCACACATATCCTGGAATAGAGGCCGAACTTTCGATCATTCTATCCAGGCCTAAGGACGTTTGAAAAATACCGCATGGTTGGGAACACTCCACCATCCGTTGGTCACCAAACCTCCAAGTCTTCAGTGCATATATGCAATTGCCTTCTCGCTGCGAGTTGGGACTGCCAGAAAGTAGCCTCAGAATGATTTCAAGTCAAATAATGATACCATCGATGAACCGTGCATGTACAGATGTGAGAGAAAATGTGTTTTTTTAAAAACCCTTACGAGACCACGGGAAACTAATTCTAATAATTTCTTCATGTAATCGTCGTAGCATCTCTTCAGGTTTTTGTTGTTCGCACATCTACTATTCAGCAATTTTTTGGGAGAGGGGCAGGGCGGGGGAGGGAGAGGGGAGGAGGAGGTGGGTGGTAGAAGGGAGGTAATTCTACCTCTTAGCAATATTGCGGCTAGCAATGCACCATCGTTTTCTCTGGGGTTCGAAGCCCATGTTTTATGGGATATTTGCACGCGGTAACTGGTGGACCGTGTTCCATCAGAAATTTTGGGCAATTTTATTCTTTCACAAATTAGAACTTAGATCTTCATAGGAGAGAGTATGAGCCAAATAATTATCGTCTTGGATATGTATGTTTATGCACTGCTTGCGACTCACTAACTAAACAAAATATAATCTCTTGTTTTGGAGAGGATAAAATTTCCTGACTGTTGCGAAGTTGTTGCGCAAGACTGTTGCGTAAATTTTGGCTTGAACGCTACAATTCAACGGCTTAATATTAACGCTGAATGACAGTTTCAGAAAGTTTATTCAGGGGTTCCTGAGTAGAAACTTTCGAAAACAGTTTCCTCTACTAACACCACATCTGAGCGAAATTGTTTACCTGATATTTACGAATAACTAAAGAATCTATTTCAACACGGTTTACTTATGTATGTATGTCTTTTACATAGTAAAAGACATATGTATGTCTTCTACTATTTGAGAGGTAAAATTTACATGTAAGATATTTTTTTTAAACTTTACATAAAATTTACATAAAAGGCATACTTAATAAAAATTTACATATAGAAGACATAAAAGACATATATAAAAGCATATGTATGTCTTTTACATCACAGATATCGCGAACACTCCTTATAGATCGTTATTTTGCCTTTTGTCGAATTGTTCTCTATGGTTGCTACTGCAGTAATGCCGTATTTTGGTGTGCATTTTAAAAGAGACAATATATGCGACGATGAGTGAAAACAATCGTAATCAAAATTCACCAATGAAATATGCTTTATCGCAGTCGCAAATTCATGTGTGCACTTTTAAACAGTTATCAAATGGAATGTATGCGCAGATTTCAGAAGTTGGAAGCGAAGAAAGTTGAGATTTTCATTTTAGACAACATTTTATGTTCCGTATTCTCTTTAGAAACTCACGTGGATAGCAGCAGATCTCTCTCTGGAAGCACTGAAGTGAGTTTTATATATTTTTAGTACAATTACTGCTTCGCCAATTTACTCGGTGCTACGAGAAGAAAGCGCAAAATTGACGCAAAAATCGCTGCTGGCAACAGCACCATATGTAAAGAGAACATGTTGGATGAAAACTTCCCGACTTTTACAGAACAACATTTTTGGAGTTTGCAAATTTTAAAAGAGCAAGTTTCGAAAAATATGACGCCATGTCACGTTTGGGACTTCGGGTTTACAACGGTAATTTCTAGAGCAATAAACTTTTGGAGGGCCAAATTTACCTATAACGCAGCCCGGACACTTCTATGGAAGTAAACGATTTCGATAAGTTCGTCATAGCGCACACATATTGCAGTCAATAGTAAGAAAAGTGTTGGCTGCTTTGTCGTTATTGCACTTGCTGAGGGACGTAGGCAACATGATGAGAGGTGGAGGGGAAGGAAAGGCAAAAATCGCTACTGTTAAGTAAACAACACTTCTTATCGAGTGCCGTACTGGTTGTGAGCGCTCTTAATATCAACGGAAAACACTTTACATACAAAAACATGCCTATAGGTGAGCTAATAGCAACGTTTCCCGGCCGCTGAATCACTTCTTCCTCAACAAACACAAAGGCAAACATTCTCCACGGTCAAAGAAAGGGAGCAATATTTTTGTACCGCTTTCCAATAGAACAGTTGAAGTTAAAAGTGTATAACTGCATTAACTTCAACTCCTGGTAACCTCACTGTAAATGCTTACATTACTTGTACCTGAATAACTTCAAAGTACATCGAACTGTAAGGTGAGTAAAACATATTACTTTAAAAACCAACTTTCAGATAAGCTTATTTCTTTAGTTCAAGTAAATATGCACTTGCCAACATGAGCGCTCAAAGCTCTGAGCTCACGAGTGCATCAAGGATGATTGGAAAGGCAAAGTGTACACTTTTTGCTTAAAATCTTAGATGAAATTTCGACAAGAAAAAGTGTCTACTCCGCCTTCCCTACCGAAACACCCTCAATGAAAAAACCATTAACTAAAAGGAAACCTCAACTGACAGGCGAGATGGCAGCAGGAACATATGGTAGACTTCTTTCGGAAGATGGCAAAGGTAGTCCATGTTTAGATAGACACGAGCCAAGACAAAAAGACTAGAGGCAAAAAAAAGATGTGCATTCTCCTGTTTTCTACAGTAAGTTCAACTGATTGATAGGTAGGAAGATAATCAACCGGACATTCTGAAGTAAAACATCCGATCTCCCAAATCATTTTTACAATATGATCGCACCATAAAACACTGATTAAAAGACCCTTATGTATATTTCGAAGAATTTCATTGTAGGCGAGCGTTTTAACTGAACTTTTTTAAGATGCATCCGTTTAGATGCAACCAAACTTACCATTGTATCCCTGTCCACAGAAGAAATCAAGTCCCGCATCGGCGATGGCGTAACGCATTTTCAGTGGTCCGAGAGCATAACACGCTTGCTTGATACGACTTCCTCCAACGCATTCATTGAAACGATTATATGCACTAAAAAATTATGAGTCATATTTAGCCTATTTTTACAAATTAAGTGATCTTTCTTATTCTTTAATACTAAATGACGCTATTTATTTGCTGTTGTCTATTTCCTGAATCATTGGCTGTAAACGTTCAAAAAACAGGTCATAATCGCTTTGTCTTCATAACTTTTACTTAAAAAGCGCGATCATCCGCTTTAATAAAACATTTTTAATCGAACTACATGTTCATTCAACTGCATGAAATGAAGTTATCAATGTGAACGCATACATCAGATCATGTCGTCAATTAAGTTAGTTTCACAAAATTCCCAGCATTTTCTATCACTTCACAGATCAGAAGCAATTTTGGTTAGAAAAGTGAGGACCATGTGATTTTCTCTCGTCTGCATTTGTCGTTATACGGCGATCAAACTCCTGAAAATTCCAAAACCAAAATCACCTCTCGTTTAGAACGGGAAACGATGATAACGATGGTAATGCGTGATTAAAATTGCTATGATGGGCTTTACGAGATAGGCATGTCACTAATTTTGTGATCCTTCCTAAAATCACTTCACCTGCATGTTCATCATCTCCTAAAAATCCGGCCAAATTTTCTTATGGATTTTGTTTGGGCTGTCAACTATTTCGGAAAGCTTACTTTCCGAACAGGAAAAACCTTCTCAAAATACTTCGTAAATAACAATTTCACATACATTAAAGTTTCAGGCAGAAGTCACAAAAATCCAAGTCAAATTCAACTGACAGGCTTACACTACGACCCACAATTATTTTCGCAAACGGCTTTGATTTGCAAATCGCATAAAACAATTTGTATCGATCGCAGTGAACTGAACATAACGTGAACGTTTTCTTTCAGACTGCATTAGGAAAGTCAAATGTCCAAAAAAATATCAGAGATTTTTTTTTCAAGGTGATATGGCTGAAAATAATTCGTCTAATCCACTACTGCTCAAAAACTTCCGACAATTTAATACAGCAAAGCAAACCAAACGATTTTCCAGATCATTAATGGCGCCTCTAAAAACGTTGACTTTAAAAATTCAGTAGATGTGTGAGCCAAGCGAAGCGAAACTGCAACGGAGTAGCAAAATCATTTTCGGGTCTCTTTTTTTCCTCTTTTCTAAAGCCGGATTCTTGCTGGTTTTCCGGCTGCTATATTAACTCTTCGCATGTAAATCGCTCGCGTTTATCCGGCGAAAGACCGATTGATTACTCAACTGTGCGTTAAATTAGTGTGACGACAAGGGATTATTACGTCTTTCAAGAATTTTTTTCCCTTACAAACCAGTCTTAAAAATTGTCATTTCTTCAGTGTTAAAGGCATATGTCGGAACAGCCACATCGAAAGCAGCATATTGATTCTCATTAAAACAGAAATTTAAATAAAAGTCTAAGATGTGAAAAATATTGGCATGAAAGTGATGTTAATCACTATTTTTAAAATTTGGATACACATTACTATTAATATCTCCAAACGAATGTGCTTGAAGTAGGTTTTCATATGACGGTAACTATGTGGTGTTGTTGTATGACATCCCTACTTTACGATAACTTATCGAGACTGGTGCTATTCTTCGAGATGCATCTATTCACGCTCTATCACCTTGTGCGAATGGTTAGTCTCGTTGAAGTTTATCCAACTTGATTATAGGTAAACGAACTTGCAAACTTGAATAAGGAAGTCACTCGGTTGCTGCTTCAGACTAGCTAATGTCATTTGCCCAAGCTGGTTTCCTGATGCACCAAAAATACCCAACGAGATGAGCTGTTGTGCACATGACGCCAACTTCTGTTGAGCCGTTATGTCGCAATCAGGCGTTACCTGAGTAAACGTAAAACACTCATTTGAAGTTTCATATGGCACATAACCAGCTCCGACCATTTGATCAGAGATGGGTGAGAGGGGTGAGAGTGGCGCAAATGTTGGCATTCACCTAGTAGTCATTGTTTCTTTAGCATAAAAAAGTCGATCTTTCTGGAAGAAATCCGAAGTCCACCTGGAAAATGATAAAATTTTAGGCGCTCATCGCTCTTTTTACTTTTTTTTGGTTGCATTTCTTATGTGCACATCAGTTTCAAATCTCTATGGTAATGACGAATTCGTACTATCAAATCGTCGACGGCAACTGGAGATCCCCGGAAGTTTCCTTCAGACAATCCTACCTTCAGAAATTATCGAGAATTTGAGAAAAGCGGAGGAAAATGGGGAGGGGGTAGGAACGGGGTGTGAGGATGGAACTTTCCTGCTTAATGAACATTAGAGTAACAGGGATCCGCATCAAAATTCTCCCACTCGTCTTATGTCCCAAACATTCAAGTGCAGATCAACATTGAAAACCAACAAAATTAGACAGTGCTTGACAACGTGATCCGCTAAAGATGTCCAATAAACATTTAAGTTCTAAACAAAAACCTTATGAGCGGAAATATACCCATATGTTGCATTAATTTTACTGAAATTATCACGGAGATCCCAGAAGAGAATGAATGCCGTGAGAACTAAAGATAGAAACAGCAAAAAAAAGATCGAAAAAGGTCCTATAACCACGGAATTTTTGGAAGCTGAGGTCGCCATCAAGTTCAAGAACTGCGAGGTGGTACGTTCACCTATGTTCAGCGGATAAAATGCCGATATTCTGCAGTTAATATATGAGTTACTACAAGTTCCTTACACCTCGGTGAAATTAATTCACTCCCTCACTCACCTGCATGTAAGGACTAGTGACTGTATACGGAGTGGTTACAGCTGTCGACTCCTGAATGTACGGACCAGTCATCTGATTTCCATATATGCCTTGGCTCCCATACTGATCGGGATAGAGATTGGTATAGGGTGCCTGGGTTGTGTACTGATTTTGACCATATTGATATGGCTGTTGGAATTGGCCAGCTTGTTGGTATTGGTCATTTGTTGATCCCGGATATTGAGTATATTGACCGTGTGATATCTCTGCAATAGATGTAATCAAGTTTGAAAACAGCGTAGATGCCGAAAAGTAGGAAAGGGGATAGCAATACAAACGAATGTATTATCCAGCTGTGCTTAAACAGCAAAAAAAAAACCCGTTGAAGGTTTAAAAGAATATGAATTTGGAAATCATCCTATAGGTGAGAGCTGTGCCTAACGAAAGCCAAAATAGGAAGGGAACCGTTCGAATCAAATACTACTCCAATGATGCTCACAGATTGGAGTATTATTCTTTTTTATATAAAATGCAGTCACATCATTTTCTCGTTGGTAAAATAAAAAGATGAAATCAATAGCAAAAATGAAAAAAACCATTTATGAATAAAATATGATGAAACAACAAAAACTTTTACACTACTTTATAAACTATCATTGTGCCTAGGCAAAAAGATGCTTGTTTACAAAAAAATACTCTATTATTGTATAAAAATGGGGATAATGGCAGAAAAAATCAAAAGATTACGATTAGCTAGAAAAGTGAAAAATCGAAAATCGATATCGGCTAAAAATCAATAAATCAGACTGAACTTATACAAGGTGCTTAAAAAATCAAATGACAATCCAAACAATAATCAAAAAAGGCGCGTACACTAACAAAAAAGCAATGGCGTACATCGAACACTGGCTTTCAGTAATGAATTGCATGAAGATGATGGAATGTGGAAAAGACGAAAAAAAGAACGACGATGAGTTCACAGAGATGAAGTGACTGCAGCAAAAAAAAGGCGGGGGAAGGGAGGGGAAGGGGGAAGGAAAATGTTCTAAAAGCCTTAAAAAACATGGAAGGATTACTAGTGCTATTTAAAAACAATAATTAGAAAAGTACAAGCGAAAAAAGCGACTTGAACATTGTAAAAAAGGGTTTCAAAATGCTCAACACCTAATGTACGTTGTTTCAGAGTCGTTTAGAGTTATTCGCAACCAGCCGCCAACGTTATCCTAAAAGGATGAGTGCATCTGAAGAATGCAGGTTTCCATATGGTATTAAACCGAGCGACCCGTAGCGACCGCTGTTGCGAACGCATATGACTTGTTTCTTTATTCATCGACTACCTCAAGGTGACTTTTTGGAAGTTTCTTGAACGCGCTTTTCAATACACCCATATTCGTTCTTACTCGTTCTTACCGCTCGGGCCGGGCCTTCAGTGCGATGTCTCGATGTTAGTGAGGCAGTCGAACGCCGACCAACAGCCATCCCTTTGGCTGTTGTAGCTAGTTATTAGTACCACCTGCTAGCTGGGCTGTCACTGGTATTGTGGGAAGCAGCCGGGAACCGAGTCCAGGTCTCCCCGCATGCGAAGCGGAGGCTCTACCGTTATTGTTGAATGACGGATGCTAATGGTGATTATGAAAAGTGATTCAACATATTCGATTATAGAAGTGGAAACTTACTTGTATTTGCAAGAATGAATACAAGCGAATAAATCGCCCATCGACAATCTACATGCATGATGGATGATGCCCTCCAACAGAGCGCTTAACAGTCGGTTAAGCGAACTGTCAAGCATGTATGAGAGAGTTTATAAGTGGGATGGGGATGGAGGGCGTGACTGCAAATAAGAAGAGGTACACCTCTCAAACAACCGCTAAGTAAACAGTTTTCTTCTCCAGCGACAATTTTATCCTCCCCTTGGAACACAGAATCCCGATGAATAGCAATCAATTACGCTGGCGCAACAATAACGCATCAACGCCCACCCAAAAAGAGGATGGATTTTGTAACGGATCGACTGCAACCTTACGCAATCCCAACCAAAAATGACTCTTGTAAGGGAATAACATGAAATTTCTCCTCCGTTTTGCCAGAACGCTTACTCCTACTCTCCAGTAGCACATCCTGATGACCCGCTACAAGCAACGCGCTCTAACGACCTCACCAGCTGTTTTCCGTCAGCTCCCGGCCAGTCCTGTTCCAACCAAACAGATCGGCCGTAGACGATGAACCCTATTGTCAGTATGCCACACCCTCAAGATCGACTGCATATACTTCGGCGCTTAATACACGTGAATCACTCAAGTTTAGAATCAAGGTTAAACGAGTTTTTCATACCACTCATGCTAACCTGGAAGTGGCACTCTGCACACTGAATCACCTTCTACCCGGTCGCATTGCTATGAACGCGTGCGATCCCATTCATACTTACGTGGCACGATCCTTGCGTTCCACAATGCCTGGCATAGTTGTTAACTTCACGAACGAATGATAGTTGCCGTACTTCCTCCACATACTTCATTTAGCACGCACCATACTGTATCACGTTTCCGTTTAAGAACCCTCAGCTCTGCCAATTCTCGTCATCCAGGACAGTATGTACCATTTCCTTTCCTACATTACCGGTCTACCAATTAAAGATGTTCAATTTCAGCAAAAAAAAGCGAAAAGCGCTCCAAACCATCAACCTCTTTCTTAACACTTTCCATTTTGATCCGGATGACCTCTCGCCCTCGAAATGCGTCACGGTCTCCGCAAATGCGAATATGATGAATTTTAATGAGATAAACCAGAGTTCAGAATGCGCAAAACAACAATAACGACATCATTTATTGTCTTTTTGCGCAGCAATTACAGACGAACACACATGAATGACGACTATTCACATCAGCTGGGATTAGAGCGGAGGGAGCAGAAACGGGAGTGAGGAGAAAGCACGAGGATGACTCTTTATGTATGCCGCATTCAATACAGAGCACACAATCACCGGACGGGAACAAACTGAAACAAAACCAATAAATCACCGACTGAGACTGGAACACAATCTAAGAATTTCTAGAATCGGAAAACCCAAGTTCGCTAGCGCTTCGCTTAACACTACTTGTTTGAGTGCGTCTCCCTGAAGTAGCCGAAGTTCATACGCAGTTGCTCGAAGAAGATGAACGTGAAGACCGTATGTGGCGCTAGACGCACCCACGCCGGCAAAAAGCCCTGAAATTGAATGCTGTATTTATCACAGCACAAAAGTAGCAGAACAGTTTCGGATTCAGCGCTAGTCCGCTAGTTCATTTAGTTTTATGAAAGACTAAAAACACACCATTGCCCTTACTATTCAGGACTGTTGCTTTGTAAATGCCGAAAAATTCATCGCAAAAGACACTCAGGACTTCTTATACGCAAATCACACGTTGCATGCTTGAAGAATTGGGCTTTCGACTGTCGCAAATATTTTATTTTGCTACTATTGCCGCAAAATTTGCTATTGTAAAAAAAAACAAAGCGAAAAAGCGGCGGGAGTGGGGAGATGAGTAT
>JPKZ01002715.1:9359-28958 GCA_000803305.1 Toxocara canis | reverse complement strand
AAGGACGTTCTGTGGAATTCTGCGTTGCATATTTCCCGCGCTTCGTATCAGACTTCGCTCAATGGCTCGTGGGAATAACGTGAGCCTGGTATGCGGAGGCTCGCCTCCCGATTACAGTAAAAGTACCAGTCATGGCCTGGATGACATTATGCGGTCATCGCTTCTTTTACGTTTGATCACGCTCGCAACCTAGCTGTTTGAGTGATGTGATGTTTCCGTTATCTAGGAACGACCGTTCCGAGGGAAACACATCTGGGCCGCATGGGCTCGGGGAATGATGGGATTACACAGCGTAGTGATTGGATTACAGCATAACGCATGGTGCTCCGGCGCAGCAGGTTTTCGCTGAGCTCTGCGCTGCATGTCTCTCACGCTTGGCGTCATACTTCGCTCAATGGGTCGTGCAAATAACGTCCGCTTAGCACGCGGGAGCTCGATTTTTTCATTTTAGAATTTAATTTTTCTATCACGGACGTTGTGCTCGAAGCGGTTCTTTGACGTTTGAGTACGCTCGCTACATGCTCTAGCGCAGGCGTTCTGCATCGGCTATGTGAGAAAAACCTTTACATGGATAACGAGCCACAACCTCATCGGCTGAAGCGCAGAGCGTCCGTATCTTATAGAGAAGGTCGCAAGTTCGATTCCAACATGACACACGGTCCATCGCCGAAACCACATAGATATAAGATTCCGCCTTTGGCGTTTCACACGGTTTTCGCTATTCGCTCAATGGCTCGTGGGACGAACGTCCGGCTAGTCCACGGAAATTCTCCCGTGCAGTATGAAACAAGTTGGCCATCGCCTGAGGGAGATTATGCGATTATCGCTTCTCTTACCTTTGACCACCCTCGCAACATGGCTCTTTCAATAATGTTCTGTTCCGAATATCTGCGAACGACATCTACGTTCGTCGGGTGATTGGCTCATCAACAGCGCGTATGTCCCATATGCAGAAGGTGGATGGTTCGACTCCAGCACTGGGCGCTGTCGAAAGGAGATTAAGTGGGACCTTGCCTGCTACTTTCCACGCGCGTCATGTAGCGTTTGGCTCAGTAGTACGTGCGAATGATTTCCCGCTAATCCACGGAGGCTACCTCGTGAATTACACTCCTGGGGTCGGGTCATCTACTAAAGGTCAGTATTCTGTGAGAGCTTTCACCACACCTTCCTTTGTGCGATCGCCTTATGTGTTTCACTATGTAATGCTTCTGATACATGAGGACAGTGTGCACGTTGCGCGAAAGCGAGACGTCGTTGGGTCAGGGGTAGAGCGCCTCTCGAGTTAACAGAAGGTAGCTGGTTCGATTCCAATATGAGGCGTGGTGCATCGTTGCCGAAGCATGGTGAGGGCTTGCTATCAGTAATGGCCATGGTGTAGAGATGCTTTCTTAATTACGGCTAATTGTTGGTTAAGCGAGTTTGTCTCCCAGCAATGTTTTGCGAATTTAACCACACAACCAAATGACGATATTTCGAGCTCCATAGGAATAAGGGTTCATGGAAAAGCAGCAGCTGTTATCACAGTTGAGCGGTGCGTTGCAAGCCTTGCGTTGTTGCCGGAAAGTAAACTCTGACATACCGGTGGTTGATCAAACATAAAACGCTTTCTGATCGCGAACCAGCATGTGCCACAATTTATGTATGGAAAGTTCATGCATGCCACCAAGAAATAACGTCAGTTTTCCATCGAATCAGAATGTTGCTGTGTCAAAAGTGCATAAAGCAAAGCGGAAAACACGAATAAAAACAGTGAGTCAAGGCACCGTTCTGTCAAACCAGGTGTCCAATCGGAGATAACGAGGGAAGATGATCGCCGCAGTCACCGTTTTTTTTTTTCTGTTTTTTTCACATCTGCACCACAAATGGTGGGTTCAGCCAGGAGCTTTAACGACTGAAAGCTCTGTAACTGCTTCTCGAAGAACGGCCGTGAATGGACGAAATTTAGTGTGGAATGAAATCGTTCGTATCTCAAAATGTCCATTATAAAAAAGCTTAATTGTGTGAGAGATGCCCTTCGATATTGTCGGCCATATCAGCAAGTTCATGATAAGAGATGGGGAAGAACCCGCTTCCATGATGATAGATGGGAAGAAAAACGCTATCTGCATCTCAGGCGTTCTCCGTTGATACAATTGGACATGTGCTTGCTTGCTAGCCATTTTTTCTGTAATGTAACCTTCTGGAAGAAGACCTTCTAAGTGACTTGCTGCCTGATGCTGAAGCGATGTACATACTCTCCAGCTCTTTCAACTCGAGCAGCAATTAATGCAGAGGCTTGAATGATGAAAATTGATCGGTACCTTACATGAATTTTGGGAGCACTCATCGATGTCGCAGTAGGTTATAGGTACGTGTGGGTGACACGACATGGACCCCTTCTCATAAAGTCAGGTTCATTCTACACCCTTAAGGCAGTCCACGAGCAACCCTCTGGGCGCTGTTCAAAAAGCGAACATTGTGCCGCTTCTTTGACGTCCTCTCCGAAGTGGTTCTTGACCGCGTCAGTGATAATAGCCTGCTCGCCCGCACAGTACGCGTAACAGGCGTGAATGTCTGCCAGAGTGTACTCATGATGTGCGGTTTTGAACCACAGCGTCAAGATATAATACAGGCGTGGGACTCACTCTTTATGGTTCATCCTGACTGCTACACGACACAGCGGAGAACATGGGTAAACCCTTACTGATCATATACGATTCCATTTGCTGGTTATGTTCACTGCTGAACAAGTGCAAACGAACCGTCTGTTTCAGCGTGCGCCAGCAACAGTGATTACGGTGTTTTCCAAATGTGCGTTAAGAACGTATGCGTCGCTACCAATGTTAGCTTTACTATTAGTTATGTTCCACCGCTCACGCCGAATATCGTCTTTCCTTTAAGAGAACCGTGTATGCTCTTTCAGGGTGCAATCCTCCCTGCGTTGCTCCACAGGTCTGCGGTGCAGAAAGGTGTGTCGCCCCACCACAAGTAGCTGGCACAACTAGAGCTCCGAGTGCCGACACAACAACAGGTAAGTTAATCAAATCGTAAGCATGAGTCTGCAGTAAGACTCACCTTCTGCAGTGAAATGCTTTGTTTATGCAAAGCAAACAAAATTGCTCCGCAAGATGGAAAGCTGGTCTGCTAATGTCAACTGAACACTTCGAAGTCCTTTCCGAAAACACCACAGCTGCTCGTAATCGTGAACGAAAAATATGACATCATAGGATGGCAGCAATTACTTTGAAATAGCATAGAAACTTTTCCCTCTTTATTTGAATCATTTGGAAAATAAGGTTACACATAATGAACGATTCAGCAAGCCAAAATGCGAGTCAAGAGTGGCACAGCATCCGGCTTGATGACCCTGCTCATAGTGTAGACGGCGCAGTACGTTACCCATAAAAAATTCTGTGAGCATTTAGAGGTCATCACTCAGTCCGATTCACTAGAAATTCATCGTCACTATTCGACGACATATGTCGTGGTTCTGTTAAGAAATCTTCATTATTCACTCTATTCTCTGTACATAATGCCGATTCTGTGTTTCAGCTCCAGGTATTGAATTCCAGTGAGAAATCTTTATTACCAGCTACTTGTGCTGCCGCATTATCTATATGTACGCAGCCTCAAAGCTCATCTTCGGCGATACGCATAACGTCAACTGTATTGCAACGTACATGTCATGATGACAGCTAGTGAACGTCTTTGAGGAGCGCGAACCTGCCCACCCAGCTGGACGTTGTTCAACAATAATTGCTGTATCGCCTCTTTACTAGGACGCTTTCTCTTCAACCAGGCTAGCGACTGCTGCACACAGACTGGCTCAAGAGTTGTCTGGCAGCATCCGGCTTGATGACCCTGCTCATAGTGTAGACGGCGCAGTACGTTACCCATAAAAAATTCTGTGAGCATTTAGAGGTCATCACTCAGTCCGATTCACTAGAAATTCATCGTCACTATTCGACGACATATGTCGTGGTTCTGTTAAGAAATCTTCATTATTCACTCTATTCTCTGTACATAATGCCGATTCTGTGTTTCAGCTCCAGGTATTGAATTCCAGTGAGAAATCTTTATTACCAGCTACTTGTGCTGCCGCATTATCTATATGTACGCAGCCTCAAAGCTCATCTTCGGCGATACGCATAACGTCAACTGTATTGCAACGTACATGTCATGATGACAGCTAGTGAACGTCTTTGAGGAGCGCGAACCTGCCCACCCAGCTGGACGTTGTTCAACAATAATTGCTGTATCGCCTCTTTACTAGGACGCTTTCTCTTCAACCAGGCTAGCGACTGCTGCACACAGACTGGCTCAAGAGTTGTCTGGTTCGATCAGTCGACTGTAGCAAATTTCGGCAGCGAACTTAACTCCATTAATAGCAAGTAAAATAAGGTGACTGAAAACAGGCAATAGTTATTCGAATGTGAGGTAAATCTTCACCATGGATCAACAATGTGAAGCAGATTTCATTCAGTTGTTTTGGTGAGCTTGACCTGAGGTCGGGCGTAGGTTAGCACCAAAATAGTTCGGTAACACCACCAATCATTTGCTATTGAGGCGGTTTGTTGCTGAATGCATCAGCAGTTTCCATCTTTCCTTCTATTCGTAGTTATGTTCATCGCTGTCCTGTGTGAGCTGAGCTTAACCATAGCGTTAAGAAGCCAGCAGTACTGGTAGCTTCACCAACCTCTGTGGACATTCCTCGACTGGGAGAAGCGCAGAGTCTTATCTGTTTCTCCTTTATCGAAAGCCTCCTGTCTTTGTCGCCAAAACGGCTCCCCTTATTCGTTATTCCTTCACCACTGCAATCCTCGTCCTTACCGAGATCTCTAAAATCAAAACAAATTTTTTTTCCTTGTAAATGGCTATTCTAGGCTCTATGAACGTCGATTAATACGCGAGAGCATACGAAAGTACTCACTTTGCCAGCTGGCGGTGGGTGACCCATCACTGCCGGTTTTGATATGTTGATGTGAAACTGGGAGATTTCTCGCATTCTTTCTATGCTCTCTCGCCGTGGTGTGCGAGTCGTAGTTATGAGTTCTATGAACGTCGATTAATACGCGAGAGCATACGAAAGTACTCACTTTGCCAGCTGGCGGTGGGTGACCCATCACTGCCGGTTTTGATATGTTGATGTGAAACTGGGAGATTTCTCGCATTCTTTCTATGCTCTCTCGCCGTGGTGTGCGAGTCGTAGTTATGAGTTCTATGAACGTCGATTAATACGCGAGAGCATACGAAAGTACTCACTTTGCCAGCTGGCGGTGGGTGACCCATCACTGCCGGTTTTGATATGTTGATGTGAAACTGGGAGATTTCTCGCATTCTTTCTATGCTCTCTCGCCGTGGTGTGCGAGTCGTAGTTATGAGTTCTATGAACGTCGATTAATACGCGAGAGCATACGAAAGTACTCACTTTGCCAGCTGGCGGTGGGTGACCCATCACTGCCGGTTTTGATATGTTGATGTGAAACTGGGAGATTTCTCGCATTCTTTCTATGCTCTCTCGCCGTGGTGTGCGAGTCGTAGTTATGAGTTCTATGAACGTCGATTAATACGCGAGAGCATACGAAAGTACTCACTTTGCCAGCTGGCGGTGGGTGACCCATCACTGCCGGTTTTGATATGTTGATGTGAAACTGGGAGATTTCTCGCATTCTTTCTATGCTCTCTCGCCGTGGTGTGCGAGTCGTAGTTATGAGTTCTATGAACGTCGATTAATACGCGAGAGCATACGAAAGTACTCACTTTGCCAGCTGGCGGTGGGTGACCCATCACTGCCGGTTTTGATATGTTGATGTGAAACTGGGAGATTTCTCGCATTCTTTCTATGCTCTCTCGCCGTGGTGTGCGAGTCGTAGTTATGAGTTCTATGAACGTCGATTAATACGCGAGAGCATACGAAAGTACTCACTTTGCCAGCTGGCGGTGGGTGACCCATCACTGCCGGTTTTGATATGTTGATGTGAAACTGGGAGATTTCTCGCATTCTTTCTATGCTCTCTCGCCGTGGTGTGCGAGTCGTAGTTATGAGTTCTATGAACGTCGATTAATACGCGAGAGCATACGAAAGTACTCACTTTGCCAGCTGGCGGTGGGTGACCCATCACTGCCGGTTTTGATATGTTGATGTGAAACTGGGAGATTTCTCGCATTCTTTCTATGCTCTCTCGCCGTGGTGTGCGAGTCGTAGTTATGAGTTCTATGAACGTCGATTAATACGCGAGAGCATACGAAAGTACTCACTTTGCCAGCTGGCGGTGGGTGACCCATCACTGCCGGTTTTGATATGTTGATGTGAAACTGGGAGATTTCTCGCATTCTTTCTATGCTCTCTCGCCGTGGTGTGCGAGTCGTAGTTATGAGTTTGACCAAATAGATTGATCATTGGAAGACTTTTGCACCACCTCATTGTTGTGTGCGATGTCGCTCAGCTGCTATTTAACCTTGCAGTATTTGATGTCGGTCGCGGTATAAGCAGATACTGGATAGGACCGAACGGACAGTCGAACCAGTGGGTGTGGACGAATTAAAGTCCAGTGATGTTTACGAACTGGAGAGCTGCTCAATCGGACGGATGCCATGGCAGCAACGTCACTTGTGCTTTTGTTAATTACGCGAACTTCCTCGGCCAGTGGGATGATGCCGCATGCGGAGATTTGTTTACAACTCCACAAGGCTTCATATGCAAGAGGCCCACCTAGATGTAATGCCTGCTGCGCTGATTGCGTGTTGATTCCTTGCCATGGTTGTAAAACTCACTTGGAGCACAACAAAGGAACGTTGCCAGGCAGCATTATCAGATTGATGGCTTGCCGGTACCCCGAGTAGGAAGCCTCCATGAGGTATCCACGCTGATGCGTCCTATGGATGAGGAACAACATGCCCTCTTGGTAATGTGTACCTAGAGACTTCAACTCACATAATTCCCGTCTCGGAAGCCAGTTAAGTTCTAACTGATAAATGAAGTTTCGTGAGCTTATCATGTATCTTGCGGTAGACGACGGCGGGTGTATTTGTCCAATTTTCGGCTCTGCGAAAGCATTGAAAAGCAATAGTGGACGAATTAAAGTCCAGTGATGTTTACGAACTGGAGAGCTGCTCAATCGGACGGATGCCATGGCAGCAACGTCACTTGTGCTTTTGTTAATTACGCGAACTTCCTCGGCCAGTGGGATGATGCCGCATGCGGAGATTTGTTTACAACTCCACAAGGCTTCATATGCAAGAGGCCCACCTAGATGTAATGCCTGCTGCGCTGATTGCGTGTTGATTCCTTGCCATGGTTGTAAAACTCACTTGGAGCACAACAAAGGAACGTTGCCAGGCAGCATTATCAGATTGATGGCTTGCCGGTACCCCGAGTAGGAAGCCTCCATGAGGTATCCACGCTGATGCGTCCTATGGATGAGGAACAACATGCCCTCTTGGTAATGTGTACCTAGAGACTTCAACTCACATAATTCCCGTCTCGGAAGCCAGTTAAGTTCTAACTGATAAATGAAGTTTCGTGAGCTTATCATGTATCTTGCGGTAGACGACGGCGGGTGTATTTGTCCAATTTTCGGCTCTGCGAAAGCATTGAAAAGCAATAGTGGACGAATTAAAGTCCAGTGATGTTTACGAACTGGAGAGCTGCTCAATCGGACGGATGCCATGGCAGCAACGTCACTTGTGCTTTTGTTAATTACGCGAACTTCCTCGGCCAGTGGGATGATGCCGCATGCGGAGATTTGTTTACAACTCCACAAGGCTTCATATGCAAGAGGCCCACCTAGATGTAATGCCTGCTGCGCTGATTGCGTGTTGATTCCTTGCCATGGTTGTAAAACTCACTTGGAGCACAACAAAGGAACGTTGCCAGGCAGCATTATCAGATTGATGGCTTGCCGGTACCCCGAGTAGGAAGCCTCCATGAGGTATCCACGCTGATGCGTCCTATGGATGAGGAACAACATGCCCTCTTGGTAATGTGTACCTAGAGACTTCAACTCACATAATTCCCGTCTCGGAAGCCAGTTAAGTTCTAACTGATAAATGAAGTTTCGTGAGCTTATCATGTATCTTGCGGTAGACGACGGCGGGTGTATTTGTCCAATTTTCGGCTCTGCGAAAGCATTGAAAAGCAATAGTGGACGAATTAAAGTCCAGTGATGTTTACGAACTGGAGAGCTGCTCAATCGGACGGATGCCATGGCAGCAACGTCACTTGTGCTTTTGTTAATTACGCGAACTTCCTCGGCCAGTGGGATGATGCCGCATGCGGAGATTTGTTTACAACTCCACAAGGCTTCATATGCAAGAGGCCCACCTAGATGTAATGCCTGCTGCGCTGATTGCGTGTTGATTCCTTGCCATGGTTGTAAAACTCACTTGGAGCACAACAAAGGAACGTTGCCAGGCAGCATTATCAGATTGATGGCTTGCCGGTACCCCGAGTAGGAAGCCTCCATGAGGTATCCACGCTGATGCGTCCTATGGATGAGGAACAACATGCCCTCTTGGTAATGTGTACCTAGAGACTTCAACTCACATAATTCCCGTCTCGGAAGCCAGTTAAGTTCTAACTGATAAATGAAGTTTCGTGAGCTTATCATGTATCTTGCGGTAGACGACGGCGGGTGTATTTGTCCAATTTTCGGCTCTGCGAAAGCATTGAAAAGCAATAGTGGACGAATTAAAGTCCAGTGATGTTTACGAACTGGAGAGCTGCTCAATCGGACGGATGCCATGGCAGCAACGTCACTTGTGCTTTTGTTAATTACGCGAACTTCCTCGGCCAGTGGGATGATGCCGCATGCGGAGATTTGTTTACAACTCCACAAGGCTTCATATGCAAGAGGCCCACCTAGATGTAATGCCTGCTGCGCTGATTGCGTGTTGATTCCTTGCCATGGTTGTAAAACTCACTTGGAGCACAACAAAGGAACGTTGCCAGGCAGCATTATCAGATTGATGGCTTGCCGGTACCCCGAGTAGGAAGCCTCCATGAGGTATCCACGCTGATGCGTCCTATGGATGAGGAACAACATGCCCTCTTGGTAATGTGTACCTAGAGACTTCAACTCACATAATTCCCGTCTCGGAAGCCAGTTAAGTTCTAACTGATAAATGAAGTTTCGTGAGCTTATCATGTATCTTGCGGTAGACGACGGCGGGTGTATTTGTCCAATTTTCGGCTCTGCGAAAGCATTGAAAAGCAATAGTGGACGAATTAAAGTCCAGTGATGTTTACGAACTGGAGAGCTGCTCAATCGGACGGATGCCATGGCAGCAACGTCACTTGTGCTTTTGTTAATTACGCGAACTTCCTCGGCCAGTGGGATGATGCCGCATGCGGAGATTTGTTTACAACTCCACAAGGCTTCATATGCAAGAGGCCCACCTAGATGTAATGCCTGCTGCGCTGATTGCGTGTTGATTCCTTGCCATGGTTGTAAAACTCACTTGGAGCACAACAAAGGAACGTTGCCAGGCAGCATTATCAGATTGATGGCTTGCCGGTACCCCGAGTAGGAAGCCTCCATGAGGTATCCACGCTGATGCGTCCTATGGATGAGGAACAACATGCCCTCTTGGTAATGTGTACCTAGAGACTTCAACTCACATAATTCCCGTCTCGGAAGCCAGTTAAGTTCTAACTGATAAATGAAGTTTCGTGAGCTTATCATGTATCTTGCGGTAGACGACGGCGGGTGTATTTGTCCAATTTTCGGCTCTGCGAAAGCATTGAAAAGCAATAGTGGACGAATTAAAGTCCAGTGATGTTTACGAACTGGAGAGCTGC
Source organism: Toxocara canis (assembly GCA_000803305.1). NCBI lineage: Eukaryota > Metazoa > Nematoda > Chromadorea > Rhabditida > Toxocaridae > Toxocara > Toxocara canis. The sequence continues at coordinate 19,180 of JPKZ01002715.1, read as the reverse complement.
TCAATCGGACGGATGCCATGGCAGCAACGTCACTTGTGCTTTTGTTAATTACGCGAACTTCCTCGGCCAGTGGGATGATGCCGCATGCGGAGATTTGTTTACAACTCCACAAGGCTTCATATGCAAGAGGCCCACCTAGATGTAATGCCTGCTGCGCTGATTGCGTGTTGATTCCTTGCCATGGTTGTAAAACTCACTTGGAGCACAACAAAGGAACGTTGCCAGGCAGCATTATCAGATTGATGGCTTGCCGGTACCCCGAGTAGGAAGCCTCCATGAGGTATCCACGCTGATGCGTCCTATGGATGAGGAACAACATGCCCTCTTGGTAATGTGTACCTAGAGACTTCAACTCACATAATTCCCGTCTCGGAAGCCAGTTAAGTTCTAACTGATAAATGAAGTTTCGTGAGCTTATCATGTATCTTGCGGTAGACGACGGCGGGTGTATTTGTCCAATTTTCGGCTCTGCGAAAGCATTGAAAAGCAATAGTGGACGAATTAAAGTCCAGTGATGTTTACGAACTGGAGAGCTGCTCAATCGGACGGATGCCATGGCAGCAACGTCACTTGTGCTTTTGTTAATTACGCGAACTTCCTCGGCCAGTGGGATGATGCCGCATGCGGAGATTTGTTTACAACTCCACAAGGCTTCATATGCAAGAGGCCCACCTAGATGTAATGCCTGCTGCGCTGATTGCGTGTTGATTCCTTGCCATGGTTGTAAAACTCACTTGGAGCACAACAAAGGAACGTTGCCAGGCAGCATTATCAGATTGATGGCTTGCCGGTACCCCGAGTAGGAAGCCTCCATGAGGTATCCACGCTGATGCGTCCTATGGATGAGGAACAACATGCCCTCTTGGTAATGTGTACCTAGAGACTTCAACTCACATAATTCCCGTCTCGGAAGCCAGTTAAGTTCTAACTGATAAATGAAGTTTCGTGAGCTTATCATGTATCTTGCGGTAGACGACGGCGGGTGTATTTGTCCAATTTTCGGCTCTGCGAAAGCATTGAAAAGCAATAGTGGACGAATTAAAGTCCAGTGATGTTTACGAACTGGAGAGCTGCTCAATCGGACGGATGCCATGGCAGCAACGTCACTTGTGCTTTTGTTAATTACGCGAACTTCCTCGGCCAGTGGGATGATGCCGCATGCGGAGATTTGTTTACAACTCCACAAGGCTTCATATGCAAGAGGCCCACCTAGATGTAATGCCTGCTGCGCTGATTGCGTGTTGATTCCTTGCCATGGTTGTAAAACTCACTTGGAGCACAACAAAGGAACGTTGCCAGGCAGCATTATCAGATTGATGGCTTGCCGGTACCCCGAGTAGGAAGCCTCCATGAGGTATCCACGCTGATGCGTCCTATGGATGAGGAACAACATGCCCTCTTGGTAATGTGTACCTAGAGACTTCAACTCACATAATTCCCGTCTCGGAAGCCAGTTAAGTTCTAACTGATAAATGAAGTTTCGTGAGCTTATCATGTATCTTGCGGTAGACGACGGCGGGTGTATTTGTCCAATTTTCGGCTCTGCGAAAGCATTGAAAAGCAATAAGTCAGGATCATGAGCGCAAAATAAACTTCAACTGCTCCATCGGATATGCATTTGTCGCCCACGGTGTCCCCTCTTTTGGTTATATCATTCTTTCTCGACTGTCTTATCACAGTTTGCGCTCTTTCGTCGGCTGATATCAGTGGGAGTACTGGCAAGCATCGACTGGTCCAAACGACGATAGGAAGAATTTTTTTGCGATATCTGTTAACCCGAGGTTCACAACGTAAGCGTATGCCATACACAACATAGCGCCGTGGAGTTGTGGACAGGAGATTTTCTGACAAAGGACGACCGCAGATCGGACTTCGGAATGGGAGACCAAACCTGCGAGAGGTATTGGTGTATAGATTGCACGACGGTGGTTTGTTACTCAGATGCTATGCGTGTGATACAGTGTAGAATACAACCTCACTGGATAGCACTTTTCACGCGCAGCCATACTGGTTCGTGTGAAGGACATGCAGCGCTGAGCCCATCATGATTCGGCTTAGCATCGCCACTGCTCTTGCTAAAACCGAACCAGCGACATTCTCCTTACGAGACAGACGCTCTACCCCTGAGCTCATGGGTTCCTGGCACAGGTGTCAAATAGAGGTCGTTCGCACCTAACTGAAACAGATCATCATTGAAAGCGTCATGTTGCGAGGGTTCTTAAACCTGAATGAAGCGATAATCCCATAACGTTCCTCAGGCGATCTCATGATTTACAACTGCATTGCAAAAGGTGAATTTCTGTGGACTAGCCGGACGTTCGTCCCACGAGCTATTGAGCGAATCGCGATGCAAAGCGCGTGGAACGCCAAAGGCGGAATACTATATAATGTGCGTTGGGCGATGGACCGTGATGCCTCATGCTGGAATCGAACCTGGGAGCTTCTGTGCAAGATACGGACGCTCTGCCCTTCAGCCGATGAGGCTTTGGGTCATTACCGACGTAAGGGTTTTTCTCACACAGCCGAATCAGAACATCTGCGATAGAGCATGTGTGGAGCGTACTCAAGCGTTAAAGAAGCGCTTCGCATATAGTGTCCACCAGCAGATGGTAAAATGGAATTCTAAATGCAAAATCGAGCTTCCGCCTGCTAGGCGGACGTTATTTGCACTAGCCATTGAGCGAAGTGTGACGCCAAGCGTAAGAGACATCCAGCACAGAGTTCAGGAAAAATCTGCTACGCCACAGCACCCTGCCTCATGCTGGAATCGAACTAGCGACCTTCTGCTTACGAGACACCCTCGGACCAGGAGCCAATGACCCCCTGCACACACCCAGCAGAAAGGTTCTTCACGGATAACTGAAACACAACATTGAAAGAGCCATGCTGCGAGGTTACTCAAACGTAAATGAAGCGATAACCGCATAACGTCTCTCAGGCGACGTCTATAGCAGTAAAAATGATTTTCCCCTTTTGAAAAAGGGGGTTGGCTTCTGTTTTGCTATGTTCTCGTACACAGATGGGCCCAGTATGAACTGATACAGAGAATATATGTATGTATGTCGATTACAACAGATTAAAGCAGGCCCAGAATAACGTCGAGTAATGGCTCGGTTGCTCAAAGACACGTTTCGCAAATATCGATCGAATTCTCGTATACAAAGGATTCGAAAGGGTAACGCGAAATTTAAGCAAAAATAACCGGCCTGATCGTGGGCTCGTCCGCTTGTGCCCGTCACTTCAATCTAAAATTTCTCCTCGCCCCAAGCTTGTCCTTCGCTTGGTACTGCGCGCTCGCCTCCCGTCGGACCTCAAACTTAGGTAATTAAACCGACTCGTTACGCCAGGTGAGGGCGAGCAACACCATAACAAAGTGGGGAATACGAATATCGCTTTGTAAACAAAATACTACCAAAGTGAAACGATGCATAAACAACAATGAACACTAAACATCAAAGAACAGCAATATGATGCATTCAAATAATGATCAACACAACTTGCTATCTACAACGTACACGATAACAACGCACTATAAAAGCAACGAGCAAATGAAAGTCGAAAGGGGCCGTGGTACAGCTCTGCCCTGGCCCCTACGTCTTCTAATGTAGCGCCAACAGTCAGTGGCTAAGCCATGCATGTCGCCTCTCCGAGGCGCTGATGAAAGATGTGAGGAAATTTTTCGCTGGCTTGGCCCACCGCTCATTGGCGCCAGCTGCCCATAGTGAACCACATCCCGTTTCGCTCCATTTCGAATTTCTTCGCGAATCTTCGCGACAACGTCAAAGTCTGCACTGCAAGGGAGAAGTTGTAGCGCCAACAGTCAGTGGCTAAGCCATGCATGTCGCCTCTCCGAGGCGCTGATGAAAGATGTGAGGAAATTTTTCGCTGGCTTGGCCCACCGCTCATTGGCGCCAGCTGCCCATAGTGAACCACATCCCGTTTCGCTCCATTTCGAATTTCTTCGCGAATCTTCGCGACAACGTCAAAGTCTGCACTGCAAGGGAGAAGTTGTAGCGCCAACAGTCAGTGGCTAAGCCATGCATGTCGCCTCTCCGAGGCGCTGATGAAAGATGTGAGGAAATTTTTCGCTGGCTTGGCCCACCGCTCATTGGCGCCAGCTGCCCATAGTGAACCACATCCCGTTTCGCTCCATTTCGAATTTCTTCGCGAATCTTCGCGACAACGTCAAAGTCTGCACTGCAAGGGAGAAGTTGTAGCGCCAACAGTCAGTGGCTAAGCCATGCATGTCGCCTCTCCGAGGCGCTGATGAAAGATGTGAGGAAATTTTTCGCTGGCTTGGCCCACCGCTCATTGGCGCCAGCTGCCCATAGTGAACCACATCCCGTTTCGCTCCATTTCGAATTTCTTCGCGAATCTTCGCGACAACGTCAAAGTCTGCACTGCAAGGGAGAAGTTCCGTGGACTAGCCGGACGTTCGTCCCACTAGCCATTCAGCGAGTCGCGACAGGTACTATATGACGTGCTTTCGGGGATGGACGCTCCCTCATTCTGGGACCGAACCTACGACCTTCTGTGTCAGATACGGACGCTGTGCGCTGGAGCCAACCAGGCTGTGGAGATTTGCTCACGCAAAAGTTTTTCTCACATAGCCGAAACACAACATCTGTGATACAGCATTCTGACACCGTACTCAAACTTTAGAGAACCGCTTCCCGCAGTGCCCACGAGCCGATGGCAAAATCAAGTTGTTAGAGCTAGAGTGGGGATTCCGCGTGCCAGGCGGGAGCCGAGCGTGAGAGACATGCAGCGCAGAGATCCGAATAATTCTTGGGCGTCGCAGTACCATGCCCCATGCTGAAATCGAACCAGCGACCTTCTTTTTGCTGGACAGGCGCCACTTAAGTGATAACTAATAACTGAAGCTTCGTGACCTTACCATGTAGTCTTCACCAGATGATGACTGGTGTGTTCATCCAATTTTCGGTCCTCGGAATGCATTGAAAAGGAATAAATGGAGATCATGAACGCAATACCAACCAGTACTGCACTGTCGCATATGCATGCATTGGTTCCCCTTCTTTTCGCTTCGTCATGCTTCTCCGATTGCGTTATAACAGCCTCCACCCTTCTTTAGGAGAAGTGTTGTCGTTTGTAAGAGTGATTACCGATCAAAAAATTTGAATGAGTGAAGGTCCCGAACATGGCGTTTGCCCAGATGACGTTTTTTTGGTTCGAATGCGCAAGCTATAGTTCAGTTTCCGATGACAAGTGTCGATGCGGAGCATCCTTCCGTCGACTTGTCTGTCTGCTCTCCTTATGTGCGATTTTTTACACAAAACTCACTCCGAGTGCCCTAATGCCATCGGCTTATGAATATATGAAGGAGTGTGTGTATAGTCTTTATTAACATGAATAAATAACACTGAACACGGCAATGAGGTATACAGCACAACGACGCCGACATAAATGAAGTTGCACGAACACATGCTTACATGGACTGCACAGCCGATTCATGAACTGCAGATGAAAACGGTTATGAGATGCGATGTACGGGAGGGGAGGGAGGCGGGGCGGGGTGCACAGGATATTCGGTAGAGAAACCAGAACTGGCTTTCAATTCAAATGAACTAAGACCAGTTCCAGTTAAGGAAAAAATTTTACTCTTATTTATTCAAATAAAGAAGCGCATGGAATATATTACGTTAAATCAGTGATTGTGTTTGAGGCAAGAGGGCTCGTTCCAAATGCGGATAACATTGAACTGGAAACTCTACAGCGGACTATTCACAGGAAAGGTTTAGCGCGCTAATTCACAATGATGGCATCAACGATCCTGCTGATTGAGAAACGTGAATAGGCTCTCCAAGGGATTACCAGAAAAACCTCTGACGATTATGAAACAGAGTGTCAGGTCAAATTTGTGTCGACGATACTCCAACGTTTTCAGGTCAGCTACCGTTAATATGACGTCATGATCGTGTGTGCACAGACCATAGAACAATTTACGAAATGCCATGCTATTGTAACGTTCTTGCACTTCTTGACAGTTTTCATATCAGTAATAAGGCATGGCGACCATGCTTCTCCACAATATTCCATAATGGGATAACAGTGCAGCGCATGCGTTTTGCGGTGATGTACAGTGCATGTGCGTTGCAAGGCTCACAAGATCCAGCTGGCCGCCTTTAACGCTTACGCTGCAATTTCAGTGCAGTGTCGGTTGCGATGTAAATCCGTGCAAATAGTGACTCCAAGGTCGCTGATCACGCCACCGCAGGTGGCAAAACCTTGTCGTCCAAACGCAAGAGACAGTCACGTTAATAGTTAGCATGAACAGTGCGGCATTTCTTTGCGAGACCTCCAGTTGGAACAAGTGTACCACTCATCTGAGCGCTCAAGCCTATTTTGCAAGGTCTGAAAATGGATAGCGGGCGTATGCAAAGACCGAAATATCTTTCGATCATCTCCGAACGGTTTGCAAGCAATAGACAAACTATCAGGCTCGTCGTTTATGCATAAAACTCCTGAGGAATACCGCTGACTAAATGGCGGTAGTTGGAAAACGAATCCCTCATACTTGCTGTGAAGCGACGATTCGTAAGAATACATCTTAGGCAGTTCAGCAGTGAACCGCGAGAACCATACGCTTCTAAACCGTGCAAACGCCTACAATGGCAGACAACGCTGAAATCTTCAGCATAGACAGTGGACAATGCATCGGTTTGAATTCTTCGATTAAATGCACAAATGCAGTCACTCGCGGGGTTATGACAGAGAAATTATCGATCTGACGCTTGTGTTTCACCACAGAGAGACACATACACACACACACCGACCCACACACGAACACACACGCACACAGACACACACAGTCATCCACACACACACACACACACACAGGCACGCACGCACACAGAGACACAGACACACGCAGACACACAGACGCACACGCACACGACACGGGACACACGTGCACACATAGACACACACAGACACACGTGCACAGACGCACAGACACAAAGAGACACGAAATGACACCGGCACACACACAGACACACACCCAGGCACACACAGACACGCAGACACGTACGGACACACACATACAGAGACACACACAGACACACATGCACAGACGCACAGACACAAAGACACACGAAATGACACCGGCACACACACAGACACACACCCAGGCACACACGGACACGCAGACACATACGGACACACGTATACAGAGACACACACAGACACACACAGACGCAGGCATATGCACATACATAGACACACGGACAGAAACATACCGACACGGAGGCACACAGGCACACACAGACACAGAGACGCGCGCACACACACAGACACACACAAACACACACTCACATACGGACACACACACACGCGCAGACACACAGAGACACAGACGCAGACAGGCACAGACACGTACGCGGACGCACACAGAGATACACACAGAGAAACATACAGACACGCATACCCACGCAGAAACACATACAGACACACACGCACACACACAGAAACACCCACACGCAGTCACATTCCTCCTTCTGCTGCATCCATTCATCCATTCGCTGACGGTCACCTTATGCTGTAAATATTTTCATCTGCAGCGGAAGTATCGCAACGAGGCGCACAGTGCCCTCAGCCGTGCGCGCCCGTCGCGGAGACATTCCCACGACAACGTCGCAAGAATTCGAAGTTCCTGCGACGTAGTTCCCGGTGTCGGCCGATGTTTTGAGATCGGCTGCCACGGTCCAAGTCTACTGTCGGCTGTAGCTGTATATAACCAGCCCCACCTGACTAGCCGATATCGTGAGAAGAAAACGTCGTGTTCCCAAACTTCGTCTCGCCTATGTCGTCTCTCGCCTTGCTCCCCAACTTCATCTCGTCTAACTCGACCCTGGCCCTGGTTCCCGAATTCGTCTCGTCCAAGTCGACTCCCAATTTGTTTCCCATCTTCGATTCTCGTCTAACTGGAGATCCAGCGAGCTTTCTATTCCCATCCCTGAACACGAAGGCAGTGCACGTCATCTTATCCTCCTCGCTTTTCTTCAAATCATTCGTACCTATCTACTGTGGTTGAAAAACTTTCGCGGTGGCTTCTGTTGCAACTAACTCTCAACTAATAACACTAACAGATCTACTGAACAGTCTGCGAGTGTTAAGAGCATATCGCGGGAAAGTGTTGTACATGGGTTTTACTCCAGCCGTCCGTCCCGACCGGTAAAACTTCGCGTGCTTTTCGATCGGAATATGTCCCACATTTTGTTCCCCGACCACACACCTAGATGGTTCTTGCGCTAAGATAACTAAATCATCATTTCCCTGCTTTTCTTGAAAGAATTTGCTGTCACAGTTTGCTTTTTTCTTTGCAGCGCCATGGACATAGCAGTTTGGTTGTGTTCTGGAAAACCGTCAAGAAGCGTTGGTTTGAAATACATATTCTAACCTTTCTCGTTCTTCAGCAAATTCTTTGGTCTTAGATAATAATTGAACGTCTCTGGGAAGTTTCAGGCTCGGTATCATTCAGATTTATGATCTCATCAAACTCACCTGTTGTTGTGGACGCACCTGGCGCTGTAGTCGTAGTGGCCACTGGTGGAGGGGCGACACAGTTTGGTGCAATGCAAACTTGAGGAGGAACGCAGGCAGGATTGCATCCTGAAATAGTACACACGGTTCTCTTTAAAGAAACACGATGCGACACGAGCGGTGAAACAAAATTAGTAGCAAAGCTAACCTTGGTTGTTAGCAACGCAAACGTTGTTCATGCACACTTGGAAAACACCGCAATCATTGTTGGTGGCGCACGCTGAAACAAGCGATTCATTTGCACTTGTCCACCAATGAATATATTGAACAAGGGGCATCTTATACGGTTAGCAAAAGGCTGTCCATCTCTTCTGCTTTATCATCTAGGAGTTAGGTTAAACAATAACCAACGAGAAATATTCTTTTGTTATTTATCACATCAGATGATTAAAGATCGTGTGTCCTAAAATCACTCTCGCCTGTATTTATGCATGCTGTGCGCCACTTCATGAGATAACTATATGAATGGTCAGTGCTTGAGGTGCGGAGAACAAGCCTTTTCCACTTCTCGTCGTAGACTTTAGAGTACTGCCAATAGTGGTGATCGGCATCCCTCAGGCGATGGAATTATCTTGTATATAACGGTTTGGGAAAGAAGCAAATTTATTCCACATGAAATCCCATCCACATGCGGCCGTCCTTCGACAAACAGCGAATGAGTTTTCATTCATTACAGGACCTCTCTAAACTAACCGTTTGTGCTGGACAAGTGGAGACATAAGAAAATGATGACTGCCGCGATCATCTTCCAACTAGTTGTTCAGCTCGACGACGGAACTGATAGAATCGTGGTCTGACTGCCTGCTTTTATTCCAGCTTTTCGCCTGACTATATGCACTTATATATGATACGTTCTTCTAATCCGCATATATGGAAAGCTGCGTTCGTTTCCTAACATGATGCAAGTATCTGCCGTTTTCAGAACGACTGGATTAGCACCTGTCCCCTCTCTTTCATCGATGATGTACGAACCAAAACATATTTGCCACAAGCATTAATGCTCGTAATGCATGGCTCCGCGATGAGAATGGCTGGCGAATTTCCATCGAATTTAATTTCGAGTTGGTTCTTTGGAGTGTCACGTTAAACACCAAACCTTTTTATTCTTGACTTGATTGTTTAACTTCGGAACGGGCTACCATGAATCGAACTAGCCTTCAGAGCTTGCTCAAGCACATGATTGGGAAAGTAGCGCCGCACCGAGGGCTTGTACAAAGGCAAACGCACGCGAAATCTTGGTTTTGCCTTCCCACTCTCCT
>JPKZ01002712.1:227938-238552 GCA_000803305.1 Toxocara canis | reverse complement strand
AGCAGGAAGAAGAGAATTTTGCCATCGAACTCAGCCCTTCCCCCTCAAACCCTTCCTGGGCTCTCCTCTCGGTCTGCTAGGGATCATAAGTTTCGTACTTTCAACTTAAAACAAGTGGGAACGCATGCCAGAGCGCCGGCACCATGATGTCTGATAAATCCAGCACCGCACCTGGTACAAACAGCAATCTGCAGCCCACATGTGAGAAATAAGTGAGTATTACTGTGATAAGTGAGTATGTGAGAAATAAGTGAGTATTACTGTAAGTATTACTCAACACTTACAATCATGGGTAGTGAGTAATGCTGTTATACCATGAATACACTCTAGCAGACATTCATGCCTGTTACACGCCGCTCGATAAAGTCATTTTCACCATAACGACGAACAAGTGTGAATGTGCAGGCAGGCAGGCTATTATCCACTGATGCCGTCGAGAACCATTTGGGATATAGGACGTCAAAGAAGTGGCACAACGCTCGCTTTTTGAAGAGTGCTCAGAGAGTTGCTTGTGGACAGCCTTAAGGGTGTAGAATGAACCTGACTTTATAAGGACGCGTCCATGTCGTGGTCCCTCACACATACCCATTACGTATTGCGGCATCGATGAATCCTCCCAAAATTCATGTAAGGTGCGGATCAATTTTCATTATTCAAGCTTCTACCTTAATCGCTGCTCGAGTTGAAAGAGCTGGAGAGTATGTACAGTTCTTGAGGATCAGGCAGCAAGTCACTGAGAAGGGCTTCTTCCAAAAGGTTACGTTACCGAAGAAAATGCCTTGAAAGCAAACATATGTCCCTTGTATCAATGGAGAACGCCTGAGATGCAGATAGCGGGTTTTTCCCATCTCTCATCATAGACTTGCTGGTACGGCGCACAGTATCCAAGGGCATCTCTCACACAATTAAGCTATTTTTATGAGGAACATTTTGGGATACAAACGACTTCATTCCAAATACAACTTCATCCATTTACGGCCATTCCTCGAGAAACAGTGAACGAGCTTTCAGTCGTTAAAGCTCCCGGCTGAACTTACCGTTTGTGGCGGAGATGTGGAACAGAAGGAAAACGGCGATTGCGGCGATCATCTTCTGTCACTATCACCGATTGGACTGCCGGTTTGAGAGAACGGTGCCTTGACTAGCTGCTTTTATTCGTGTTTTCCGCTTTGCTTTATGCAGTTTTAACACACAGCGGCATTCTGATTCGCATAGACATTATTTCCTGGTGCCATACACTTTCCATTCATAAGATGTAGCACCTGATGATTCCCGTTCACAAAGCCCTTCATGTTTGATCAACCCCTGGTACGTCAGAGTTTATTTTCCGCTAACAACGCAAAGCTTGTAGCACATCACTCAATTGTATTATCATTAAGAAAGCAGCTCTACAGCTTGGGCATCACTGATGGCACATGCAAATCCCATCAAGTACAATATACTTGCAGATTTGTTCATATATGTCCTCAGGAAAGATCATTGATACCTGCATGCGTTTCCAACTAAAGGTGTTAACCGACTGTCTCGATTACGCATTAGCGTTCTGTCGCTTCCGAATGCTATAAGGAAATCGAGTTACAAACTCTATCAAACCTTTAATGGCGTTCCGTGCTAGTTTGTCAACAGTGCAACGAACACAGAGTCCGTTCGTTTAAGCATAACCCTTGGAGAAGCGTTTATTGCTTTTCAATCTCATCGTGCTGAAGTTTGCGAGGCAAACGAATGCGCATCTTACATTGGTATCACGGCATTTCTCCCACTGAATACGGCTCCAGCGACCAGCGGAAAAGATTGTTTCTAATCTTTCGCTGCTATTTACCAATCCCGATGATCACCTCTATGTGAATGGTGTGCGTGGTTGTCATGGGTCAGTTGAGGACAAATCTTACCCTTCCTAGACAAGTGGTTAATGAGTATGTCATTTGATATGCCGAACATGAATGGCACCTAAAATCGTAGCTGAACTCAGCCGTTGGCTCGTGAATACAACACTGACTACATCGCTGAATAAACAGCAAGCGGACGGTGATACAGGCATGGTAGTCTGCCTGGTGTGGAAAGAGTGAGACAATAGAAGGCCCCGGCTCACCTCGGTTCCGTGATTACCAGCTTTGTAATAAGTCCGATTCAGTTTTGCGCTACGCTGCACAAGCTAGAAGCATACGGTATTTGCGGTTCACTGTTAAAGTGGCTAGGAGGTTTTTTGACGGATCGTCGGTTCACCGTAAAGGTGGGGATTCCTTCTCCAACTATCACCATCAGGCTAGTGGTGTTCCTCAGGGAAGTGTGCTCTGCCGATATTGTTCATATTGTATGTAAACGATGTCTGTGATAATTTGTCTAGCGCTAGCAAATTGTTCGCAGATGATCTAAAAATATATCGCCCTTTGCAAAACCCAGCTATTGATTTTCACATTTTGCAAAGCGATCTGATCGCCTTCAGCGCTTGGTCTAAATCTTGACAACATGATATTTCGTACAAGAAATGCCGGGTTCTCCATATCAATTTCCGTCATGAGTGCTTTCTGCGATTGGAACACAAAATTTTACCGTCTGCCGACGATGGGATCCGAGACCTAGGAGTCACGATGTCATTTCGAACTCAGTTCCGTCCTCTTCGAAGGCCACCGCAATCACTCCTTTAATAAAGCACTTCCAATTTGCGCCCACAACTACGCACAAATTGCTCCTACCTCCTCAGTATGCGAGGTGATGGAAGTTATTGCAAAGAACAATTTTCTCGAGTGCGAGTTTTTTTCGACACGTGACTGGCAACCCTTGGTTAATGTCTTTACTTCGGAAAAACAATAAATAACCAAAGTTGGTTTTTTCACGAAGGAAAAAAAATCTCACCACCTCCTGCCCTGAATGGCCAATCACCACTTGCTGTACTAAAAGTTCATCTAGAGATGACAAATGATTTCTAGCATTCTCCTCAAAACTGCTTTCTGTGGTCTTCCTTCGGGTAAGCGTGTCAGATGTCTCATAACTATTAAAGCAAAAAAGTTCTTTTTGTCTGGAGCAAAGCTATTTGAAAGCCACTCTCGCAAATTAGTTAGTCGCGCTACGGTATTCCATAATGGTTGTATTCAATTATTAAGGGTTCCAAAGCAAACATCGCATCTGCCTTTTAGCTGCTGCGAATAAGAAGTCTGTTTAACCACTTCCGTGTCGGTTTTGCATCTTCCCTATTTGCAAGGCGATGCGCTTTCATTTTTGCTTCCGGTACTGTCTCAGCAAAGTTTTGGCACACTTACGGATGCTGTGAAAGTCATTTCTTAACTGCTCACTCACTGGGAAGGGGTAGGTTACCTTCAGTGGCTCACTTCTTTCTTCTATCTGTTTTGCTTGTTTGTGTTCGGATTTGTTTATGTTTTCCTCACCTCTAAAATGCAGTAGCAGCGACTCTTTACTGCAGTATGCCTGTGTCAGTTCGCTAGAGGAAATCTCATTATGCGTTTGAGTGACCGTACTGAATTTTTCTACTAAATTCCATCCAGTCCATAAGTTCTAATTCTCGGCTGAAAATTTCTAATGTGAAGTTACGTTGGTCTCTATACTTGAATTCTTCCCCACTGCTCCCCTCGTTGAAGTCAGTAAAGCCGTCGGAATTTATCGAAGTGTTCGCTAAAGTGATCATATTAAGACGAAGTAGTCAGTAAAGCATAAGTTATGCAAAGTACCACTGGTCGTGTAGTGCATGCTCAGGGCGCGTAGGTTTAGTTATGCTGCAGATTTCTGAAGAAACGAATTGTTTCAGCTGACATCTTCAACAGGCTTTTAGAACAGCAAAGCAAAATACAGCAAACAGAATTCGCTCCCATCGCTATGTTCACAAATTTCAGTTAGCCGTGCTGAATTTACAACTGATATCACCAATAATGACTGCTAGAACGGCAAAGCAATATTCAGCAAAGAGAATCCTTTCGCAGTCGTCGCTAAGTTCAGAAATTTCAGCTAGCCGTTCTGAACTTACAACTGATAAGTCCAGCAATTGCTCGCAGAACGGCGGAGGAACGTTTACCAACCACAGTCCTTCCCCACTGAGGACTAATTTCAGAAAATTTCGCAGTAGGAGGATTGTATCAGACAACTAAAGCAAATGCTTCACTTCCAATGACTACCTTCTCAGAAGTGGAGTCAGTTTTAACAGCCTCATATTTATCCCGTGTAAATTTAACGCTTTTTCGCACCTCTACACCTGCCCGCCTCTATGGCTGCCTTCGCCATCTGTCTTTCCGTAAGGTTTAGTCATATTGCAATATTCTGTCTGGAGTACATGCAGAAGCGTATTTGTATGGGACGACGATTAGGATATGCTAAAGAGAAGCGGTTTTTTGCTACGATGAAGTCTTCGAGTACAATAAACTTTCTAAAACATACAGGCCACACACTCATACAGTAAACCAACATCGAGCAACATATGTACTGAACTAGGCTTGCGACTCTTACTCCAACAAAGAGTAGAATCAAAGACTTACGTTTAGTAAAATTGTTGTGGCGGAGCTTTCACAGCTAGCAGTTGCAGTGGTTAAAGCGAATTTCATGGAGCGGTAGAATATAACGTGTAGATGCAGACGTATTTACAGCCGAAATGAAGAAGACGATCTCTTACGGAGCCAGATTCACCTACGCTCCTCCGACTAGGCCATCCCGGTCCTTCTTTAGCACGCGAATGACGGGGTGGAGCTTGAGCAACTTCTGTTGCTCCGGCCCAACTCCGCCTTTCTTTCCGTCGGTTGTTTCCGACTTCGCCTCGATTCCTTTGTGAAGCTTCCCCTTTCTGCCGTCATTTCCGTCGCCATTTCCGTCCGACGTTTCTTCATTTCCGCTAGTGATTCGTCGGTTTCCGCTTCTCGCTGGCTCCGCTGAGACGGCTAGCTTCTTTCTGCCGTCCAGTGGCGCCAGCGAGTCGCCATGATCATAATCGCGGTTCACGACAGCTATTATAAACTTCAATATAACGAAGCCTTTAGAAATGACCGATATGACGGTTAAGCCGAATATTATCTCGAACATTATTGTCGTTTAGCGATTGGCTTCACTAATAAGTTAGCTAACCAAACGATAACAATTCAACCATAATTCGCACAATTAATTGACGTTAACCGGTTGGCCAGTGAATGCGGACTCATTACACTCACAGTATTCGTTCATGTATTCTGCCGCTGTGGCTCTTCAAACTCTCCACCTCGCTGATATAACTTTTCGAGCAATCTCTAAGGAATACCTTTGTCTTCAAATCATCACTTGTGATGTACGGATTAGTTCTCGATAAAGATGACCGCAACGAATACAGGCGAGAGGAAAGAAAACGATGAAGACAAGGGGGCAATATCTGGACCAATTGTATCTAAAAAAATTTTTTTATTGAAATTAATGAATTATTTGTTAAAAATACAAATATTTTGCTCAGTAGCAGAAACAACTTATATCGTTAAAAGTTATCATCAAAAAAGCCAAATATAATTCAGAAAAAAACTAAAACAGTGGACCATTTAAAAACAATACGATAAAGTCGTCAGATCTTGGGTGCTACATTTTCGACAATCTATGGTAAAAGTTCACAACAAAAACAAACACAAGTATTCATCAACAGCGATAGAGTACGATAATAATATGCGACTTGGGCATATTAATTTGTCAATCTCGCAGCACTCAGGTAGAAAAAAAAGAATAGACGAAAGTATAGATGTAAAAATAAAGTACGCAGAGGAAGTGATAAATGATCTGATGATATACCGATCACATATGAGTAAAAGAACACCGGTGAATAATTCGACAACACGGATACGTTTACACAAACCACACCTGAGATACGAAACAAATGAGATTACTCAATAAACCTTAATTCAATTAAATGCATTTCTCACTCTACACGGTCGCTAAAGACAAAATCGGACTGCTCGTTTCGGTCTGTGTACATCTGTTTAGACATCGAAACAAGCGAACCCAGCCCTCCCCTTTTTCTCATGGACTCCTCTGCGGCAAACCGAACATAACAGAAACATTATCAACACAGTTACAATTTAGAATCCTGGCACGTATTATATATGACAAGGAAAACTTCACGTTTACTCCTGCAAAGTGAAAAAAAAACAAACAAGTATCAACTGCAGGTTTTACGCAGGCAAATGAACAACACAGAAACAGTAGGTGTTTCCCAAAACTGCTCATGCACTCTCCGCCTACGCTCTATGAGAACTCAGAACACAACATATGCTCAATATATTTTTATGTATAATCATAATCGCGGTTAGCGATTATGATCATGGCGACTCGCTGGCGTGATCATCGGTTCGGTTCGCGACAACATACCTCATTTGCACCTCGCTGATGGCTCCTCGTCGTTCTGGTCCAGACGTAAGCTACCCGTCGTTGGAGCCACATCAGCGGTTAGCGATTATGATCATGGCGACTCGCTGGCGTGATCATAATCGCGGTTCGCGACAACATACCTCATTTGCACCTCGCTGATGGCTCCTCGTCGTTCTGGTCCAGACGTAAGCTACCCGTCGTTGTTCTTGAGCCACATCCACGTTGAGTGGTGGGACTACCTGCGCCGCTGGTCTGGTCGTAATTGTCGTCACTGATGCCATTCCCAGCACTGTCATTATAGGGCAATTTCTGCTGCTGTTGCCGACTTCCACGCTCAAGCTAGTTCCTTCCTGATATCAAATTGGTCACCCATGTGGTATGCATTCAGATTTTCTCTTTCGTTTCGCTCATAGGATTCTCTCCAAGCATCGTTGTCCGTTTGAAGCTCGAGCGGTGTAAGACCGCCACGGATGCGACTACTGCGAGCTAGAACTTTCGCGAAGGTGGGGTTTCCGTGCATCGCCGAGAGGATCTGGACCCGAATGCTTTTGTGTTCGGCGCAGATTTTGTCGGAAGACTTCCTCTATGGCGTCCCGGGGAATCGATGCAAAGACAAAAGTACCTTCGACCGTTTCGGATAGGCGATCGATTGCGCGCTCACGTATTTCAATTTTAGCTGCTTGTCGCGCTACTATCGACCGCAACTTTTCCACGATTTCCATCTTTGTCGATCACTAACTCAGACTGAAAAACGCAGTCCACCACTGAATGGCTACATAAAGCACAAAACTGAATGTGTGCGATGATCGTTAATATCTTTAAGAGATTCATGTGTTTCGATATGTTGCAATAAGAATGATATGGAACAGCTTTTATGGCGAACGCGCAATTATCGAAACGAGGTAAACACATGAGGTAGAACGGTGGATGAGACCGAAATGGTATCCCGATGATTTTGATGGTCCAAGTGCATTGTAGCAATAACAGAAAGAAGAAGAAAATATTTGAGGTCTTATTTTAAGTAATTGAGCAGCTGGTGTTGAAAGGTTAGCGAGAATGTCAGTTTTGTCGACCCATCTTGGCGATAACAGCCGTTAGGTTTCGAGGGGCGGATGAGCAGAAAGACGGTTGCAACAACATTCGCGAGAAGCGCTGAATGTTGCGTGAATCGTCTATGTTCGCTCTACTCATAACTTCTGCAGAAACTAGGTTTGTAAATAAAATCTGCAGAAGCAATTAATTTAACGGCGAGTTTGTTTGAATATGGAACTTCCCGCGCGTTTTTCGCTAAATACATATTAAGCTTAGGAACCCTTGGGGAGGTTCCAAAACAGACACAATCGGAGAAGCAATCGGAGGGGAATGCTCGACTCGAAAGGCATCCATCAGTCTCGACGCAGGAAACGGGAAAGAGAACTGAAGAATGTCATTTTTAGTAAGCAACTCGTCCATGACCTTGTGGAAAAAAAGCGCATTGGAGTGAAATGATGTAGAGCGGAGCCGTGCTTGGATATGTAATTTAGAATCACGGATGTACCAAATAAAAAAGGAAATGAACTCGCTCGAGACACCGGGAAAGCGTGGGCGAGGTTCGGAGCAGCATTAGAGCAATCGCCTTGCTCTGTAAGCTAACGATGACAACCGTTGCAGTGTCAGTCCTCTTATATATCGCCACAGTTTCTTACCATTGACGACGGCGTCTAGAAAGGTGCCAACTGGTCATCGCAAAAATCACCCGGAACAACCACGCCTCTAACGGATATCAGTGCGTGCACCTGAAGATACCAATCAAAGTGGTCAAAGGTGCTGGTCCACGGCTGCGTTGAATAATCGAGCAGACAATTTTATCATCCTTACAATTTTATCTTCCTTACAATGATCTATCAGAAAGAAAATCAAAGGCAAAATGCTGTTAAATTTGCCCCGAAGGCTTCGCAATTAGAAGCAGATACAGACTCAATAGATTAAAAATTTCAGAGAGAAAACCTTTGTTGCCTCACACATCAAGGTTCTCTGCTGATGGTGAAACAAACACCGTACACAGCGAACCTAATTTCAAGTGAACGCGATAGCGAAGTTGAGTAGGCGACCGCAGAGCCGTTTGAGCTATTCACACGGAGCTAATCGGGGAACCGGGGTAAGCCTGATTATGTTCATCTGATCGCCGTTCGCATATGGACCGAATGTTTATGTCTCGATGCACTATGAGTTGTTTGTAGTTCAGCGGTATGATCAGTACGATATTGCCAAAAGAACAGCACAGGCCGGTTCCCGAATAAAATCAACAATTTATTTTTTAATATGCATTGGCTTGGTTCCTAAAAAGTGCGGAAATGCAGCCAACGCTGAGGTCAAGTTATCTAAGCTAAATAATTTTCTTTATTACAAAGCATCGTTGGTTGGTCACAACAACAAGCAGTCAAAAATCGTTCAAATATACATAAACTGGTAGCTCAAGCCCAATCTAGCCAGAAAGATCATTCGATGCAACTTACATTCAGAAGAACTATATCTGCCTAATTTTGTGAGCATCGGGATAGTGTCTTTTACGGAGCTTCATCGACCATTCCGCAAAGCTTCATGTCATTCCCATTAGGCAACAAGGTTTTCGTGATCGTTTCTCATGGCAGGCGAAAAAGTTCCTAAGGCGGCAATCCTCGGGCACGGTTGAGAGAAAAAGGAAACGCACATATGCAGTTGGCTTTACTCAGAAACTTTAACATGATTTTGCGGACCTTGCCGAGCCGAAAACAGTTATGTCTCTATCTCTGCACGCGTTTTCAGAAGCGATCGTGCTTACCTTTCTAAAAGTCCAGTGTCAGGACGTTCCTTTCCCAATCGTCACTTTGTGCAAACAGTGAAATTAAGTTTGACGTCACTTTGGTGGTCCATTCACAAGCTAAACGAAAATCGAGCCAACTCAAAGTCAAATTTGATAGAAATGCGCCAGCTGTTACGGTCTACGAGCCACGTATCACGTGCGCCATGATTGTGGTTCGGTAGGATTCGCCCATCACAGATGAAACAGGGAACAGGTGCTAAGCCGTTCCTTCTTAAAACGACAGGCACATGATACTATTGAATGAAGGTGGCTTTCCATATATGCGGATTATGAGGTGATGTCACATAAAAGTGCATATAGCGCGGTGAAAAGCGCCTATAAAAGCGGAGCAGTCAGAGCACCTACCATTCTATCAAACCCCGGGTTCAACCCAACAACCACACGGAGGATGATCGCCGCAATCGTCGTTTTGTTATGTCTCCACCTGTCCACCACAAATGGTGAGTTCCGACAGGACCTTTAACGATTAAAAGCTCATTCGCTGTTTGTCGAAGCGGTGAATTTTGAGAATGTTTCATCCGGCCAAAAGAATTCCTTGCTCTTACACCCCGCCTTGCGTTCAGATAACCCGGTCTCTTTTCGGCTTCTCTCACTGCTTTCTCTTCTATTCCACTTTTTCTACGTAATCGGCGTGTGGTAAGGCCGAGGCGTTCGGCATTCGTCTGTTTTAGTTTTACGAGGTACAAAGAATGCCCAACCTGTTGAATTCCAGGAATGCGGAAAAACATGCCGAATCGGTGGAGGGGGCGGGGCTGTGAAATGGAATATAGTGACCTTTCACTCGTAGTATTGATGGGAAAAGGAATGCGTGGAGGACGGTATCTATGTTTATCACTTGCCTCCGCAATCTACCATCCCCGTTCGTCAGTTTACGCATGTATGCATTTATGGCGCTAACATAAATTTTTCCACTGCCGCATCTGTCATTTAACGTTGCAGGTTTCGCTCTCGGTCGTGGAGTAACCAGATACTGGATAGGAGTGAACAGACAGTTCGGCCAGTGGGTGTTTACGAATGGAAGTCCAGTGATATTTTCGAACTGGAGGCCTAGTCAACCGGACGGATGCTGTGGTTCCAACGTCACGTGTGCGTTCGTTAATTACGCGAACTTCCTCGGCCAATGGGATGATGCCCCATGCGGAAGTTTGTTTACGACTCCACAAGGCTTCGTATGCAAGAGACCTCTCTAGATTCAATGCCTGCTGCGCTGATTCCATTTTGGTTTCCTGCTGTCGTAATAAAAATGAGATGAAGTATAAGAGACGTTTGGCAAACAACATCAGACGAGGGCTTGCGATTTGCCACTTGCTTGAATTCCGGTTCTCTCTAAGTGGTCATGCATCCCGTAGATGAAAAACAGCATATCGTTCTGGTGGTCTGTACCTCGAGCCTTCAGCTCATCTAACTGCTATCCCTGTAGTCGATTAAGCTTACTGACTGACTGATATTTCATG
>JPKZ01002712.1:203764-218799 GCA_000803305.1 Toxocara canis | reverse complement strand
GGACAGCATTCGAGCAGTTTCATTTCCGCTTTACAGTTGTTGTTCGTTCTTTTCGTTATATTACGGATGGTAAAGCGAGCATGGAATTATATTTGTCACCTCTATAGGAAACTTTTCGTCCAAATCCGAGGAAATGCGATTTTCTGAAGCTGGAATTCGACCATCAGTTTGGAGTTACTTTCAGCTAACTCTTCTTCAAAACTCAATGGAATATCAAAGGAGCGTTTTTCGATAATCATAGCCATAAAAGTTTTGCTTCCTAACGTTATCGGACTTTTTCAAAAATTCGATAGTTATGAAAAGATAAAATATTTTAAGTAAGTCAGCATCTTTTTAAAACAGTATTGAAAAAAACATAATTACGATAAGTGTCTTTCCACCAGACGGTTCAACCGCTGAACAAGAATTTCGCTTCAGTAATGGATCCCTCCAGTGGTTTCACAGAGACGAAAATTTCCACCGTTCATTAATTTTTAAAAAGAGTTCATTTTTTTTCTCCTCATTAAAAGGAAAAATTATCTTAAGCTATTTTTTTCACCTCACACAATATCAATCTTCTTCAAGAACTGGAATTTCCGAGCAGGAATATATATGTATCCCCTTTACATCTAAAGGAAATGAGCATATGAGCGTACACTATTGCTGAAAATCGTTCCGAGATTTAATTCCTTAAAGAAAGACTTTTGCAAATAGCAACATTTTGACATACAGTCGACTTAAATGCAGTAGCAATTACCATGATTCGGAAGCTAATAAAATCAGAGCAATGCTTCAATGCTGATGCAATAAAGCAATCATTGTTTGTGAGTGAGCGTATGAGAAGAAGCTAAAAGCTAACGGAAAATAGCGTTTATCGTAGCGTAAAACAATTGCATGGCTTTATGAAAGAACGAAAATAGTAAAAGTTAATTCCTTTGCACAGTTGTTTGCTTCATTATTTTTATACAGTTTTGCTGTGCGCCTTCATCAATATGTCATATGGAACAATTAATTACTGACATAATTCAATTGACTGTTCGCACCAATTTTCGATAATTCAGTTGATATACTGAATCTTCGAGTAACGTTGTTCACTTGTTGTATTGTGTTTTCTCTACTTATAGAAACTGTAAGGTTAAACTGTATTTTGAATCAGTATTAAGGTTAAATGTAAGCATTGCTGACGCTGTATTGAATCGCCGAATTCATCCTTTCGATGATTATCACTTCTATCTTAATGTAATATCTGCACAACCCTCCATTCAACCCAACTCCTCTCCCCACCCTTTTTCCGCCTTTCTGTCCTGCACATGGGTCTAGTTCCCTCCTCAGATTTAGTCGTACCAGCACCACAACGTATGCGAAGGGAGAGGGGGTCAAGAGGGACTAATCCAAGGTGGGTGGCTTATTAGTAAAATTTTTTAAAATATCTGTGCATTGCATGAGTTTCCCTTTCTAGTGTGTTGAGCAGCATGCTAAGGTGATTGCGTGCTATTTATTGCTATATAATTCATAAATTCGTAACGTATTGTTTTCTCTAATATCCTCTGATGCTATATATTATATTTTATCTAATGAGTGTAACTCATATCGTGTGTTGTCTGTAATGAACGATACAGTGCTCTGAGTTGGGTAATAAATTTTTCGAAATGTTAAGGCGAACATTTTGATTGTTTACCCCATATTGGTGTATCGGAGGGGGAAGGCTGTTGCGTCTTCGCTTCTGATATGGAGGAAAAGTTAATTCGAGAATCTTTGTTTTTTTTTTTTTGCATCTCAAAGTAATTGCAACACTCCCTAGTCGTCGGTAAGCTACGAGCGAAATCATATAATTGCGAATTTTTTGACGAGTCCCCTCTTCTCGCTTTGTCACTTCATCCTCTTGGATGGTCCCAGTCAATGATCACTCAGCCGTCCGTAGGCTATCCTTGGTATATGATCTTTTTCCAATTTCCCAAGAAACTTGAGAAAGCATTGTGTAATAAAACGGCAAAGCCCATTCAGCTATTGAGCTTCATCTGCCTGAAGGAAGTTTTGGCCTCAGAACTGTCGAAGGAATATTCGACAGGTTGATTGCGAATATCGAGTTTATTTCGGGCTGGGGCATCTCGTACCGTAGTTCGAGCGCTTCTCGTCACGGCATGGGCGTATGTGAGGTTGGACATGCATGTTCGATGTGACCAACAACCTGACCGCGAAAAGTTGGACTCAGAAGTGAAGGTCCAGTGACTCATAAGTTCGAAATTGGCCATCTTGTTCCTTAATGACTTCACTGGAAGCCAGGCGACAATGCTCCGCCAGAAACTCCTCGACAAGCTCAGGGAAGGAAAAGGGGGCAGTATTCAGCAGTTTCACTGCTAGATGGAGTCCAGGTCTTTGCAAACCATAGCTCGTCCTTCTACCTCTCATGATTTGAAAATTCTGATATCGCTCGTCATATCACATTGTATTTCATTACCGTCACTATTTCGCTGTAGTATCGAGGAGCTTCGGGAGGTATTTGAATTGCTGAAGTTCGTACAGAACGGAACAGAGTAAGCCTATATGTGTGATAAAATCAGATTACACACTAATTTTACGAAGTCTGTCTAGCTAATGAAGACCTTCGGCTCATTCTTTCCTCCTTGGAAATACACTTATGCACATCGAGTTGATTACTTAAGGTAAAAATGGATACAAAATGATAGCTTGAATTGGGCGGTTCATATGATGCTGTAAAAAGAGACACAGATGATAACGGCGGCCACCATGATGGATTTTTGTGTATGTAATATTTTCACTCTGTCGATTATGCATATTTTTTGTTGATGAAATCTTTCTTCCACTACACAAAATATTCCTTTCTTTTGAACGGGTATTTCCCACTTTATGCTGAAAAAAATACCCGAAAAGGAAAGTGTTATGAAATCGAACCATCTAAATGCAACGACTAATGAGCATTGCAATTTGCACATAATAGTGCCCCTATTTAAGCAGAACTCGTTTCTTAAATGGACGTTTTCAGAAAGATAGATAGAATGATCTTGAAGTCCAGGGCTTCTCTTGTGACAGAATTTTCCGTTTTGGCTTTCCCATCCGCTCCCGTTTCAGCTTCCTATTGCCGTTGGATCACAATCCAGCTGGGAAGCAAATTTTTAAGCTACAATACAATTTCGAGAGAACTGCTCCTTTTTTGTTAGGAAGCAATCTAATTTTATCGCTGCCAGTCGAACTTGCTTCCATTCTTAAAGTGCTTCTGCCTCTTATCAAAATCTCTTTCCACGTCAACAATCCAGAAAATGAACTAGATTATTTACTGCACAATAAACATAAAATTGCCTCCAGTATGACACAGCCGAGAAGCCAGTGGTGAGAACGTTCAGACAATGGATTGTTAATTTAAACAGTAATATTTTGAACGTATTGGTTTATTCAGGTGCTCTTTTACGAAGAAAAGTTCGACGTGCTCATTTTGGACAAAATTCAGTTGTTTGTTTCCATTGCGGATATTTTATCGCCTAATCAGGTAAAAGAACACAAAAATTTGGATGCAATCACGATACATGCTTTTGCCCGGGAAGAGAGTAAATAATTATTTCCTCATCGGCATTGCTTGGCGAAAAATCTTAACAATGTTTATGTCGAGCTAAAAGTGTAGGAGAATTTATTACGATTATATTAATGGATCAGCCTAGAAATTTATCGAAGAAATAAAATCGTAATGGATGAGGAAAACATGAGGAAATGAAAATCGTGAGGAAAACCTTTTAGTTTATAAAAAATGCAAAAACCTCATTTGCTTTATCGCATTCACATTTGGCTAGCGTTACGGTCAAAGGGCGCGAAGGCGATATCAGCTGATGCAAGAGTTCCATTCATTATTCAATTCATGTTTTGCTAATATCTAAGCGATGACCATCATGAATTTAAAAGAATGTAAGCATAAAACTCGAAACCCTTTTGCCCGGCTTTCATATCAATGGTTAAGACAGTCGGTCAAATTGGACAGCATTAATGACTTTAATAAAATAATATGTCAAACTGCTGCTTCTTTACATCATTTCTTCAGTTTTTTTGCGGAATCCAATTCTTATGTTTGTAGCTAACGAAACTAATAAAACTGCGCAAAAAACGGCCGTGAGATATCATCACAATTTGCCTTGTTGTCTAGGTGTAATGCCTGCATATGAATATCTAAGCGTAATTATGTCTAGATTATATCCAGAGATGTCTAGATTACGTCCAGAATTGTAGGGACTATGTCAAATGTAGGTATCTCTAGACGTGATTATAGGGTGGGTAAAAAGTGCTGGTAGACTGTAATTCATTATTTCTGACTATTACGGAAATGAGAAGTGGACCCACTTGGTCATACATGGCCTCAGACAAATGCCCAGTAGACGTAATGCTAATGCCGCTGCGTTCTAAAATATGGAAATGAGACCTACCAAAAGCTTAGTGCAATCTGGAATATGCTATACTAAAGACACAAATATGCATATGCGCATCTGTTTAACAATGAAATTTTCGTGTTTTTACCAAAGAACAAAATTAACAGTGAAAACAAACGTTCATTTTTGTGTTAAAAAAACACGGTGAGAGAGAGCGGTCTGCAGTCTAGAGACCAATCGAAGCATGTGGATCATTCCATCAACGATAAACTAGAATCGATGTTTATTTTCAAATTCGGATCACGATGACGAGGAATTCATTAGTGGCGATAGCAGCAATCTTGTTGACATTTTAGTAGGAAGTGATTATTGCCATCTTTTATGCTTCTTTTTAGTGCATCTGACGAACAAGTTCGTTGATCTTTTACGATAATTTCTTCCTCAAGTCATTTCTGTTGATTACTCTGTTTTGATCGCTTGGAAGACGTATAAAATATTTGCTACCGCTCATATTCTATCTGCGAACGGAGCCGTACGTTATATGCGGAAGTTGCGAAACGAGTGTTAAGCGCTGCTAAGCGACTTTGTCGCTTACGATTAATGCGATCAGTCGTAAGTAACACTGTCGCTTGCGACTGATCGCATTAACCGTTTGTTCGGTTGCATTCGACGAAGCCACTAGCAAAATACAACCAATCTAGAATTCCGCAAAAGCATGGTAGGACATATGCTTTCTAAACGTCAAGAGCATTTGTTAATGCAGTAGAATTAGCCATTGAAATGCTCGAAAGCACTCATTATTCGCTTGACTTCAGAGATTCCCATTTGGTCCACGAAGACGGGTCTTTAATTCTTTGTCAGTGTTGATGAACTACCAAAACCACACGTGAACAAATCTCTTCATCTAGAAAGATTTTTTCGTGTTCCACACTTGCAAAGTACTGAGCTACGTAGTAAAAAGGTGAATGGCAACCATCTAAGCAATAATGGAATCAGGAAGTAGCTTCTCGCGACAAAAGACAAAATGGAAAAACATGGCGAAACGACAAAAGCACCTCGCTGACAACGGAAGTGGGCATGGCCTGATGGTGCGATCCATACGGCCGTACTATTTTGCACCTTATATTGCCTAGGTACGATGATATTGTTATCGATATCTTGCGTCTAGTTGCCCATTGGGAATGGTAACTTTCAGCAATAGCAAATGTCTTCTTTCACATTCAGGAAAAAGTAGTTGTTTCATTAATGAGAGACGATTCAGCTTACATTACAAATTACCTGTTTTGTTTTTTTTTTCATAACCCATCATCTCTTTTGTGGCACGGTTATGAAAACGCGTGAAGAGATGCACAGTGAATATGTAAATATGTAAAAGAACTTGCGAGAAAATTTGCATAAAAGTACTCTCTCATTTGTAAATAAACAAATACAATTTTGCACACATCGTCGCATGAGAATGATAAAATGGAAATTTTTAATGCATCACTTTGAAAGTTTAAAGAAATTAACTCGTCATGTTTTTTATGACAAAAAGTCTGCCTCAATCGCCTATATTTGCCATAACAATTTTGCCCTGTTTTCATCAGCTTTATCATAAATTTCGTGTTGTTTTTTGCGAAAATCGCTTGTTAAATTTCTAAAAAGTTGCACGCTTTGTTGCTCGCATAGAAGAATTTCTCTTCTCTCACAATTTATATCGCATTTTCAATCAGTCAGATGCTCTAATCGAAATGTTGTGCCAAAATGATGCCAATTTATTGTTTTGTCACCTATTCGCAAAGTCAATGCGAAAGAATCTTATGTTTGCTTATATTCTGTTGATAAAATAGAAATGTAAATTTCTTATTGGCTCTTGTCATTCTTTTTTGCATTTGATGTGAACAGCGTTATCATGCATAAACCTCATGCTACATAAGTGCAATTGATCGCTTGAAAATAATGACGATTTATTATTGAAGAAACTTCTCTAATCATGAAAAAAAGGGTGTCATATCTATTTTTAGTCAGACAATCATACAGTCACTTTTTTCAGCATTATGCGTTTCGTGTTTGAGGCCAGCGAAAATTTCATTAAATCAGCACTCAGGTTCATTTGTATTGCTGGTTTGTGCCATAAATATTTTCTTCTAACAAAAGTGCACACTTTATGGGAGTCATTTAATTTGATAAAAATCTTATTATTAAATATGCTTAATGAAATGCATCGTCGAACCGGTGAAACGCTTATCACAGCTTAATGTTATGATGGCGAACCAAAAACGTCTGACTATTTGCGTGGCCTTGCGCTGAAGCAAATATACAAGGCGTGGATCACTCCAGGAATGAAGAACAGTATCGTGAGAATTATGTTAATCAGCAAATGTCGATCACAACCACCGTTGATTAAAACCGCGATCGGCTGAAATTATGATATTCGAAGCGCGAAGATTATTTTATATATTCTATTACATATATATCATTTGTGTGATTTGATCCCACAAGTATGAGTTCATCGTTTTGCGCATAGGCTGTGAATGTTATCAAAATTAACAAACCTATTTTGTTTACAACTTTCTGTGGTTTGGTATCGTTTAAAATGATTTGTAGGCACGTAAACTTATTACCTTTTCAAATTTCGACACACACATAAATTTGTTACCCTATTGAATGTATGCTGAAATACAATGAATGATTTTATCGTACATGTTTTACACAGCGATGTACTTATTACGATAGTGCCATTCATCTAGCTTTATCGAACCGTGTTATGAAATGTAATTATGAAATGTTATGAATTGTTATGAATTGTAATGAAATGTTATGAATTGTTATGAATTGTAATGAAATGTTATGAATTGCTTTGAATTGTAATGAAATGTTATGAAATAATAGAAAAAATAGTTATGAAATGAGTATTATCGTTACCACATTTACGAAGAGAAATTATTATGAAAATTGCTGAGAAAAGTTGCCTATTTAAGCTGTTAAATCGATGACGCTATTTGTCTCATAATTCGAATAAATTAAAAAAGCAAAAAAGAAAATGCAAAGAATGAATAAAATATGCTTACCGGCATTATGAAGCAAAAGATTAGTTCCACTAAACAACAACACATTATCGTTGTCGAGTGCTTAGCATTTGTACTATCTAAAAGTATACAAAAGTGTACATATCCAACTCTAACAGTATAAGAATACGACGAAAACAGCACAAATTATGACGCGTAGATTACCACAGCTATTAATAGCTAGGAAGGTTATACCTTATCAAGTTATTATGTTTCGAATAAAGTTATCAGTTGCCCTTAAGGAAGGGAAGTTTCGTGGGTTAAGAAATTAGCAGTTAGACGTTTCATGCGAATCAGAGGAGTAGGTTGTACAATAAAATACTCTCGTTTAAAAACATCAAATTAAGCAAATTTAAATGGGAAACACGAATAAAACGCTGCTGCAGTCTTTAGCGTGTTCTCGAGAAGGAAACATCAAATAGTTCAGTAACTACAAAAAATCCGAGTATCGGCCCAGTCATCGAAAAATAACTGGCGTTTGTTAGGCGTTCATATAAAAGTTGTTCGATTCGCTCAAGGGTGCTATTTTGATATAGATATCTTACCATCGAGAACTATGTACGCCATTGTAATAATTAAGGTTGCAGAATTTAATATCTCCTCAACGGTTCATTTAAAAAAAACGTTTATGGTAAACACCAATATGAACTAGACGACTATAAGATATCAGACAGTGATAAGTGATAACTTCTGCAACAAAAATAAACGAAGAATTGGAAACCGAATGAAATGAGAATTGGTGAATGATAGCATACATGGTTGCTGTGCGATAAAAAAAATGTGCGAAAGCGTTTTTTGGCCTAAAGTTTCCCTCAGCTACCAACACACAATCAGGTAACCATTTTCGTAGCTGTAATTCGAAAGCGAAAGCGCGACATATTCGTTAATATTTACAACAATTGTCCATAACGTTTCGTATTCACTAGCAATGAATTATACAATTAGCATAGCATTGAAACTATGATGTCAAAATGAAGCACCACTGCGATAACGAACAACAAGCTAATTTCATGCATTCGGTCATGTAAATACGTACGATAACAGGATTAAATTCGTCTACATTGTTTGTATGAATACAACAGTGCAAAGGGATGCAAAGGCAGCTGTGATTTCCTCGATTCCCGTATCGATGCAGCTGACAACCATGCCCACGCATGATTGTTTTGACCAGTTTCGGAACGCCTGCTGGCGTTCCGTCAGGGAAGCAGCCGGGAATCGAATCCAGGTCTTCGAATACAACAGTAATATCATAAATTTGCACTTTGGCAATTTTGCCTATCGGATCATTGATTCTGCAGACCGAAAAGAGGCAATAAATTCTGCAGAATAACGCATTCGCATTTTGTCGCATACCTTCTCAGATTTGTCCAATGAGTTTTTAACGCGTAACAACGATAGTGAATAAAAAGCGGATATATAGCAGCGAAGAAACGGGCGGATGATATACGGCAGAGAATGTTTTACAGCAGGGAATCAAGTGCAGGGGCAACCTTACCCCCTTTAATGAAAACAGACAACTAGCTAGGCGGGCAACGAATCATCCCCACCTCTACCAAAAGAAACACAAAAAAAGCGCACGGCAATGTGATACAGCAATGTACATAGTGCGAAAGCGTACCTCAGTTGTCACAAAGGGAAACGTGAGAACGAAACGCCGATGGTACGAAACCGTATCACAAAGGCGAATGTCTGCTGGCATCCGTTTGCGCATGCTGTCGACTTCGCTAGCCAATTTGCGCTTATTTGCAAAAAGCGGAGTTTTTGCAACATAGTTTATGAATTCGGACCGCTCATAAAATTAAATCTTCGAAAAATCTTCATTCGTTTTAACTCATTCAACTGCAAAACGCAAGGAAATTGCTACCATTTTAAGAGCCTATATCCGCTTTCGATTTTAGTAAATAAATCCAGAATCTGATAGATGATAATCCTGGGATATTGATAATATCTCCGCAACTCCGTACTTGAAATAGTCGAACGACACGCATACGCACAAATATAAAACCTCCTTGAAGCACCGTGCAAATTGAAAAGTGTCGAAATACTCTAGAGAGGATGCATTAAAAAATTAGCGCACAAAGTGTTTGCTCATTTTTTTGGTTAGTCGGTTTTATAGAGCGAGAAAAGAAGCAAAAAAAATCTATGAAATAAGAAATTCACATTTTAAAGCTTCAAAGATATAGGCGAAAATTCTTATAAAAAACGATACTTACAAGCGGTTATCGTCTTATTTCGATCGATACGACTTCACAATCGATGTGCATTTTTCTGACCGAATCGAATCGAATCGAATCGAATCGAATCGAATCGAATCGAATCGAATCGGCAAAATCGAATCGAATCGAATCGAATCGAATCGAATCGAATAGAATAGAATCGAATCGAATCGAATTCAATCGAATCGAATCGAATCGAATCGAATCTTTTGTTTAGTCGATAGGCAACGATTACCTTTACGGCAGTAAATAGATATGCAAAGAGATTTAATCAGATAGAATTAGATACAAAGAGATAAAAACATGATATATAGTAGATTTCACTTCACGCTATTTACACCATTTAATCAAGAATCTTTCTCTTAAATAAACTTAACACGACATCTTTACATCATAACGCATCACTATTCAGCTCAAAGGCAACAGTGCATTGAGGAAAGCAATCGCTCGATGTCTCAACGCTTTTGCATATTTCGTTTTATTGCATCCCCATGCGTATGCTAAATCGCGAAATGCAAATGATTTTCCTTTGATAGTTCTTATGATTGTTTTTTTAATAGTTCTCATTGGATGCGAGCGCATTGCGACAAAAAGGTGAAAATAATCGGCAAAAAATAAACAGCGAAGAAAGTGCAACTTTTTTGAGGCGTTCGATATACGAATGCATCGTTTGTTGCGTTCAGACCTAAACAATCGTGATGAACGAGTATGTGCTGCACATCGTTTCATAACAAAAAAGTAGTGCAGTAATCCTCTATTGAACTCTATCGGATGAGTGATTTTGTGAAATTTCGTAAGATTTTCGAGATTGTAAAATTTCAATTATTTTCTTCTGGATTACTCATGGTGATTGATGGCCGAGAATATATAGCTTTATAAAGTTCTCTAACAAAAACGGGCGAAACTATCCCAAGAGGCTAAAAAAAAAGAATAAGGACGTTCTGTTTTTAGCTTGAGTACTTTCGAAGATTAAATGCTTTGTAACAGCTTCATATTAAAGGCTTTAGAACAGGAAACATGATGCTACTAACTAAGGAACAAATCGTTGGCTGTTATTCCGCCTAGGGCAATTAAGACTTTGATAATTAGGTATTGATAAGGTAAAATCGAGTTACTATTACAGCTGGATCGTTCGTAGCGCCTATAGAAAATAGCGAGTTCAACAACTACAATATTTACTTCAGTTGAAGTTAATAAAAATTGCTGCGCGAAACATGCGTGCCAAAAGTAATTGAAAACCGTTTCGAATATGCGGCTGTACTTTCTGGAAATCATATTTTTGCATTAGTTAAGGCATTTATTATACCAACCAAAGTCACAACGCCTTTGGGCACGAGATGTGAGCTGTGTGACACGTGCCAGGCACGTGTCACACAGCTCACATCTCTTCATAGTTATTCAGTAAGCTTTATCAATTAATAGTGGGATCGATCCACATATGGAACACTATGGACGTTCTACTTTGCCGCCGAACGATCCAGTTCTTCTGTCTGGCCTTCAGTCCGAGACATGAGATGTTGACTAGTGGATGTGTTGAGCAGTGAATCTCAAGCATTGAGTGCAACATTTCCAGGCATTTCACTTAGTGCCTAGCATGTGTCACACAGCTCAAATCTCGTGCCCAAAGGCGTTGTGACTTTGGTTGGTATAATAAATGCCTTAACTAATGCAAAAATAAAATTTTCAGAAAGTACAGCCGCACTAAACGACTATGACACTCGAATAAACTGCGGATAAAAAATAGGCGGAAAGTTCGATAGCAAACTAACAAAACGGAGTTTTCATTTCATAGTTAACAGCATTGGCCACTGTTCAGAACGTTCTCGGACACCATTGTTTACCTAGCATGGATGGCATTTCATCGTAATGTTTGATAGGAATCGTTATTGCGAAAGTATTTTGTTGTTGGGACTGCAAAACGACGCAAATGTCAACCCTTTTGAAGATGCCAGTAAGCGGAACATATTCTCCACTTTTTCACTGGCAGAAAACTGTCACCTTTCATCTCTCTATTCTTGAGGTTACGTATTTTTTTGTTCTAATTTACGATTCAACGAAATAAGGCACGATTAGTTGGATGACTGCAATACGAGTCAATATAAGACATTCTATATATGAACATATCCATAGCTGTACAACACAAAATTGTTAATGTTATGCATTATATCGTTAGATGTAACCATACGCGTAACTATCACGATTGACGCACCATAATGACCGTTTGAATATCAGGTGTTCCGATATGTTGAATTGTCGGGTATCAGGTGCTGGTTGGAAGGAATAAAAACAAAAGCTTAGACGGAATAAGAATAAAGGCTTAAAATAAAGACAAATCGAAACAACTAGATCGACTCAGCTTATACGAGTTCAAAAATCTGCGCAATGTTTATATCATGCTTGCTGTTCGCTCTTACGTAAACAATCGCAACATATTCGCACACGTTGCGATCAATCATTCGAAAACACTAAACGAAATGAGCGAAAAATTTTTGCAAATTTTTCAAAGGAAATGGATTGATTTGATTCAAATTGCTCCGAAATGATTAATTATATGTATATTTTTGTTCGGCATACCTGATATTGAATAAACGCTCATTTCAATAGGAGGCATAGAGAAAAAAATGGTTTTTTTTTTGCAAAAGAAAATATTTGAAGAAACGCAACTATACGAATTTGCGCTTATCGTCATTTCTTAGTTTTATGACGCCGGACGATGTCAGCGGCTTTACAGCTGTCAATAGTAGAGAGATTCTGAACAAATCAATGAGGCGAGAGGGAGGAAAGACTTAAATAAGAATTAAAAGATTCATGCTTCAATCGATTAGACGACAAACGAGGAGAGTGCTAACACGTCGGAGTCGCATGTTCATACAACCGCAGCGACTTCGTTTGTTGTTGACAACGACGACGAGAACACCATTAGTGACTGGCGACATTTTTAATGAATCACATTTGGCAAGTTCACTGCTATATAGCAACACTCTTACGTATTAATTAATCATTTCTATCACTTAATAGTTCTTTCATTAATTAACAGCTGTGCTGATTTATCGTTCGCTTTGTCGATGAATCATGAATGACGACGAGTGAACGAGTGCTGTCGGTGAACATGAACAATTGACTAAAATGGAACTATTGAAATTTTCTCTTAAAATTATTCATTTGTGTTCGTTCAAGAACGAAGATTCAGTTTTTTGCATAAATTTTTTTTTTAATAGTTTGACGCAAAAGATAACTTAAGTAAGCATAGGGAATTTGAATTGAGGCTTCATCTCAAAAGGCAAAAGGCTAAATCGACAATGTGATCTATTAATTTGTCGTGCCTAAACGGACTCCATTAACGAGCACTGAAATGCTTATGTTGTTTGCATATTTAGCATGCGCTCACAACTGTTCATTTGAAAGAACGTTTTAATACAGCTTGCTATTTACACACACATGCACACATCTGACCACATACAGATACAAGAATATTGAAAATCAACAAAAATGCTCTACACGACAATGAGTCCCTTTTTAGTTTACCTCCTAACTAAGTCAACATAACACTTCCGGTTTTACTTGAAAGATTTCATGTTTTCCAATGCGTATATGTTTTTGTTAGCCTACCTATTGCGATTGCTATTAAAAACAGTGAAGCACCGAGCGTTGAGTCCCAATTATTTTGAAATTTATTTCAATATTTAATTCAGGATTGTTCAGTCTCAAAAAAGCAGTTCCACGATGAAAGAACAATGGGTGTCCAACCGAATTTCCGGGTCAATGCAAATGAATTTTTAAGGTTTCCAACGGCTGAAGTGACCTTTGTTGGTTAAAAGCACAACAGTGAACATGATAGAAAATATCATTTCTTAGTGAATCTAATAGTACGTGGTGTGTTCGTGAAGCAAGCGAACGTTAGAACTATCTTAATTGTCAGGATTGAATAACGGAACGTTCTCGACTAGGCAGCCCTAAGGGACCTCTGTCATGAGCATACAACATAAGTCTTTAAAGATTCTGAAGAAATTATCTCCTGAATCCGTGAATCATATTCATAAACAGTATCACTCGTAAATAATCGATAGAGATCATCAGAGCCCCGATGCAATGGAATTCCTGAACGAAGACCGTCGGGAAGATTCGGAAAGGAGGTGTTCTTGTCACCGAAAAACAATGGCCGATTGAGATCCAAGTCATATGTCACAAATACGTCGCCCTGTAATTAGCGCAGCAAATTGTGTTAAAGTTTGAACAGTGATTTCGAATGGTACTCCAACAGCACTTTTCAAAAGAGAGGTTAGCGTAAAATATTTTGAACGACACCTGAAGCGGACGATGAACAAAACAATGTGCCGTTCACTTAACTTACTTACTGTTTATTGGGCACATCAGATGCCGTCGACTCAATGGATTCAATTTATAACCTTTGCGATCAGATACAATCAAATGTGAACGCAAAGTTTTATACGTTGATAACAACTTCTAATTTCTTACTCTATTAGTTTTTAAGGCTATGCATCACACATAAAATATGTTCAGCATTTTTCAGGTCTTCTTTCTTTTGAGCGTTAGTCGAATAACAGTTTGTCATGCGAACTCCACAAATGAACCAAGATTCAAGAAAGTGATTTTATCTGGTTATTTATGTGTGCATTGGCTGCATACTTATTATAACTCGATAAAATTTTAGATGTAGCACTTTGAATTCGAGTACGCTTAAGTGATACGGTCCACAGCTGTTACTTACAGATCGAGCAGTAAAGCTTGCTAATGCTTCATCAAAAGGCATGAAGATTTCAAACAAGGCAGATGAACTCCATAGAGAGGACCGCTCATTGGGAAGGATTTTGTTTTTTCTGTTTCTAAATTTCCTTTAAGTTAACACCGAGCAAAAATTCGGTGGCGTACCGATTTCGCCATTACTATGATGCGTCGACATCTTGTAGACAGTAACGAAATTCTACGCTTTCCTATTGTAACTATAGAAATGACCAACGGTTAATTCAAAATCCACAAAAAGTAACAAAGGTAAATATTTGTTAAGCACATTTGTTCGTCAATTGTCATGCGTAACAAATGAAGGCGTAACAAATGAAGGCGTAACAAATGAAGGCGTAACAAATGAAGGCGTAACAATAACGAATTACTTATCGTAACGTTCTAATGCGTTATGAATGCCATTTATCATTCATAACGCAAGCGAACTATAGAACTTACTGATAGCAAGACCACACTTCCATTTGCAAGTGGAAATGCTGCTTCTGGAAAGAAAAGAACTCGCTTGTGCAGCTGTTTCGGCCAACCCTCAGCCAAACTGAAAGTTACTCAATAAAATTTGCGTTATATTATACAAT
This sequence comes from Toxocara canis, assembly GCA_000803305.1. Taxonomy (NCBI): domain Eukaryota; kingdom Metazoa; phylum Nematoda; class Chromadorea; order Rhabditida; family Toxocaridae; genus Toxocara; species Toxocara canis. Next base: position 203,851 of record JPKZ01002712.1, on the reverse strand, counting down.
TTACTAATAAATGAAAAGGATCTTGTGAAAGGCCGTTATCTATTTTATTGCAGCTATATATATATATATATGTATATATATATGTAT
>JPKZ01002712.1:186245-197387 GCA_000803305.1 Toxocara canis | reverse complement strand
AGCCACACAAAAATTTTGCACATTGATCGTATGACACATTTTGCGTCGTATTATAATGAAAAACTCTGGAGAAAAGTCCCCATATCGTTCCTCGATCCCCATCAGCGCCCCACCGCTCTCGCCGGAAACGGGTTTTTCCTATCGAAGACGGGATTCTACTGAAAACTGAAAACGGGAAAAATGGGACTTTACTGAAAACGTGACTTTCTATGCCAAATCCTTCATGTCCAGGAAGGCCGAGTTAATATTCCATGTGACGTTTCCAACCTTAATTATTATGTGTTCATTTATGCTATTACGCAAAAGTTAAACTACTAAAGGTTAGAAGATCGCATTCTGACTTGGGGGAACTTAAGACGCTATTTTCGAGAAGTACTTTGAAGTAAGCATACAAAAACATATTGAAAAGTACCTTGTACGACTCTTTGGCAGACTCGATGGAAAGCTGCTGATATTCCACGAGAGATTCAGCTTGTTCCATAGCAAATTCTTACCTGCAAATTGAAAAGGTGCGTAAACCATCAACTACAACCTGCTCATTATTTATTGCTTTTCATTTGCGACATTAGTAATTTAGTGCCGTTATAAGCAACCCTCACGATATATCTTCATCTTGAGGAAAAGCTGATAATAATAATTGCTTGAGTTATGTGGAATTGTATGGTACAGTTCTTTGTAGAATCTAAAAAAAGGAAGTTACAATTTAAAAGCGGAATCTATAATATAGGAGCGGCTTTCGACCCTTAGCATTACGCGAAATAAGCACTAACCTCGCACGTAGTTTGTCTCATCAGCGAGATCTTTGCGAGCGCAACGCTTAAGGAGCATTGCTTCACGTGTTGTATCATCAAGAACGCCACTCTGAGGTATTCCAATCAACTTTTGAAATTTCCTGAAACATGCCACACGTTTATAAGTGGTCACTCAGCGGTAATTTCATAACATATGTCAAAGCAATAAGGTACTCATGCAAAGGGATGCAAAGGCTGCTGTAATTTTATCGATTTCTGTAGCGATGCAGCTGACAACCATGCCCGCGTGTGATTGTTTTGACCAGTTTCGGAAAGTCTGTTGGTCAGCCTGTTGGTGATCCGTCGGGTAAGCAGCCGGAAATCGAATCCAAATCTTCCCGCATACGAAGCGGGAGCTCTACCACTGAGCTACTGCCCACCAGGGTACTCATATGCAGTTGAAATGCATGATTTACTTGTGAATGACATCTTTATGGGGAAGCCAGATCTTTGTTTTTGTGTGCGTGCAAATTAAATCCACCTTTTGCTCGTTGCCAACACTCGTTAGGGGTTACTAAACCTCGAGCAATAAACCTCAAACTTTCCGCTTAGGCGCGAATCAGCAGCAGCAAAAAAGAATATAGATCACACAGAAAACCTAGCAGTCTCTGTGTCACACTCACTTTAGATTGTTTCAGCATTATGCCAGCGAACTATTATTAGATGGACTGAGCCACAACATCCTTAAACAAGATTATTCCGGCTCATATTACTATAAAAGAACTCCAACTGATGGGCGTTACATAGGCGAAAGACGAAATGATATCGTCCATAGTCACTAGTTTTGCAATTTTGTGCACTTCCTTTTTTTTCTTTTTAAATTTTTATACATCGCCAGACATTCGTACACCGAGCTGAGTTCAGTTTGCTCTGCTGGATGCAACCTGTCTGCACATTGCGCGAGCTCATCTCTCGGATCGTTTACTAGTTTTTTTTTTCGTCCAACGTACTCTTTCCATGATGTTTTCGTTTAAAAATCATCTAGAATTTTATGAAACGCGTTTAAATTTTGCTTTTTTTTTCAAAGTGATTAGTGAATTGAAATTAGGAGGTGGAAGCATACACATATATGAACATGCGTATACATTTCAGAGATCATTTGATGAATCTTCAAGATAGTGAGAAGAAAAGAGAATAGAAAAAGACACAAAGCGCTGTGCAATGAGATTTAATTTCCGTAAATGAAGCATGCACGAATTGTACGTAAAATGACGTCATAAACGTAAATATTTTTGCAAAAATTTTCATCGTAAAACGCTCTCTTTTTCTTCTTTGTTTGCAAAACAATACAACTTTAAAAAAAAATAAACAAAACGATTAATAAAAAAGACCAACAAAAATTCATCTAAACAAAAGTAACAAAAACGAACTTACGCAACCGCATTTTTTAGTTGTCGGCTGGTGATGGGAACATCGTTGGTCGGCGCATCGCTAACCGTTCGCGTTGGTCGTAAGTATCCAAACGTCTCCAGATATTGCTTAAATTATATTGAAATAGTGCTCAAACAATTTGAGAGAATTTGAAGAAACGACTATAGATGAACGAAATTTGCAAGAGTATTCGGAAAATTATTTGTTATTGTAAAGGAATCCTAACGTCTCAGCAATGAAACCTTATCAAACAACTAAATAAAGACATTCGAGTAACAAAGAGCCTCGCTTTCTCTCTCTCTCTCTTTGCTTCCAACCATTCGCTTTATTTTTTTTTAATGAAGAGATTTGTGAAAGCATATGATCCTTTTCCTCAATGCTGTTGTAATGAGTGGATGTACAGTTTTTCATCGCATGGCTATCAGTTTTCATTTGCATGAAAATTTTCCTTTTGTGAATATTATGCTTAATTTTCTATTTGAACACGATTACCTACATAATAGGGAATAATTGTCGGCAAAAGAAAGGAATAGACTTTGATTGGGACTTAATTTTGTGGACATTGAAAATAGGACTTTCATTCGAGATTGAACTTGTGTTCAAGTAGGTCTTCTAATTTTCGATGGTAGGAAAAGATTTTGATTAGTCGTTTCTCTTTGTAAAACTTTTATCCGTAATCGACTTCTTATTTCAGCAAATACGAATACAGCCGATCTGTATCGTGAAACTCAGTGTAGGACAGTTTATGCACACATTAGTTTGCATTTAGATGAAAATATTTGTCCCAATTGGTTTTCCAGTTTTCCAGTTTTCCAGTTTCATTGGGTTTTCCAGTTTTTCGTCTTCTTCAGCAAGAGAACTCTACTTGAAGGAATTTCAGTACAATGAAAGGCCTATTTGTAAAAAAAAAATACATTAAATTATTTGTCGTACGAAATTAATGCTCGCAAAAAATTATTTCTTTTCGAGGGAAGTGTAGCAAAATAAAAGGGAAAAATATGTCGATACGTGACGCCTATATGCAAAAAGTTAATGCTGCATGTAGTTCTATAATAAAATCAGTTAGTTTCATTCGTTGCAGGCCATGAACGACCAAAATCACCATCATTTTTGCAGAAACAAAATTGTGAAACTTGATGACCATGTGCGACGAAAGTTAAAAATAACATATGCAACTTTCTCGATGAAGGTTTCCATAAAAAATTCATCGCTGCACGTTGCGCAAGAAATTTTTCATTTTCTACGAAAAATATGATGGTTTTCATGTTTTAGTGATGGCAAGAAAAAAGATCGATTGACGCATTTTTCACTCTCATCGTTGAATGAAAATTTGCATTAGTATCATAAAATGAAAAATGGTCGATAAGAAGACAAACCTTAGCGTCATCATCGATGTTGATTTTAGTACCGAATTTCGCCGGTATTCGACGAAATTGATAGATCTGGTCGTATCTACTCGACGCTCCACTTGTCGAGAAACATGAATGCACAAGTGTTTCGTGCAAAATGCAAACAAACGTTAAATGTTTTAGCATAACCTGCAAATGGATAGCTAGAAATGACACATCTAATCAAACGGTTGAGCGTTGATGGGCGAATGAATTTTTCGAAAACGCAAATCTACAGCTGTCAAAAAAACGAACACTGCGAATTAGCAAAATGCAATAACTTCACCACCAATAATGTCATTGTATCGATCCGATCTTGACGAGTAATGCACAAGTACAACTCGTACAAGTATAATACTAAGAACAGTTTTAGTGAATAGTAGGTTCAGTGAACGTACAGCGATCGAAATGGATCTCATATTTGCTCAGCTGAATCTTATTCGATGCTCGCATGTCTCAAATTCGCTCGATCATACGGCAGTGTAATAGGTACATCTATGGAACGGAAAACGTTGCAAACAAGTGCGTTGTTTACATTTCATGGGATGCCTCATAAAAAAAACAAACAACTAACAGAACAACATTTCAAAGAAGCACACGCCCGTATTAGTTGAGAAGCGCTCTTACTGAAGGGATTCATTCATTATGCTCTATAATGCTCGTTCCTTAATGATAATTGCAACTAGGGAAGCAATATGGCATTTACAGCAAATAACTATTTTCTTCAGGTGACATTGAGCTAGTTTTTGATTGGCAATTTTATATATTCATTTGCGGTGTAATGCCATAAGTGCTAGATACGTATACAATGAACACGTCAACGAAAGCTACCGAAAACGATACTCGAAATGGTGAAAACAAACAGCGAAACGCAAATAAGACGTTCGGATAGGGTCCCGCTCCCTTCCTCTAACCCTCACACTTCCTTGCTGTCCCCCTCTCCTGTCTTTCCCTCTCTCACTTTCCATACTCCCTTCCCCTCCCCTCCCCCCCTTCCTCGCGCTTCCTCAAGCAGCTCAGCCTTTGCTAGTAACTACAATCTTAACTTGCTATCAATCTTAAAGTATGACTCTGTGTGTTCATGTACCGTAATCTGCTCGCCGAAAGGCGTAAATTGCCCATTTTTGCTTGCGAAAAAAAAAATTGATCATCGAGATCAGTATCTAGACAGTCGCCTAGCAACTGTAACAAAAGGCTTGCATAACGGTAAAGCATACATAATTCAAACGATATAGGATAGAAATTTGCCGATAGTCGATTTGTGTACGTCGAACGTTTTGAAGTACACATTAAACAGTATTTTCGAATAGCTGTTGTTTTCTTCACGGAAAAGACAGAAAAGAACTAGAATGATTTAAAATTATTTAAATATGGAACATGAAAATAATTATTTAAAAGAAAGAAAGCCTCATATAAACAACATCTTATATGAAAATGGAGCACACTAAAGCCGCATTCAGTTGTCAATTGAAAAGATGTATATCTTCATCGTCCATTTCACAAAGCGACACCACAATCACTGTTTATTTCTCTAAAACAAAAAAAAGAACATTTCCCGTTCGTTCTTTCACAACTAATCCATCTCGCACGCACCACATGGAACCGGTTCCATGTGTTCACGTTGTGCCGACAAATAGGCCGATAATTATGCACATAAACCAAGGACATGTTGCCAACCATCCTCCCTTGAGTCTCGTTTATGATTTCCGTTCTACACTAATCGATAGTGTAATTAATACTTATCACAGAGCGCATCGGAGTATGGATTCATTGGGCTCTAAACAAAAAAAGGTTCGGAGCGAAACGATCGTGTTCTGCAGCAACGGTTTCATTGGAACACATGGAAAACGGAGTTTGGTTAGGGGCGCGGGAAGGGGGGGGGAGGAGTGGGGGGGGGGGGTGCAATGTGGAGAAAAGACGACAGTCTCATTTTTAATTTCTATTCTATACATTGTTGTTGTTGTCTCAAAAAGTCGGCATATATCAGCGCGCTCAAAAGCGAGTATCATTCAACCTTAACGGCTAAACGATACTCATAACGAAATTGTAAGCAAATGCGAAACTCAAAGATGAGCTTAGTGATGCCATTCATTGTTAGTGCAAAATTTACTTGGGTTCTTTCCAGCAAAGCCCTGCTTCGCTAAGCTTTCCATGTTTCTCCATCGCAGGTCGTTTTGCTAGAGCCGTGTTAAACGGTAGTTTTACGATTACTAACAACGATGTATACGTTTGCACTACACAGTACAATTGTAGAATGCTCTTTAATGAAGTGAACCCAAAATGAGCAAATTATACGCACAAATAGCGTTCCGGTTTTCTTTCATTGCTAAGCATCTATTAACAAATTCATCCAGTGAAGAGATGTGACAATCATATCGCAAAAAACCAGACAACATTAGCCTCCTTTGATATCTGAACGCTATGTATTCTCGTGTTTCAAAGAACAGCGAAAATAAAAAAAACGCAACAACGAATGACCGATTATGAAATAGGTATCGTTGTGACTACGGAAGCAATAGAACGGAATAAAGGAGCACAACGCAACAAATATATGGTGTATTTATTCTTTCCTGTATGCGCACTTCCATGGCGTCATTTCGCTTGCATTTTTCATGAAAAAGCGATTGATATAATGGTTGGTTGGTCTTTGGCGTGATGGTTGTCGGGCTGTGTAAAAGGCGAAACTTGTCTACATCTTTTTTTTTTCAACGGCATCATTTTTGCAAAACGTATCGATCAGACTCAATCATTCGTTGATAGTTTTTCGCTTCTTATCAGTTTGTTTTTTTTGCCAATCAAATACTGAAAAGTTGCTTATTGTGAGGCATTTGTACGGCGCAAGGTTAATTAATAATGACTGTGATAGAGTGGTGATCACTGAAGATGATAAGATTGTTTTGCATAATTGCTGAAAAGGCGCACCAATTGTATCCAGATATGGTGAACAAAACCCATCAGAAATCAGCAGAAATGGAAACATATCCTTCCCGCCATCGTACCAAATGTAGACGCGTAGGGAATGGATCCAAACTTTAATGAGCGATATTTTTGCAAGTCGCATTGATGCTTATCAGTTGCCACCTCAAAAAAAAAAAACTAGATTTTCACCTTTTGCAAGAGGGATATACGCGGAAATACGAAAACAATAAACCATTACCACATTGCATGCAATAAGATACTTTCTTTGTAAAAAAAAAAATACTAAACTCATCATGAAGCGCTAGAGAAACAAAATTGACGTATACGAGAAATTTCACTTTTGAACGTTTATGATTTCATAAATTTTCAAATGAGCAAAAAAACTGGTTTACACTTTTCTTTACCGGCCTTAAAACGAAAATCGTTCAGCAAATTTTTAATCATTCTTTTTATGATGTGATCTTTATTTTCGTTGGAGACAATGTTGATGATAAGACAATTCGCGAGACCACTCCATTGGTTATTTGTGTTGGAAAGGTAGAAAAAAAAGAGCAGTGTTTACATAGTGGTTTCCGAATTCATCGAAGCATTATTTTTTCCTTCATAATGCTGTAAACTCACCCACACAACCATCAATTAGATCAGTCTACTTGAATCAGCCATCATAAAATCACTTAAATCACATGCACATTTTACAGCAATGTGTCATGTAAGCTAAGAAACCTTAATTTCTTGTGATCTCGTCAGCAGTTTCTCTGTGAGCAAAAAAAAATTGAAAGCGAACAAATAAAAGTAGCACAATTGCAGAGATAAAGCTATAAAACCATTTGAATTTCGAACGATTTCCCAACCAAACGACTTCAGCAATTTTAGCAACAACACAGGTTTAGTACAAAGGATAGGACAGCCCACCTTTGATTGTATATAAGACAGCCCACCTTTGATCGTATATAAGACAGCCCACCTTTGATCGTATATAGGAGAGCCCACCTGTGATTGTATATAAGACGAGTTCCTTTGGTTTTTCCACCGAGGAAACGTTCGCTTTTGAACATGGCCAATGAAATAAAACTTCCTCGTGTCCATTTTCTATGGTCTATTATGCGTTCTTTTTGTATGCTTACCAACGCCGTTAATTGAAAGTCATAGCAGTGGAGAAATGAGCGAGAAAAATTGCGATTTGATGATTGCTGATTTCTTAAAAACAACAGATATATGTACGGCCAAAAATGCCTCGAACAAATTTTATGCATTGCAACTAGTTGTGCCAGCCATATGCATACCTCGGAATATCGCTTTTCACAATCCTAAGCATGTGCGAAGTTTCGATCGTATTATGCTTTCAACGCTCCTTATTATGCGTGCACGATCTGTGAGCCGCACTGTACGAATGTCGTATAAATTTTTACGCCTCCATTTTTAGCTCATTTTCATTATGTTGGCATCGTTCCGAATAGCTTCGAAGCTAATTCTTCGAGATCTTCACATATTGACCACCTATATTATTTTAGTTGACGAGTTTATGCTTATGGAGAGTGGCATTAAATGCAGTTACGTTTGTTTATTTACAACGACATTAGGTGGACAATATCTCAAATATTTATGTATAGGTGGACAATATCTCAAATATTTATGTATTGAAATTTCAAAATTCAGGTTTTTCAATTTGTGCCCAATTAATAGCAATAATCCAGTTGGGTACGAAACGCTTTCAAAATTCTTGTTTTGACTACGTCTCTTAATCGAACATGATAAAGTGATTTTTACGGCAGCAACTAATACGTCATGTATTTCCTTTTTGTTTGGACTCATTAAAGTCCAACTCGTGGCGAAACTCCGTTACTAGCAAACCTGAAAGTAGCACTTTTGCGGCCGGCCTCATGCCATACCTTCGTTGGGGTGCTGGACTAGTCTATTGGGAGGAGGGGATTAGCTGTTTGGACAGAGCATACCTTTAGCTGATGAACATTTCATTCCCGTATCGATGCGGATGACAACCATGCCCACGCGTGAGTTTTGACCACTTTCGGAACGCCTGGCGGTCAGCGTACTGGCGACCCGTCAGCGAAGCAGCCGGGAATCGAAGGCAGGTCTTCCCGCATACGAAGCTGGAACTCTACCACTGAGCTATTGCCTGCCCGAGATACAAGGTATTTCTATGATATAGGTACTCAGGACTGCTACCAATCACCAAAGATAATTGCCAACATGAACAGACCGATTTGGCGTGTTTACCCTGATGTCGGGTTGTTTCGAAAGCATAATTAGAATCGTTACTTTGAGCACACGAACTGCCCTGATGAAAGTTCCTCGAAAGAAAAATAGTATATCGGAGTGACCATAAAAGTCCTTATATCATCAGTTCATATAGCTGCACCGTGCTTTAACAGCCTTCTAAAGATGCTCGTCGAAGGAATTCTGTATTTGACGAACGAAGCCTTTTTTGTGCAATTTTCTCCCATCTATAATTCCAAAGTTTTTATGCGCAAGATTTTGGAGGACTTGCTGAATCGTCGAATTGAACAACCACACCATCGATGGGGTTGGGATAGCGCGTGATAGATTTTCAAACCCGAAATGAAAAACAAGGGGTATTTTTTGTTCGAGTAAAGCGGAATTGCCTAGTCGCTGATGCTTGCTAAATGAATGAGTATGTTAGTAATAGAGTTTTCAATTTGCCTCTAAATAATATAGGTAAGAAAGCTTGGCCGGCTCTCCTCTATATCATTCATTTTATTTATTATTCGGTCAAGTAACATACAAAATTGCGTTCGATTTGAAGCACGAAAACGAGATTTGTTTCCTCGGCGAAAGTAACTTTTCTACGACGGTTTACTTCTGACGAATGATTGTGATTATTTCACACGAAGAGGGCAAATCAAAAACGTGCAAAGAAGCAAAAAAACGTTAATTCGAAGAACGAGCAATTTTTACGAAAAACTTAACAACCGATAAATAAACGAACGTTACCCAGGCAAGGGACCACTTTTTTTCACGACTTTTTTTACAAAAGGCAAAAAAAAATCACCACGATTTTTTTGTTGAAATTTTTACACCGTTGTGGTGTCATAGTATATCATGATTTTTTTTCTGAAGCGTTTCTGCACTATTTTTTCGATCGGTATTTGCAAACATGAAATTTGCAAATATTTCTGCGCAAAAACGGTTAGGAGATCAACTTTCAAGAGAAATTTCAGTTTTCGAGGTAGATTTCATAGATGATCGAGATAGGCAGAAACTAATTGCGAGAATCGGAAACTGCGAATTGGCTCAAATCGAAGTATTTTCTTGATCCGCAATTGTCTTCATAGTCGTAATTTTTTGCGTCATGAAAAGGCCTGGTTTTGAAAGATATTGATACATTTATTCACCTTTATTAGTTTAGAGTTTGCCTAATCGATTTCCAGGTAAGCAGATCACGTTTAAATCACAACTCCTTTTTTTCGGTTTCGTAGAAACTTTACAGTTTTATCGATATTATATTGAATGGCAATATGTATGCCGATTGCTATTGTTAGATTTTTCGCTTTGTTGGCCAAATTTTTGAATATTTCAGCTGAGTTGTTGATGATACTAACCGAAACTTTAACAGTTGCTAAAGACAACGATGATCGAAAATCAACGATGCAAATAAACAGTGAATGTGAAAAACGAAACAACATATGCAACAAACGAATCGTTTATTTTAGACAACAGCAACTGACATGAGATATTTGAACAAGCAAACAACTGAACACGACAACTCACTGGAATAAACTACTCCGATCATATACACCACCACCGAGAACACCATGGCATTGCAGTAGATGGCGCGCACGTAGTTGAAAACAAATCTCGGGAAAGCTTATAAAAATATGTACGCAAATTGTTGATATTACTATTAAAGAATATTGCCAATGATAGCATGTTTTACCTAACGATTAGCTGAAACTATTGAGTGCATTCAAAGGCATTGTGTACTCCTGTTTATTTTCGAAACAACAAGTGGAATCCATTGCGTGATAGGGAGGACCGGAAATAATGCGTGCATCTTATACCATTTTGCTGGAAACGGACTGATTGAAATTATGAAACAGTGGGTGCAACTACACTAAACATGACCTAACTTTGCTGGTGTTTTGCTCGTAGATCGAAGCAGGCAAATGTCGATTGCTGTGAAATGTGAGGGAAATGAGCGAAAACTGCTGATGAAATCGAAACTGTTTTCACTCTTTACTCTCACTTACCTTGAAAAAATATTGCTTCCCGAATCCAAATTTTAATTTTTGTCTGCAGCTTTCGTTTCGTGCATGAACGCACATGCGTGGTCCTTAGTTCATGATTTTATAGCAGCGCATATATCTCACATCGGAGTTCCTGACTTCGATCACACAAAAATGATGCTCCGGATCTTCTGATTTGGTCTTTAAGCGAAATGAATTGTAGCCATATTTGGTTAAAAGAGCCTCACAAAACTTATGGGTTAAATTATTTTTGCCAAATTCTGCCAAACTGACTTCTGTGATCTTGATTTGAAATGATCGCATAGAGAGGAATACGTATATACGCGTAAACATTCCGGTTGTATTTTGCAAAATGCGCGTAGGAAGAGAAGTGCTGATAATTGCAAGTATTTACCATATGAGAATTTTGTATCACAACTGATGTGAATCGAGCATAAAGCGCAATATGTA
>JPKZ01002712.1:174275-186125 GCA_000803305.1 Toxocara canis | reverse complement strand
CAGACCACTGTTGAGAAAAAAAAGTATTGTTTTGATACTTGTGAACAGCTGCAGTTGATATTTGGCACATCATTAAAGAACAAAGAACGTCTTTCATGATAAACAAAATGGGACATAGGAAAATCGTAAAGTGCTCGCTCTCAAGGCAACCAACTCGCGACGTATATCACTCACAATCTAAGGACGTATTCGATCGATTGATTGGTTGATTGACTGATTGAGTTTGTTCGCAAGGAGGAAACACGTAATATAAACGGCATAACGCGCAGAGGCGAATATACCACGCAGGGAATGAACGGCCCGAGGAGAATAAGGAAGAGAACAAGTATGAAAGCAAAGCTAAGTTAGGAACAGTTAGAAGCATTTTGTAAGTTGGTAAAGGCTTTTGTGAAACGGTACTCATTTATTATATATAATATAACAATAATGGCAGAAAAGCGAACTATATGTGATACTGTATAAGTGAAGAAGAGGAGAAATAACTAGAGAAGAAATTTAAAAAAAAGGGTTAACAGTAAAATTTAAAAAAAAATTCAAAAGTCGGTCAGCATTGAAGACATAGCGAGGCAGTATGTGAGCATGTAAGTAAAAGTGAAATCGTGAAGAACAAGAATAGCAGCGGGGAGAATGGCTCAAGCAGTGTTTATTCCCTTATTCGAGAAGCGAAACTGTGTGTTTGGAGTGGTAGCGAAGTGATGTTCTTTTTAAATACCTGCAATGATTTCGCTTTTGAGGTTTGACCAGGTATGGAATCCCATGCATTTGTTGTCCTGTTTGAGAAAAACCGTTTGAATATGTTCAATCTACACCTGCTAACAGCAGCAATCTTGAAGGAATTTGTCGAGCGAGAGCGGCCAATTATGGGAGACAATTCGCAGAATTCATCAAAGGGGATGCCAATATTTCTAAGAACTATATTACACATCACACAGAGATCAAAGTAAAAGCGACGCAACTCAAGAATCTACAAGCCTAGAGCGCTAACTTTTTGCATACAGTTAGGAGTCACAATGGATCAAGCTAATCGCCTTCTGAAGTGATACTCACTATCAAATTTGGATAGTGAGTATAAGTGCCAGGGTCGGAAGGAGACTAGGCTGTGCTGACGTACTAAAGAAGTGGGCAAACGTAGACGGTAAATAACTTAGTAGGTAGCTTTATATCTCTTGAGGAGAATGTTCGCAGAATAAAGGAAGTCCTTGCATTTGCTTTTTTTCACAGTGTTAGAAATATGGTCGTGGAACTTGGGGATGTTATTGATCGTAACCCTCAGATCTTTAACTGCACTGCTAGTTGCAAGTGCATGGCCGTTGACTAGAAGGTGAATCTCGGCATTAGTCCTGCCAAATCGGATGAGACTTGTTTTTTATCTGTGACCAGAGGAAGCAGCCTAGTGGCCAATACTGTTGAGGATAACTTGAGGGTTAGCGGCGGTGGTGAAAACTTTGACAATGTCGGCAAATACGGAGCATTTCCAGTCAGATGGGAGGTAATGAGATAGGTCGTTAATATAAGAAATATGATAGGGCGCAAGGCGGACCCTTGAGGAATTCCACTGCTGATCAGTTGAAAATCACATGTGCAGTCTCCAACACGCATTGCGTGGAAGCGACCGGAAAGGAAACCGCGAATCCAATGCAGCAGGGAACCTTTGTTTCTGTAGAATTTTGGACTGAGGAACAATTGGCACAGAAACTGAGTCAAACGCTTTCGCGAAGTCAAATTAAACGCAGTCAATGTAGCCATCACGTTCGTTGCGAGAAAGACAATTCTGAAGCGTTCTAGGAAGAACAGCTGCAATCGATATGAAGTTGGGACTCGAACAAGCATGAGCAGCAGTCAAAATCGCTTGAACCAAAGATGTAGTGGCGGCAATACGTTGGTTCGTTTTCGATAGCAGCTGTTCGTGCTGCACTGAGAACAGAGTTTTCAGTGATTCAGCAATCCTCTGGGAAAGGAAAGGGCAATCGTATTAGCAAGCGCCTTTAAGTCGAAGGGACAACTGGCTTTGCTGGCCATAATGCTAATACAAGCAGTGCTGAACAAGAGCCGAAAGATTCCACATAGCTGTTGGTCTCCATTATGGTCTCGGTATGGATTAGCTGAGCCATTCGTCATTGTCTTGAAAGAGTACTCTTGTAGTGGAACGGATTGCAAAGGATAAAGCAGATTTGTAACCTTTACCATCGACCTGGTTTGATGATCGCTTGACTGATATCATACATGCAAAGAAAGTAAGGAGTGTTTGTGATTTTATTTCCAGTTTGTAGCTAGTTTTGTAATGGATGAAGGATCGATCATAGATATTCTTAAAACACATGATGCGATGGTTCCATGAAGGCGACTCTTGTCATGCCTCAGGTGTCTTTGTCTTCATAATTACTCATGCCAGCCATTACGTTGGTGGAACACATCTGGGATAGTTAAGGCTTGAAAACAGTGAAAGAATTTTGAGTCTCACTGCCTTATTTATTTCAACGTAGAGCAAGCAAAGATTAAGGGGAGCGAGACAGTATCTTGAATGGGAGAGAATTTCTTACTCACTTTTGAATATCTAAATATCTAAGTAAATGTTTCTGTTCTTAACAGAATATTATGCGGAGGGGGAGTGGGAGGGGGTTTGCAGGGGGAAGGATGTAGGGTGGCAAAAGAATGGGACGAGTAGAATTGATGTCTGACTCTTCTTCGTCTTCCTTCAGTTCAATTTTTCTTCAAAATTCGATCATTATCTCTCGTCCAAGTGATTTATGGATTTCTCGGTCTATCAGATGATTGAGCGGTTCTTCTGGTCCATCGGCAAGGTTCGGCGCTTAAGTTCTTCAAAATTCTGATGTTGAGTTGCTGATTGCCTAGCCCTGATTCAGTAGGTTCATCGCGGCGTAAGGCAGGGAGGATGTTGTTTCAACGTGGCCAATGTTAAAGCCAGTTAAGCTAACCATTGCTAAATTCTTAGTCATGTGTGTGCTTACACACGACAACTCTTTTATTAATAGTTTCAAAATATTACTCCAATGATATTTTGACTTTAAATAGCTCAACTGGCTTAATTTCTCTCCTCCATAACGATTTAATGGCAAAATTCGCAACTTTTTGGCAAATTCTTGCATCTGTTTACCGATCATGACGATAGACGATCAGAACGCTATTCCATACTAGACGAGGAGGTGAATTAACTAACGAACGCATCAACGAGCATTGCTGAATGCGACATGTGAGTGCTTTGTTGCAATTCGCGATCACGTACAAGTGTTGGAAGCTTGTCGGTGAGCTTCTTAGCTAGTATGGGTTCCTAAGTTCGCAAATTTCTGAATTTTTTGACACCATGAAACTCCTGAATTCGGGGACCAAATCTTGGGGTTGTTCTCTTTTGCGGGTTAAGTTTTAACCTCGATTTTCTTAAACATTGCTGTAGCAATTTACCTTCTTTCTGGTATATTGTTTAGTTGTCGTCATTTTCTCTGTGTCACCTGAATAAATGAGCCGAATGTTACACAAATAGATAATTATTCAGCGATGCAGTGCATCGCAAAGGTCCGGGAAGACGATGTTAAATGATCTAAGTGATAGTGCCACCTCACTGTTAAGACGTTGGTTGATAAACTGTTTTTTTTTAAATAGTTTGTTGATAGCAATAGTCATTAGTTGCATGTGTAAGAGAAATGATGAAAGCAAACGCAGTGTCTTGAGAACAAGTTTTGTTCATTATGCTTTTTTAAATATCTAGTACATTGAGACATCCTCGAAGGATGTGCGGTTAGCTCGATTTGCGTGCGACGGGCTGTGTGCAGTTGTTCTGTAATCTCATTGGTGCTAACAATTGATTTGTAATGAGCTTTTTTGAAGGCATGCACTGCATTCAATAACACTTCTTGGAGAGTATTGTTCAGTTGTCGTTGTGCACGTTTTTCGAATAGTTTCCATATGTCAACATAAAACAAATTAGCTTGCAGCTCGTCGGATCTTTTCTGTCATCTTCTCCCTAGTTTGAAGCAGATAATCGAACTCACTTTCATTATTGTATTTGGCCTTGGTGATTACTGTTTGCACCATTAAGCGGGTTCATAGATATGATTAGCGTACGATTTCATTGCTATGTATAAGAGTTATAAGGCGAGAAAGATAGGTCTAGGGAATAGTTTTGCCAATCTTGAGATAAGAATTTCAGCTTTGACGATGCAAAGCATAGTGAAAAGCCTGACAAATTTCGAGCCAACGAGGGCGGAAATTTCGGCAAAAATTGTCGCCAATGGAGCCGCCATTCATGTGTCTCACTTGCCAATCATCGATTCACAGACGGTATGTCAAAAGCAACAACTGTTTAATTGTTTAATTGTTAAGCAGAAATGTTTTTTGTGTGACCAAGCTTTATTAACTTGGTTTTCGAACATTAATCGAACGAATTAAGCAATTTCAACTAGGATTACGAAAGCGCATATTGGGACGCCAACGCGGTAATCACGCTAACATGCATTTGTGTTATGATATGGCACTCAATGAATATCGATATGAGAAAAGACTATTAGTAAATAAATAATTTATTGATCTAATGCGCTCACTAATGAGCAATTCTATAATAAATAAGGCTAATTAGCAGCTCACGAAATGGATGAGTGAAAAATACTCTAAACGGGTGAATAGTAAACGGTATCAACTGGCCAATAGTAATGAATCGTGCTCTTCTTAGTGGCTATGACTGCTTTCATGTTGACCAACAGCCGTAGCGAAATCTTTGCCAATCTCCATCCAAGCATTCTTCGTAGCCTCGTCGACGGTCATCTTCTTCTCTAGGTATTCGATGAATATCTTCCAGAAATCCTGCAGAAGCAATCAATGTACTCAGAAACAAGGTGCTCTAACAATTCAACGGTTCGTCAGCAATCTTCTCATTTTCACAGAGGATATATACCACAGTCTTCTCCCACATAAAACATACATTTATAAGCAAAGTATTATACTGCTACTTATGCAGCGCGTCTATTATGCAGTAGGTATAATAAACATCCTTAAACAGTAACGAAATGCTACCGAGAGGATCGGCTGAAGTGATGCTCTGATATTTGTGCATTGAACATTCTTAGGCCTGTTCTACTACCGTCTGACTTTTCACTTGTGGGAATCTTTGAAAAGCAACAGAAAAATCTTTTCTCCTTCACCCATTTCCATGAAAATGTCCAACGTGTAGAAGATATATGTTACGGTATGGAGAAATGATATTGCTTGTTTCACAGTTTTGAGTTTTTGTTATGAGCAAATAAGAAGTTTGCCAGCTTTGTTCGAATTCACTGGCGATTGTGAAAAGGTTTCGGATCAGTCTGTTTTACCAACTGAACATAAAAGGTGTGAGATGAACGGGGTTTCGTACTTTACATGACAGAAGTAAACAACGCATCTGCATAGCACAGGTGGCATAGTTTCTGTATTCCACCTTCAACGAAGAGAGGAGAATAAAAATGAGAAAGAGATGTAATTTTTAAATTGACTTATTGAGTCAAATACCGCTGAAAATAAAAACGTTGGCAAAACACTTACGGTCCATGCGCTTGCCGGCAGCTCTACATGGTCTCTTTCATGACGATCCAACACCTCATGCGAGTATGCATTGAACGTCTCCATGTCATCGACCGTTGCGCACAGAACGTGACAGGCGAGCAGGATTTTTTGACCTGTATATTAGGCGCAAAATTATATCGTCGTTAAGTACATGGAAATAAAAATCGAGCATACGAATGTGATGAGTGCGAATTCTGTCTAAGAGAAACATCTTCTCTTGCTCATAGAATTATCGGATGTGTGGAAAAACTGAAAACAATTGTTCGATGCAATTTTGATTTTTGTTTTTTTTTTGTTCACATTCTTGGGATTACAATCTCCTTTATGGCTTACTTAAGAAAATGCCCTCGAGTTCTTGAAGTTTAGAAAAATGGTTAATATGTGCTGATTCGATTAGATTATTTATTCAAAGAAGTGCAAGAAGAAGCGAAACTCACAAGAAAATGGATCAAGCTCAAGTTCGCCGAAGAATCTTTCGTTCGACTACGATAGGGGTGTTTGATGAATTAGCAGTCTAAGGAAAATCGCATAAAGTGTGCAACAGCCTTACACTTTGGCTATTGCTGTTATCATTGTTATCATTGTTGTTATCATATCGTAATTGTTGTTATCATAATAGGGCATGGAAATTCCAAGAAACGTTTCTTCTGGAAAGAGAAAATGCTTATTGGCAAATTTCATTTAAATGTTCCAGTTTTCCCGTCCTCCATGGATTGTATGCGCTTTATTCTAGCAAAACAAAACAGTCTAAGATGTTGTTAACGTTATTATGATCGCAATGGTGTTGCAAATTTTGCGCCTTCGACAATTGAAGGATGACGGGGTTTGGAGAGGAGAGAGAGGGAGAAAGAAGTTCAACGGTTTCTTCCTTCGTTCTTGCCACGCTTCTTTCAACTCAATTATATTTCATCGCGAATTTTGAATCGAGAATTCATGGAGTAGCAAGGGCGGAAAAGAATACCTTGTTTCGCAAAGAATTCATCCTTTTGCACGTCTTCTGCAGTGTAGTTCTCGCGGTTCTTGAAGAATTTGCGTAGATCTGGATAGTGTTCAAACATACTGCAAGCAGGGATTGATTGTATGCGGGATGGAGACCGAAAACCTTGCATTCACAGTCATCGATCAATGTTCGATTTGATTTGATTTTATTTGATTGATTTTTATCGCCTCATGCTTAATATTAAATGAGGAGCGGTGAAGGGTGGGTGTGTATTTTGTGGTTAACGAAACAGGTTATCAATGAGACAACTCATAATGGTTCCAGTTTAAAATGATGAGGATCCTGATGGCACCATTCGTTGAAGAATATTTGCATGAAGAACTGATAAACATTGATAACGAGTCTATTGATGAGAAGGAATGAGGAAGCAAACACAGTTGCTTACTGCTTGTAGAGATCGATACCGCACTGTTTTGCGTGGTCTCCAGTGCCGACGTGGACATCTTTGAGAGATTTCATGCATAATTCTCTCTCTAAAATGATCATCTGTGCATTTCAACGTTTGAGAATGCGGAAGACCGCTATGGATAGAAATATGTTTCTCGTTGCAAATGAAACTTCAACTAAATGAAGCATTAGTTGGGAAAAACGGAAACACCTTATTGCTTAAATCGATCACGTTTTTGCAGTTCTCTATTGTATCATTAAGCCATCTTCTCTGCAATTACGGCAGTATGATCTTCTCTCGTCAAGAAAAATTATAAAATTCGAGGTGTTTTAGAAAAAAAATCCGCAAAATTTTTAATGAAGTGAAGAATATCTCAACATAAGAGTATATGATGGCTCCATTAGCCAAAAAACTCCATGTGATTTTTTACATTTTTTTTTTTGCCAACCAACTTGCACATTAGGAATCCATAGTATAAACACCGGAAAACTTGCTAGCGATAAAAATGCTCGTTATGAGCACAACATTTAAATTTATAGCATGCTTATGATTTCGAAAACTAAACGAAAATGTACGCATAATATTAGCAGCATTCAGCGAGATAGGACCATACTTCAAGCGCACAATAAAAAGCATGAGTTCAAGCTAAAAAATTTAGGACCATACTTCAAGCGCATAATAAAAAGCATGAGTTCAAGCTAAAAAATTGAAAAGCGAAAGAAAAATTTTAAATTAAACTAAACCAAAGACTAACTGGTTTCAGCGGACACTGTTGCAAGAACCAATGCGAATGCAAACAACGCAAAAGATCGCATTTTCACTGAAAAAAAAATGATCTACGGATTTGTTGCAAGTACTTTACATTTACGCCATTGATTTCATAGTACTCCTCTAGCGCATACAGAACTCTTGAACTCTAAGTTTTTCATGTGATATATATCCTTTATCCCTCGAACATATAACTTAGGTCTATAATGAAATCAAAACTGATAACTTAACATGAACCCTCTTTATGCATGCAGTGCCCTTCTTAAGCGCGATATAGGTGTGAACCTTTTCAAGCCGACTGTTTAAGGCGCGTGCGATATTCACAAAAATGTGAGCTCATCTAGTGATTTCGATTAATTGTAGCCGCAATCAAGACGGTTAGGTATGGATCGTGTATTTAGAGAGGCTAGTCTTAAAGAGTAAACTTCGTGTTCCCTTTTGGAGAACCGGGATTAAGAAGCTAAATAAACTACTTATCTAGGTGTTTGCTTAGAAGCTATCCTAGCTCACACCAAATGACACGACACGGTCCAAGCCATCCCCTAAAGGCACGATTGTCAAAAAGTGTTGCAATTCTAGACTTATCAGCAGTTGGAGGTGAAGGCTCTGGCCAGTTTACATGTAAATGTTTTATCAAAAAAAAATAGAAGAGATAGCGATTGCTGCAGCAGGTAATCGTAGTGAATGAGAAGGTTGGCCGCATTGAAGCGAATGAAGTTGGCCTCGTTGATGCTCCGCTTTTATACGCTCAAATTATCGAGGAGGAGCCTGGTAAAAATAACTCCTTTCTTCGAAGATCTCTTTGTACGAAGACTCTGTGCAGTGCAGAGCCACAAGACACATCTTATCTGGTATTTGAGATGCTATTTTGTTTTCTTCTATGAACTTTAGCACGCACCGAGTTTTTCTTTCCTCTTCTTTTGTGCAGCTATAACTCAAAAACCACCATCAACATAAATTGAGGCTGTAAAAAAACGATATTAGAGGCTCCTATCCTAGACTGCAACGATGGCATTGAGCACGTACTCAGCGCAATCAACTGTGAACGCATCCACATATATATACATATATATATATATATATATATATATATATACATCCACTCATAATGGATATATATATATGTCCATTCGTATATATATACGAATGGACATATATATATCCATTCACTTTTCAAGAATAGTTTATGTATATATACATATAAACGTTTCTTGAAAAGTGGCAACAACCAGCAAAATATTATTTTTTTGGGAGCCCTAAGCAAGTGTGTCGGCGCCGATTTTCTCGCTCGAAAATATTTCAAAAAACTTTTTAAATTGTGAACTTGTGACATCACAGAGCCAAAAATCGCTTGTTCGCTTCGTATTGTATTGTAATGCACCATGGTACATTGCAACTAGTATGTATACGACACAGTGCTTTCATCTACGATAAATCAATTGGACGGTGAATGTGGATGACTTTCCAGGAAATTTTTTTTCGGAAAATTTTCAGAAGATTTCAGAAATTTTTTCCAGAAATTTTTTTTCAAAGTTTCGGAATTTTTTCAGATTCAATAACATCAATCATTATTAATCAGTAATCAATAACGTTCAATAATCAAAACAGGATTCAAATTTGAAAAAAAAATTGAAAAAAAATTTCAGAAAATTTCAGGACAATCGAGGTGGCTAAGGAAGCATGAGCAGCCAGCTGGAAAGGAAGCATAGAGATGAAACGAAAATCCTGTGAAAAGCCATTTGGACGATCGAAATTTTTCAAGAATTTTGAAGAAATATCGCATGGAAACGTTAAATCCCATTTGTCTTAGACGACTTCAAGCAATTTGGTTTTCGAATCTCTGAAAAGCGCTATTTGAGAGTCATTTTTCTTATTTAAGGTCATTGTAATATACCTACAGAATCTAGGTTAGAAAAAGCGACCCGTACATTTCGGTACAAAACCTAACGACCCGGTAAGTTGTTCATAAATTAATAGTCCATAAAACTTGTAAAAGATCGGAAGGCCCACGTACAATATTCGATTTCCGATATTGTACAAGTAGCAAAGCGCTGGTCAGAGATATCGTATATTAAGGATTTTTTTCAGGACGGATATAGTCCGATATTTTTAACAAGAAAATATGCCGAGATGTAATTTGCATCATCGTATTGGAAACTATTCGCTGTAGGAATCATACCGTCTTCTCGTACAAATATGCAAAGCGATGCAAACGCAGCTGTAATTTCATCGATTCCCGTCCCGTATCGATGCAGCTGACAACCATGCTCACGCGTGCTTGTTCTGACCAGTTTCGGAATGCCTGGTGGTCAGCATGATGGCGACCTGTTGGGAAAGCAGCCGGGAAACGAACCCAGGTATTCCAGCGTACGAAACGGAGGCTCTACCGCTGAGCCACTGCCACCCCTCGTATAAATGTGCATTTCCAAAATCAGGTGTGGAAACCGCACTGGATGCAATATTACCTCCACCATCATTTTCTTGAAGCAACAATTCGATCCCACAAAAGTCACATGGTCAGAGTTGGAAAAAGCGCAAAAAACATAGAGTTATGATGAAAGTACGGTAAAAAAAATAACAACAGTATGAGCGAACTGCATATGTGCGATCTTTCGAAGCGAAACAACTTGATACTCCGCAAGACTTTTTCATAGATTGAACGTGATCTGAACGCACCACATCCCTTTTGCCTATCGGAACCCCACAATCCGACCAATATCTCCTTTCCCACCCTTCACTCGAAGGGCGAGAGAGATGACGCCTCCGCCTTCTTCAGCTGGGAACCCGTGAGGGTAACTGGAATACTGCGTTTGATGGTTTTCTACGATATACGTTCTTTTTCTACACAAAACGTTGGAATCGAGGAACATCGAAATGACGATACGTTTGAATGCGATAACGGACTTGATACTATTCAAGTTATATTCGAGTTCATGTTTCTTCTCTGCTGAATTCGGAAGAGCTCGGATAGGCGATTAAAACTGGCAATATTGTTCAAGCAACTCGTTACACAATGAATGAGTTTATTTCATTTGACGATAACCTCACGTCAATAAAGAATATGATGAAAGTTCGATCCCCGTTGGCGAAAAAAAAGACATGTATTCGATAGAATTAAAAAGAAAAACAGCATCACAGAAAACAGTTTTGATGGAAACATTTCGACCTAAGAAGATGCTAAACAATACTACATGTATACTAAACAGCTTTATGAATATATAATAGTAGTTTATGAATTTGAATTTTAGGCGCCAAGCTTTTGCTTAATAATTTTTTTTTATCGTTTACAAAAAACCGGCCGGACATATAACACCTATAAATATCGCTCCTTTAAAAGCTGACAACCATTAAACTGTCCACATATTTATTATATTTAGGTGAGAGTTCTCAAAGGGCAACATTTTGATCAAGCCGAACTGTACATAAAATGAACAAATTTCCATAGTGGGTTAAGAGTCCATAGCGGGCTATTCTCTGTCATATCATTTGGCTCAACGCTGTCCAATAAATGATTCATCAAATATTAGAAAGTTTGAAAAATTTCGAGGGAATGCGCAAACATCGTACAAAAAAATGTTCGCAGTTTAAATGAAAATTTGGAGAGCGAGATTCTTTATCAATTTTTTTTTGAGATATCCCCCATATGAACTGTTTTAACTCAGAACCCTTCGAGGAGAGCAATAATATTTCCGTTTACTTTAGTTTCAATCATGAGGTTATGAACGATGGATTTTATATCTACAACTCGCATCCTCCGTTTAAGTAATTTTCGATGGTACCCTCTTTGCGCTGTAATGCCATTAGATTGTGAATAGCCAGCAAGTCGAAAATTCTTCACAGCGATGACGCTTCCCAGAATCTAGGAGCCTATGCTTAACTAAAAACTCGTTTCAGCGCAAATACCAACAAATACGAGAGAGATTCTACGTGAAATTCTATTCTAAAATTGAAACACATTGGAACACAACAAACGAGATCAGCACAGAACGTTGCTTAATGCCAGCCGAGCTAAAATTTAACCAGCTATTCGTAAAAACATTGTTAAGATCACCTACTTCTGTTTTTTTTTCCCTCACCAGAAACTTCTGTTGAGCGAAGATCACAGATTAGTTAACCCCTTCCTCCCTCCCCCCCCCCCCTTATC
>JPKZ01002712.1:162095-174243 GCA_000803305.1 Toxocara canis | reverse complement strand
CCCACACCCTTCTCCCACATCTTAATTTCATTTTCCGATTTCGTCACGACTTCAATTTTCGACTGCTTTAATTTGCGATCTCGTTTTCCTTTCATCATCTCGGTTTTTTTCTTTCACTCTCTCTTTCCGTACTCTTACTGCAGTAGCTCTGACACATAACTTGAAGTCAAAACTGAACAACGATTTCCCTTTCCTTCTTCTCTCAAACTGGAGGAAACAAAGATTGAAAGCACCACACAACGATTATGCAACCAGCCAGTTTACTTCGGGCTGATTCAGAAATAAATTGGCTGGTTCATAAAAACGTAGCCGGCAGAAAGCGCAATCTTTTCGGTTCACAGTATAAAACGCAAACACAACAAACCACATTTCACTCGATAGACCTGAAACAAAAATAGTCAACGAATATTAATTGATAATTCCGTCAAAATTTAGCGTTCGTAACATGCAAAATCTAATCGAAATCGTTGAGGGGTTCAGTGTGCTCCGCATGATGGTACTGCTTCCGATCCGAATAGTCGGGATTCTCTTCGTTTAGTAGTTCACTAGAAACTTGCATGTCTGGCACAACACCTTTTTCAAGACCTCCTCCGACTAGAATATTAGATTTTTGTATTGCGCCAAGCGATTCTACACTCGAGAACGCTGTCTTGAACATATGTGGCAACGAGAAGTGGCTGATGCCTGCAAATATATCCTCGTTATTTTTCGAAGAAACATATTTTTTTGGAAGAACACAAAATGAGCTCTCAGTAACCACCCTTACCGCTCTCATTAGAGGACCTCATAGAAGGCCTCATAATCACAAAGTACTGAAAGAACGCATAAAAGGAAATCTGGAAATATTTTTGGGAAAAGCCCCAACATTTAACGCTACTGAGAGGAATTTGTTCAGTTCAAACAACCAACGAAATGCCCTGTTAGATATGACGAAAATTCTTCGAACCAAAGCAGCATGAATCCTTTTGCAACGATGGATTGTTCGCAATAAGTAAATGATCGCATACCTCATGGTTATACTAATTGTACCAAATAGTATAATGTATTTTACTAATTAAGTATCAACTACACAACATTCATTTACTATATTCTCCACCAGTAGCGTCCTACTGGTTCCACAAAATTAAAGAATAGTGATGATGATACCTGGGAAGACTGAAGGGCATACACGTCCAATGTAAATGTAGATGGCGGCAAGTGCGAGAAAATGTAGTAGCGCGAACCAGACATTCACGAATAGCAATATTAGTATGTTGACAATCGCCTGCAAATGGAAAACGCATATGTAAAACGTTGGCAAAAGCGTTTTTTGTTTCACATTTTCACTGAGGGATAATCACCTCAAACAACGAAAGGGAAGTGCGACATTTATTTTTTTAAATAATTCTTTCAAGCGAGTTTTCAAAAGAAAATTTTGAGAACTTTGTCAATTTGTCATATTTTCTATCAATTTGTGAATTTCTGTCAATTTGACAAGTTGTCAATTTGTCAAAAGGAATTCTGTTTTGTTTTCAATTTTTCATATTGAATGGATAAAAAAAAGCACTGTGGCGTCCAATCACAAAGCTATCTCTCTCTCTCTCTCCCTCAATGACTTGATCGCATTAAACGTCTAGAGAAGAATACAAATTTCGACTCAAACTCTAATGAACATGCTCGCGGCAAGAAAAAAAAATCTATGCGAAATTTACTCCAACGAAAGAGATATAACGATTGCTGAACATCGAATACCACGACGATGGTTGTCCAATTATGGATGTATGATGTTCACCTGAAAATAATTGACTGCAATACCAAAAAACAAAAAAGCAGTCTATTAAGCGCATATGATATTATTGTAAATATTAGTCTACGTGCACACTTTGGTACACAAAATTCAGATTTATTATTCTCCAAACAGCGGTTCTCTACAGACCGCAAACACTCCTTATTTTATCATTCCGGTGAATAAGGAAACAAGGAACTCAACGTGTTGGAGAAGCCTTCTGCGATATGTATATATATATATATATATATATATATATATATATATATATATATATATATATATATATATATATATATATATATATATATATATATATATATATATATATATATATATATATATATATATATATATATATATATATATATATATATATATATATATATATATATATATATATATATATATATATATATATATAATATATATATATGCATATAATATACGTGCTCTCATATATGTACTCTACATAAGTACACTACCATATATATTGCATTTCAGAGATTACAATAAGGAATCTCAAATGCTTGAAGCAGCTGTTTTGAGCGCACTTGAGACCCCCAAGACACCTGCACATTCCGATATTCTTTTTTTTTTCCACAGTTTTCCAAGTTCTGTCCTAACAGGTGTATTGTGCTGATTATATGCCGGTTTCCGATATGTGCTGGTAATCGGATTTATAGCTCGCGTTTTTGATATAGCCGCTTAAGTCGATCTTGTTAGCGGTGTTGCCTACGAAGTCTTTATATAAACACACGGTGAATTAAACTGTCAACTTCGTATCACATGCATAACTTCGCTCACAAAATTTCGCTATTTTGAGACTAGCTGCTACTTCTCGTGGTTAGATGAGCAGCATAGAGGCCTTTTACTTATATTGCGCATAGATACTCTCATTACGTTCTCGCAAGTTCACCGGCATTTAATTATACCTAATGCATATGGGAGCTCAATACCCTGCAAACATATATAAGGTCAATAACCCTCCTAAATTTCGATAAGGAACTGATGCTCACAAATCGTAATTCGATTGTGGAAGGGGAAAAATATGGAAAAATAGTGTGAAAAGAAAGGAAAAATGTACTGGAGAAACAACAGATAATGCCACAAACTGATACCCTTCGAAAATTCGGGTCAGAATCACTGTCGGAGGCAGGGAATGATAACCTCATCTATGAGTGCAGGTGCGTTTATTCAATTGACAACATTCTCTAACTATATTTATGATTCACTTCGACGGTGTAAAAGTGTACAATACTGAATTACGAAGAGGATCATGTTGTGAGATTAAAACGTCTAACGAATGATCACCTCCAAGTTCAGGATGTTGAAGTCTTTCTGGAAATAGACTGTCCAAATCAGCAGCTGAAGTGCTTTCAGTAGCTCCTTTCAAGTTTCCCATACTTCCGTACGATTGCTTATCCTTGGCGGCGTTCCTGGAGAAGCAACTGTTCTTTACAGCTTAATCCAGGCGAAGAGAACTACTGTTGTACTTTGCGAAAAAAAAATAACGGTAAAACTTGCTCACTGTAGGATAACAGCAATTTCAGCTCGTACTATCCAAATTATGAGATGTAGCTCATTTTGCATATTTAGAAGCAACAGAAGAATATATAACCCTTTCTGTCGTCAGAATCCAACATTACCAATTTCACTAGCCGTATAGGATTCCATTACAACATCCATCAGCCACGTCATCTTTCATGTTGTTGAACCGCAAATTAATCATTCAAAATCGAGGAGAGCAAATTCTTCACGCTATAAAAGCTCAAAATTTTTTTGGCTGAGATTGTCATGCAAAAATATGAGTGAAATTGCATCGTTTTTTTTCTTCGTAAACAATCGAGTGAATTTCTTTGGCAAAAGAAGTTGTTTTTTTGGGATCTTAGAAAAAGAAGGACTTTGAAGCATCTGAGAAAAAGGACTTTGGAGCATCTGAAAAAAAGGACTTTGGAGCATCCGAAAAAAAGGACTTTGGAGCATCTGAGAGAAAGGACTTTGGAACATCTGAAAAAAAGAAGGACTTTGGAGCATTTGTTTTCAGATCGAGCACCTTAATAAATGAACAATCACGTGATTCATGTGAGTTCGTTGCTGAAACGAAGGCAATGAATTGATATTTGTAATACCAAAATTTCGCCGCTTTTGGTGCACGTTAAAGGAGGGAAACAGAAGCCATGAAGTAGCAGGAGGAAAATCGGTTTTGTTAGGTAAGCGTTTCTTTCAGGAACGGTTGAGAGGGTGATGGGTCTAGCTACCACGCACAACAATTCTATTTCGAGCTAATGCTATCCCCGACTTCGAAGAATATTTGTAGTCGTTAACGTCGAAAAAGTATTATTTGAAATGATCTTGACAAAATTCCCGTGCAATACCTCTTATCTACCGTGGGCACGTCTAACATTTAACGAAGGCACTCTGAAAGACCTACGCGATATTGTTAACAGACTGCAAATCGTAGCTCATCGCAAGTGATACATACGAGTAGTTAACAAACGCATATGTGATCATGAAGGGCATAGTCGAGAGGATAGCCAATTCATTTAGGTCGCCTAACAAGACAAACACAATTGCTACCAACATCATTACTATGCCGGCGCGCACTGGATCCTTGTTTGGCCCTTGCTGAAAAATTAAGTGTCAATTTTGATTAAAATAGTGCAATTAACGGTTGGCATTATAGCAGTATTTTCGTGTTCAAAACAGAATACTGGTCAGTCGGTGGGTTTGCCAAAATAAAAGTTCCACACCAGCATCAATATATACTATTGATTATTGACTATGACAAAAAAGAGTATTTGTCATAAGCGGCAACGCTTATGACAAATACTCTTTTTTATTTTATGACAAATATGACAAAAAAATTTTTATGACAAATGTGCCTAAACTGTCCTGGAAAATGAAATCTCTCATTTGTGTTCATCGTTTGACGTAAAAAATTATCACAAACCACGGGGGATTATCCTTGGGTACGATCATAAAATTTCTGAAGTGCAGATGCTAAACAATAAAACAGAAAAGCTTAACGCTCTCTTCGCTCAATTCCTCGAATTAATGACCACTTAAACTTCAGCCTTCATAAGAATGCGACCCAATTTTCTTGTTGGTTCCATTTTTCCATCTTGCCTTCATATCTTATCACAATATTTGTTAGGTGGCTGCGAGCTTGGCTTGAAATCAAAATGCGATCTATGACAACTACCCCCTCTTCCTCCGTCCCTCTCCTCCTGTTATCCATACCTGATGGATGGTGTAATCACCAATCAACGACGATAAATTTAGAACAAAAAAATGAAGGTAGTTGTTTTGCAGTCGACAGAAAAAAATGAAAACGAAAAAAAGCAATCAGGTCGAACATGCGCAATCCTCAATGCTTATGTGATTGATATATTTGAGCTAAGTATTCTGGATAGATGCAAAGAAGAAGAAAAAGTAGGACATATTTGGCTCAGGTTTCACGTTTGAATAGCATAAACAAAGATCCGTGCCATTGCCCTCCCATGGTTACCCTGTGTCACATACTTTTAATTCTCTTCATATGCGCAACGTGGCTAATCAAGAAGGAAAGTGCTGCGTAATAAATGCATTTGTTTGTAAATATAACGAAGTGTTATATTTAACAGATTTGTAAATACAACGGTTTGTTATAGTTCTAAATTCCTTAATCCAAAAATGAACTAAACAAATCTCGAATAGCAAAAAGATTGGTGAAAATATATCAAAAAGTAACTTACTCCAGCCGCTAGCGGATTTAAAATGGGTATTATGCCTTCAGCTGCAATGCTTTGAATTACGCGCGGTGTACCAAGAAGGGAACCAATAGTCGAACTCAACGACGATACATACAAACCGGTGAGGAACAAAACGCCAGTCAATGAGACTTTCTCGGCTATAAGCGAATCGCACAAAAGATAAGCACGATCGGCCACAGCACCAAGCGATATTATGAAGAAGAAGCAAACAGTCGAACTGAAACATGCAAAGTATAAACATAAATCGATCTATCCACCATAAAAGGAGCCCATTGTCAGATTAGAAGCTCCATACAGCTTCACTGGTCTTTCACTAACCTCGCTAATGGCATTCTTGCGTCAAAGCACGAAAGTCACGAAATCTTTAAACTATGAGTTTCCATTTGAGATAACAACGTAGAGTAATCCCGACAAACTGCGAACGGTCGATCACAGTCGATCAGCGAGTTAGCGTTGAAAGAATTTATAAAAAATTCAAAGTCTACGAAGACTAGTCGCCAACTGCGTCGAACGTTTCGATGGATGAAAGAGCGCAAAAGTTTAAATATCTATCAACGATGCCGAAGGAAAAGAATTCATCGTGAACTAAATAGAATGAAATTCAACCTTGGAACTGATGCAAATTCACGACTGCGCTAAGTGACATAGCCGGTTTACAAGGCTCGCAAAAAATTAGACCGAAAAACAATGTAAATTTCCATCAAATAAGATAATAAATTTAAGAGTTCTTCAAACATCTGGAAAAGAGAAGTTAAAACTTCAACGCCAAAAGTTAATAAAAAATATTGCGGACCATGAGTCTCAAAACAAAATTGCCTGATTATCCTATTCTTTTCCCAAGAACTTTTTCGTTTTTGTTAGCAGCAGAGCGGAAACACATTCTCGGGACTAATTGCTGAGCGTAATACGTTCACCTTTTTTCACCACCAATTAGCCGCAATTCGCAGTCAAGTTTATGATTTAAGCCATAAGCGTCACGTGAAAAATGAAAAAATAATGTGCAAAGATAAACAGGAAGAGAAAAACAGAAAACAAAACGAAATATGAAAATCGATCACAAAACCAATGCAGCTGAAAATCGAGCTCGCAAAACCAACTCCAAAAATTTAGGCTGGGAAGTGGGAGGTATCGAATCAAATCA
Source organism: Toxocara canis (assembly GCA_000803305.1). Classification (NCBI taxonomy): domain Eukaryota; kingdom Metazoa; phylum Nematoda; class Chromadorea; order Rhabditida; family Toxocaridae; genus Toxocara; species Toxocara canis. Next base: position 167,582 of record JPKZ01002712.1, on the reverse strand, counting down.
AATTTTTTATTTAGTCGGTAGGCCAGGACTACCTTCGCTGGAATACAAAGACAAGCTCATAATATGATGACAAATTCTGCAGCAATGACGCATGACGATTGTTCTGAATCATAAAATGACAACCTGACTCCGACGGCTGCCAGTTCACCAACTGGAATACTTTTATGAGGTTCCTTCAAATCGCCGCTCATATTGACGCCTAAATAAACGAGGTGTTCAGCATTTTCTAAACTAAACCCGAGCATTAACATGGACGGTCGCTAAGAAATATCATCTTCCGATCGGCAGTTGGGGTGCTCGCTGCAACGAAACGCTTATAGCACTCTAGTACGTAATACAGCTAAGTTCCTAGCTGCAACATAAAACGAGTACCGGCCGGCATGGCAATATTTTTTAGCAGCCAAAATGGAATAGCTTCTAGGAACAATCTGTGAACTAGTAAGGCGATCCGCGTAATAATAACCGGCGATGTCCGATACTGTCATTATATACGCATTAAAAATTTGACAGAAAGGAAAGGAAATATGCCTCTTATAATATTCTTGGCAATATCCTGAATGAACCATGCATTTCATTTAAAACGGCATGGAATTTTACAGTTTTATGCGATATATATGTATACACGGTGAAAGCAGCTCAGTGGCAGGGCCTTCGCCTGATATGCGAAGAGACCCGGGTTCAAATTCCGGCTGCTTCTCCACAGGGTAAATTCCAAAAATAATCTACAAGATTTTCCGAATGAACTTTGAGCGTTTCATAACTGCCTTTTCATTCAGATCGAAGCTCTCATTATCGTGCAATAGAAAGAGCATATTTCAGTTTGTGATGGTTTATAAAACGAAGACCTGCAAGTACGCCTAAGAAGTTGGCAAAGAAGACGCCGAAGACAGTGAAGAAACTCTCGTTGGAACGTTTCACATCGAACCCTATTCGCGAGCAATTTATGCCGTCATACATCGGGTCAGTATTCATCTCAAATTGACGCGTTGATATGTGACCAACACCGTGTTCTGTAAATGATAGCGATAGTCACTCGCATATGCGCTTTATCAATATCACTGCAACTGTTCTTGCCACATAGTCATCTTTTATTAATTATGAGTGCTAATTTATCGAGGAGATGGCTTAATGACTACCCCTCTTTTTTATTCTTATAGCTTTACGAAACTTATATATTACTCGGAGATGTGCAAGTGCTATAATTAGTGAAAAATGTGACGAAGTTCCATAAATATGGATATTAAAAGATGTGGGGAGTTCGATGGAGTAAGATATGTGCAGAATTTCAGACTTACCTGGAACCCTAACAATTTTTAATGTTAATATGGCCGATTCTCATTACACTTAATAATGACACTAGTGGATCTCCAAGGAAGGATGCCTGAAACGTCAGAAAAGGCGGGCCGTATAGTCGTCGCGCTCAACAAGTATCTTTCTTACGGGACTCGCACCTTACATATGTATGGCACCGATCGAACAATATCACAAATGGGCACCTTTTCTCCATTCCTTCAGAATCTTTACGAGTTACCAATGTCGAATAAAATTTCGTGGATCTCGAATTTTCAGATAATAATTTGTGGGTTACTATTTTTGGATGACAATTTCGCCTATTCTGCGCTCGATAAAAGACGCGCAAGAGCTAAAAGCACCGAAAATTTCACAGTTCCAGACATTTTCTCCTGATATATTCCAAAAATTTCTCGAAAAATTCCCCAAAAGTTTCAATCGTTTCTAGTGTCTGCTCACCCATCGCCTAACAGGGTACTCGCAAAAAAATCTAATACTATGGATGACGGTTTCCCTTTACATCAGAGAGAGAGAGAGATAGAGTGGAGTGGAGATGAATAGCCAGTATATGCCATGAAACTATACACGATATATCCCGCCTTTTACGTTTGCAAAGCCTGTATATGCAAAAGAAAAAGCTTCTACCTACTTCAAGTGAGTTATGCAAATCGCACACTGGAACGACTCAGGACAAGTGAAGCAGTAAACTTATGCAAAGAAAACATTAAGCTGGCTGCAATTGAAGAGCTAAACATCCAATAACATATCCTATTCGTGAATGAGAGACCGCCGCTAAGAGCCGGAAAACAACTATCACGCTCACACAAGACATCATCTCATCCCAAATTTAGAATTTGGTAGCCACCTCAATTTTCAGCCATGCGAGTTTCATGGCATTTTCTATTTTACAATTTTTTCTTCCTCTTCTTTCTATATTGTTTCCTCATCTTTTGGAAGCAGAAATCAGCCATCGACCTACGGCAACCAACTCTCATTTGGAAGGGGAAATGGAAGACGGAAGTGGTGAGAAGAGGCAGCAATCATGAAGATGTGCATAACCTTCACATACTACTCAGTAAGTTTTAGACAGAACTATTACAGCTGTTTGAACGTCTAGTAAGCTGACGTTAACAATTCATTCACGAATCGCATACCTCCTGGCCAAAGGGCCCATTGAAAATCAAATGCTTTTAGAAGCGCATCGGTTGATTTCGAAGAAACATAGTATATCGAAAGTTACCACATTGCTATTTATTTTCATTAACTACCGAAATGTTCCAAGAAAAGCAATTATAGGCAACTGATGAAAGAAACCTTCGTCAATGGTGAAGAGGACGCCAAGAAAGAAGTCGAGCACAGCAAGCGCCAAGAAACCGAGTAACAACAATTGGAGTCGAATAACCCAACGAACTCCGGCCGTATTTATCGCTAAAATTTTTGCGCACGTACTGCAATATTCGTTTCAGTCCATCCATTGCGCTTACAATTTACTCTGAATGGGCTTCTTCAATTCAAAATCACTACCGTAAACAAACTGAACTGAATAAATTCCATTCTGCTTAAGTCCCTTCCAGTCAACTATTACGCATCTTAATGAGTACTTGCTAATCGCTCCATATGCAATCGCAGTTCTGAAGTCAACAATTACTTTCACAAAATAGTATTGAAAATGAAATGAAATGCTTATTTAATGTCAACTTCTATAGTGAATAGGAGAGAATCAAAACGATGCATTGATCAGGAGGAAAAGTCGTAGCGGTCAAGAAAGATGTGAAAATGTTATAAATTCTCGATATATCACAATTTCTCAATCTCTATTTTCGTGATCCTTATCCTTATGCATAGAACATTTCAAAATGGTTTACACAACGGAACTATTTGTAAAAAATCAATTAACTGACGGTAATCAATCGATCAAATGTATGGATCATGTAACCCTTTTCGATCAAATATCGAGGATCAATTTTCTTATTCTATATGAACTTTACTTCACTTGAGAATAATTTATTTGAATTTGTCAAACTAACTTCAGGTTAGTGTGTTCCGCGTTTTCCACACAATGAATCTAAACATACGCAACTAAACTAATACAAGTTGAATATATAATGAAAATTGTTCTCTGCAAACACAAGAGCACTCTTGGGCGGACGATACAACGAATACAATTTGTTCGTCTACTAATTAGAAATTTGCAAATGATTTTTTTTTCGGTTTTCAAAATGCGAAAATGTTTTCAACGATAATGGCCATTTCAAAGGGTCGCGCGTTCTTTGCAGTAATCATGAGCTAAGCAAGGCGAAAAACTGATAGAGTTGAGCTCGTTTTGTATCGCTGTGATGATGAAAAGGAGAGACATTTTTTAATTTTATTTAATTTACACTAACATTGTTTTATTTTATTTTGTAGCATTTTTTAAATTTTATTTTTCGCTTTTTATTTTATTAATTTTTTTCGTTTCATTTTTTTGCCTCTTAAATTTCCTTGTTTCCATTTTTTTTTTAAAGTTTTAAAAGTCCTTTATTTCAAAATTAGAAAACTTTTCCACACATCTTTTTTTGTTTTCACATATTTCACATTTTTTTGCACATTCCACATACACTTTTTTTTTCAGGCTCTTGAGCTTTATAACTCCTTACACATAACATTAATAATGGGCGCCGAATGTCTAACTACTAATTACGTAAGCACAGAGAAGAACTCCGAAGAATGAGCTGTGTACTTACCAGTTAGAATTAAAAGTGTTCCAGCGGCAACCAATTTGACAATTTTCGTATCCTCTGTACCGAACAATCGCGCAATACTTTCGCCAAAACCGACCGCAACCAGACCGGTAGCAACTGCCTGTAACGACTTTATTATAGGATGCTTTCTTGCCGGACAACGTTTCCAATAACCTCTCTTACGTAACTCATCATCATCACCATCCATTTTGGGGTTGCAAAATTAAAGTTTACTAAAATCATTTCAACTCCAGTTGTCTTAGTCGTGTCAAGAGAAGCCAGAAAATGTGGTACGAGAATGATGCAAACTGAGCAAAATCAGCCCCATGGTAACTCTCCAACAAAAATAACACCACTTTTATTGTATAGGAATTTCAATTTCACCAATCCCCCTCCCTTCGCCCGCCTCCAAACTCCACCTTCTTCCTAAAAAAATCCAGCTGCCGTTCCTAAACTAAGGATTGACAGATAGCCGGAGGCGAAACGCTGGGAATACTAAGCATAGCCATGCAACGAAGTTTTTGTGAGGAAAATATTATCCTCATTTCCATCACTGGATGCTCGATTTGATTCAGTTAAGTAGGCTGGCTGGCTACCCGATTTGATAAGATCAAGTATTATCGGGAGAATTTTTGAAGACTTCAAGCTCGAAAATTAAGTTTTTGCTGCGCTGGTCTAGTTACAACCATAACAAAAATTGATGCTCTATATATTTGAATATAAGAATAAAAAAGAAAAATTTGAAACAAAAAAAATTTATGAAAAAAACTGATTTGCTTTGCCTCATTTATTTGTGCATTCTCCGTGAATATAGTTCAGATTATAAGAAATCCAACGTGAAAAATTTCTTTCTATTAGCCTCTTTTTGCAAAATTTAGCTGGAAGAATAATTTTAAGTCATCATTTGTGTTGCCTATGTAAGCTGAATAATTTCATAATGAAAAGGAAGAGAAGAAATAACAGCAGGCAACGTTGTGCCTCCAAATAATTTCGTCCCTATTTCGGCGACGAACATTAGTTTGTTTCCTATGGGCGTAATCTGTGGCTGCCGCATCGTGGAAACTTGAAAATTTGAAAATATCACTCTGAATTACATTTATAAGGGATCGTATGAGAATAGCAACAGTTAGCCATGTGGACCAAACGTGAGCATAACCAGTATTTTTGAAAATCTTTCCACATCGCCATTACTCATCAAAATTTTGTAGTACGTACTATTGGATTAGAATTGCTAATCGCTATGTTTAGGGTAAAATTTCGCGAATCATATTGTTAAAGCCAAAGAAGACTTCAGTGGTATGAAAGCATGCAAAAGAGGATGAAAATTACAAGTTGCCAGGTGATTTATTTGATTGAAATTTTTAAAATTATTAATTCCTTTCCGCATATGATTTGTGCATATTACGGCTCAGTTCTCAAAAGTTTTGAAGCCTATCGGCGACGACCTCTCCCGCTCTTCTCCACCCACCTCCCATCC
>JPKZ01002712.1:113434-130814 GCA_000803305.1 Toxocara canis | reverse complement strand
CGTCCATCAAAATTTAGCAGTCTTGTTCTTTTACAACTTCTTCTATATATCATTGTCTATTCAATCCGTAGTTTGTCAATGCTCATCCCTAAAGGACCGAATGACAAAATTTACTGCCTTCAAGCAACCAATTTTTGCTGGATTACTCTATCTCCCCCTTCTCTCTCATTTCCAACAGAAGAAATCACTTGCGGATTTGGAACTTTTAAATTAGCGATCTGCAATTGACGAATCATCAGATGGCGAAAAAAATAACAAATTTTCGAGTATTTTCGGAGGAAATTATGTGAAAAAAAAAGACAAATTTCCGAGAATGGCGCCTTAAGCATTCGAATGCCAAAAGTCTTTTGCACGTTATTTCCACAGTTGAGTGGTTTTCTGAGCGAAATATTCGAACCGAAAAAATTTTGTCTCAACAAAGAGAGGCAAAAAATTCGGTTAAAAAATTCATGATCGATGGGAATTTTTCAACTACTGAAAAACACCCACGTGCGATTGAAATTCTTTGTTTGGAAATGTACTTTACCATATTCCTCGATTGTTCTTACAATATTTACTGCAATTGTCACAATGCGATAAACCACTGATTAGCTAGCGTTTAAAGCATTTTTTTTTGCCTAATGCAAAAGCTAATGAGCATGGATGCACGTTAACGCAATACTCATTATCGAGTTTGGGGTGGAATTGTTATGGGCCCGCAAAACTTATTTGAATAGTTAGGTTACATTTTCGAGAAACAAGTGTTCAAAGATATCGATAAACTTATCGCACACTAACAGTGATCGGTTACGAATTGGTGCAATCCAAAAAATTATTCTCACTTATTTTCCCCCATTCGTTTTACTACACTATACTTTCCCCCCCCCCCCCCCCTCCCCCGTCTTTTGCTCCAACAATCGCATTTATATAACCCTCAAGATGGGAAGCTATAGTAGTGTAAATGTGAAGCGAATTTTATGAGCTTTCAAAATTTTGTTGAGCGTATATCATGAAAAGTGCTGAAGAAATGTGCAAAGGAAAAAAAAAATCTCTTCGTTTTGTTCGCAAAATATGCCAACCGTTGAACGCTATCTAAAATTGGAAACTTTTCCGGCCTCTCCAAATTTGGTGTCTCTTATTGCATTATGGGAGCACGCTTGTTGCGTCGCATCTAATTCGCATTGGAAAGCTCAAGGAGATTGTGGCTTCGAGAATGTGCATACTTTTGCGCTTGCAAATGCGAACGAGAGAGAGAGAGAGACAGTTCCATCAGCTTTTCTTGCTCTTCATGCACACTTTTTAGATTTTTTCGACGAATAAAATGAAGCAGATTTTGTTCACCATCCTTAAAGTCGACCTTCTTTGTTGCCGCTAAGAGAATTCGTTTTTTTTTTTCAAAATCATTGTAGATCTTAGCAAATTTGTCGGAGAAAGAAACACAATGGAAGAGAGTCAGTCAGCTTTGTGTGCACATATGTGTGTTGCTTTTTTTCCCCCTTATTTTCTACCTACTTTTCCCTTTTTTCCCCTTATTTCTACCATTTTTCCCCTTTCTACAATGTAAATAGAAAAGGGGGAAAAATTTTTCCCCTTTTCCCCCTTATTTTCTACCTTTTTCTACCATTTATTTCCCCCTTATTTTCTACCATTTGATGTATGCCTATCTCTAGTGTAGATTCATCTTTACAAAAAAGATCCAATCTGATTGATGAGTGTTTTGTTTCACATAAAATTACGATTCACACATGATCGACTCAGTTAGACGATAAGGATGCGAAACTTCCAGTTGGTATTTTATTGTAAATTTGTAGTAAATGTTCTGATTCTAACGGAGCTTTCATAGATGGTGAACGATTAATTGCTGCTGCTTAGCAGTCTTCTTTATTTATTTCGTAAATGAAAATTTCGCAACTTCGACTATCGACTATTTCTTCTTCTGCTACAACCTTGTCGATCCGTTGGTTCATTAATATGGTGCAATCGTGAGATTTGTGCTTCCACTGGAACGAAAGTATAACTACCTTCAAAGTGCAATCAACCAACGATTATTTATTGCGACACACTCTCATATGCTAATGATCCAAGCTAATGTTGAAAGCATACTTCGTTTCATTTGTTCATAATCTTTCCTTTATGCGAGTTTCACTATTGCGCTTTTCTGCAGATCGGTGGCCCGCAAGTCGACCAGAGTGCTATTAGGTTTAATTTTCGGCACTCAGAATTCTGCTCATGGAATATCGTGAATGCATAAAATATGCATTAAGGAGAGCTCAAAACGTAGATTTCTGCGCAGGAAATGGGAATTCTGTAAAAACAAGAGCAAAAATTCAGAAGAAAATGAGCGCTAACAATCACTAACAGTCAGCCACCGTTTTACAGTGCGCATTGGCGGCCAACTCTTCGTTAGCGAGTGCAGGCTGAATGATATTTTTGTGCGCAACATTTTGTTTTCGTTTGCGTTTGATTTTCGGGAAGAACTAGACCAACAGAAATAGGAGCGCATAAAGTGCCGATCGTGGCAGCAAACTGACTCGCTTCCAGTTTTGTCCTCTTGGTCCCCTATTTTTTTTTCCATGGCGAAAGGCCCCCCCCCCTCCCCCATCGTTCTGTTGGCATATGCCTCCACTTTGATCGACTGTCTGAGGTAGTTTCGGATTTAGAATTTTGAATTGAAAATGATTTTTTGAAAATTATCGACGGAATTGCTCAGCTTTCAAATGTCATAATAAAACAAAATATGCATCTCCTTATAGATTCGAAGAAACGATTCTCAACATATCAAGCGTTAATAAATCAAATAACATCACAGAGAGTTTTGTCGAAAAAAAAAACGTTCATCTTGTATAAAACAAACATAATGCAGACGAATAATCCTAGCTTTATTATGCAAACATACTGCAAATGTAAAGCTTCCACTCACTGTACCTCCCTGATAAACAACGAAGCCGACTATATAAGGCGGCTTGAGTGTTTTGTATAACTAATAAAAATGGCCAACAGCAGTTCCTTAAATTTTGCAATTGCAATTTGCATTGCATTATTTAAGCAGCAATAGAATAATAGATATGTTCAATGTGACTTTAAAAAAAAACAGCATAAAACCATTGCGCATTTCGAAAAAAGCTTATGCAAAATGGATGGAAAAGAAAAATGAATACACGTTCACTGAAATTCCCTATCATTGGAGCGTCTTCGCCATTATGGCAACAAATCAAAAGTAGCCACCTTTGGTTGTTGTAATCAGAACAGCCTTATTAATGAGAACGAAATTTTCTTAAAGTAAGTTCCCTCAAACTAAATTTGCGTCTATAAATTATTCACAATTAATATTTTGGGAGCTCATCATGTGCTTTTCAGAGTACATATTCCGACGCTAGGTCACTTCATTGTAACATGATCACCAAAAGAAGTCTCAGTGCAATACTCGATAAATGTCGAAACAGATCGAAGAACAGAATGAACTTTGGTTTGCGCTAAATGCACTCCCACTGTCGATTTAGTTGCAATGGGATGGAGGAACATCTAATCCCTGAAATTTCTGCTTTTCTGCTCTCAAAACAGCGGCACTAAATTTGCATGTGGCTACGCTTTTAATACCAACCGCGCTTAGAAACGTCCATGATGTGGCGAGCGGTTGCAGCCTTCTCGGTTCGTTAGACTACATCACGCACCATCACTGATCTGATTACTCCTTATTGCGCTCACGGTTAAAACGACTAAATAATTTTTAAAAAATTTTCCATGGGGACAAATAAATACTGCATGGTCATTGAGGTCCCTGCGGTCTGCAAACTGTTAGAAGTTTGTAATGCGACCATCCAAGGATCCGCAATTCATTTAATATACTTTACTAAACCAATCTCTGGCTGGTATATTTGGACCATACATTAAAAAACTCCACAAGTTTTGGTGTGTCAACGCGATCCCATTTGCTCCACCGTCCGAAACTGTTGGTCAAAACTGGCGCATTAGTTCATTCTGGGGACCAACAAAAGTTGGCCAAGAATTTCGCATACGATAAAAGCAGTTGGACCAGCTCATACATAGCTTAAAACACTGACACGGCAGGAAGGACAATCCACGTGAGCAGTCATTTAATAGTTTTGTCTCAAGAAGCCCTCGACATAAGCAGCCCATGAATCGCCTTTATGAAGCTGAAACTCCAATGATTCTCCCGTATGTTGGAAGGATATTAAGAGATAAATGAGCCTCAACAAGGCGCTCACGACTCCTTACAGGTTCTTTTCTCAGTTTTTCCATTTGCCGGTTTTTTCTTTTTCTTAGGAAGCGGAAGAAGCTAAGAAGTTTTTGAAAGCTTAGTTCGTTTCATAGAATTTTCGACCTTACATAACTTAAGTAACGGGAAGATTTTCCGCAAAAGTGAGCAAAGCACGAAAAAAATTTCAATGCGTTCAGACCGAGAAAATTCTCGCCTTCGATTACGAGCTTTTTTTCTTCCCCTCATTTCTTCTCGGTTCCGTACACCATTTTACTTATACATGCATATATGCAGGCTGCTGATCACCATGCGTTTCCAAGCTGGTAACAACAATCATGTGTGGGTATGGTTGACAGCTGCATCGATAAAGGGAATCGATGAAATTACAGCTGCCTTGTATCTTTGCGCATGCATGTATACATTTGTACACTTCAGTTGCTTTACTTTTTAAAAGGAAGGATCTTATTTGTTGTATTATTCCAAATATGGTGGTTTACCCGCTCATCGTTAACCTTGTTATAATCTTTCTCCATTTTGTGTCACTACTTCTACTACGATCGCAACAGATTCATAAAAAGGCATAGCGCAACCCTTACCATGCTTTCATGGGAGCCATTTTTTAAATTTTTCTGTAAATTTTTTTGTAAATAATTTTTTTTGTAAATATCATTTAAAATAATAGCACATATTTTGTAAATTTTATATCTTACTATATTACTGAAAAAAAAACATGACGTTCTATTACCTCATCAACGTTTCAATGAGTAGCATATTTGCTTCAGCGGAATACTTCAAATGAAGAAAACTTTTTAGCGATATCTTTTGTTTTATTGAGAGTTGGCGAGAGTCATGTTGTTGTGTTTAGAGACGGGCATAAAGGTGGGAATATCGGTAATACTTAATTAGTTTTCATCGAACCCAAACACACAGCGCAAATAACTTACGGGGAAAATTTGGCCACTCTATGAGAACTAATTTTCAACGAGCATATCGATTGCTATCGTAATTGTTTATGCGCTTCATTTCTAAATTCTACTTTTGCTATATTTTGATTCCTATCGTTTTTCAGCGCACAATCAGATTTCATGGTCCTAAAATTTAGTTGATAGCATTCGAAACCACTAAGCCATTTACTGAAGATGGTTTTATTGTTATTTAAAAAAAATTTTTATTTTGCATTTGGCATGACATTTACAATTTTCCATTCCTTGCAATAAGTTGAACAAAACGGTGACATATACGATATTTTAAAATAACTGCACTGTTAGACAGAGGAATTTTTGCCGTAAGAATCGCAAACTTTTTATAAAACCGAACATGCATGCTGATGTAGTCTCGGCTTGGCTCACAATGACGTTTGTGTTCGAAATATGCGTGCTCACCAAGAAAGTAGGACACTCTTTTGCTCACTACATTTCCGTCATTTTCGTGCTGCTTCTCAAAGCCGTATGTAGGGCACGATTAGAAAAAATGGGAAAAATTGTGAGAAAAATTTTAAGAAAAAAAAAACGACTCACCGAAATGTTCTCGAAGAAAATTTTGAAAAAAATTTTTCATAACTTTTAACTTTAATCATTGTTTTCACTTAAGTGAATTTGTTGATAAGCATAAAGATATTCGCAGTTAAATTTTGTGAAAACTTTATTAAGTTTCTGCTGAAAAAATTTAGCGGTTTCGGATTTTCATTGTTTCAACTCTTTCGGCGGCACCAATCTTGTCAAGGACATATTTGTTCACTCAGAATACGCAACAAACAACACCGAATATAAGCACATCGAGAAACTGCGTAAGTATTTTTCGCAAAGAACCTAAACGAAAAATCCATAAAATAAGGGCATTTGGAAAGGAAAAAAAAACGAATGCTTTGCAGTGTCAGTTGCGTGCCGAAATGAACGAAATTTTAAAAAAAAGGGGGCTCATACGGAGAATTATTAGCGCAAATTTATAGCAGCGCTAGCGCGGTAAATTTGTGTGTGTGCATCGTTTCCGCTGATGGTTTGCATTTCGTATGAAATTTTCGCAAGAGTGCTTTTGAATGAAACAAGTGAAGCGTATTGCTTCTTTAGGTAGTTCGAGTTGAACCCAAAAGCAATGTGCACCATAATCGATTGATCGGCACGATTTGATCGAATAAAGAAAATTAATGCTAGAGATCATAGAAACGATGTATTTGTATGCGATATGTCGCGCTACTGCAAGATCAGATTCCCAAACGAGAAATCAAATGAAGAAATAAAGACGTTAAGCATTGTCACTCAACAAATGATGCATAGTCACATGAGTCAAATGCAAACGCAGAATATGATGAATTTTTATCAAATGAATGACAAACGATTGATGGTAGAACGATAAACGGAGAGATGGAAGACCTTCACAAAGAAGGTCATTGACAACAAAAAAATGGAAAAGGGCAGCCCAAAGATTGCAGGAAGTTAGGTAATGCTGTGAAGGTGATGCTATAGCATCGCAGATAATTAATTGGTAAACATGAGTAAGAAATGCAAACGGTTCACGCAAAAATGCCCTCCAGGTTTGGTGAATAAATTTTTCGTTGCACCAAAATCGACAACTTTACTCTCATGCGACCCAAATTGCTTGTAAAAGAAAAATTTTAACATTGTTTTTTTTTCTTACGGACGATTTTCTATGCCGAATAAGTGTGCGTTTGTCGTTCATCGACCGACATTTGTGAGCATGATTGCTGGCGTCGCATCAAGCATTCATATTGTCATGCAGTGAATTAAGTTTGTTTAAACATTTGTGAACGCATAGGTCACCATTTTGCATGTGCACAACCAAAACGCTCTGCATTTGATCCTACTTGAAGTAGCTTTTGTCCACTCGTAGTGTTCATATTCGTGTTCAAGTCCATTCATACAACTGATCCAAAATTATGATGCCTCCCCTCTCCCCCCCTCCTCCATCCCCCGATAATATCTCTACAACCTAAGACTTCTTTCTATGCCCACATTACAAGCATGACGTGAAACTCATTGAACGATCGAATTTAGAACAATCACAACTTCTCATAGATTTCGTCTGATTGGCTCATAATAGCAAAAAAAAGTGGCGAAAAAAACGTCGGAGACATTCAATAGATTTTATTTAGTGCCTTATGCTATGCTGTGTTTCGGTATTTTGAAACGGTTGATGATTCTTAAAAGAAAGACCGCATGCTCGTGCTTCATCGTCAGTAAATGCGTATATGCAGTTAGCTCGTAATGAATGTGAGTACGAAAACAAAAGCGCACATCGCTGTTCTGGACGTAAGATGGCTCATTCATATTGTGCCGTTCGACGTTCGAACATTCGAATGCTTTTCGGTTACTATTTGTGGAACGTCACACTAATGATCAGGATGCAATGTTATTCGTATGGTGAATTTTGGCCGCAATTTAGCGGCTCATTCAAGTGTTATAATGTAAAGCCGTTCACAATTATCTATCTCCCTTCTCACTTCAACTGCACTCCAAAAATGCAACCGAATCCTTCTTTTTTTTTGCCAAAAATAGAATGTGCAACTTTTGTTTTAGTGGTCTGCCTTTTGTCAACCAGTAGCAGCGCCAAAAGAAGAAAAAGTGAATGGAGGATAGACCTTAATCTCGGTAGCAAGTTTTTGCAACTTGTTTATTTACTTACTTAATCATTGATTTTATACTCATGAAATGCAGAAAATAGACTTGTTGAAGCTTCCTGTATCGTGGAAGTAGAAGAGGAGGGAGGGGCAGAAAGGAAATTTATCGGAGAATATATGTGGATAATTGAAGCGATGAATTGGTAGCCTGGATGCAGTAGCGTCACTAACAGTGATTCATCAGGATAGCTGTTTTTGATGCAGAGCTGTTTTCTTACACTTTTAGCGCAGATTCGTCCCGGCATAGTCTTGTTATAAGTTTCAAAAAACGGTCATGCTCTATTTTACATCCTCAGAATTCGATCAGCATTATATTTGTACTTCATGCAAAAATGTGCTTCTGCTTAGGATATCGTCGAAAAATTTCCTCACGAAGTTTCTCTACGAGAAGATAGTAGATTGCATGACAGTCATTGTTCAAATGCAAAATTTTATCTAGGGAATCTTGAAGCGTACGACTAATAAGGGGGTTTACTTCCGATTGTGTATATATTCATTTTTAGGGTTGTCATTAGCCGAAATTGAAGCAGTTTTTGGGCCGAAGTGATTCGGAAAGAGTTTTGATGAGGAAAATCTGAAAGATCGGCTAGAAAATGAGAAAGATTTCATGGACTATCGTTGTACTATGGAAGCGTTACATTTCGAAGTGACTGATTCTCTTGATTAAAAGATGCTCTTTGCATGATGGGAGTATTATACGTGGCTCTTTGCATGATGGGAATATTATACATGTATTATACATGTTGTGTCGTCGGAAAAATAGTTCTTGCCTGATAACCAAACAAGGGATTCGACTCGATTCGATAACCAAAGGCAAATCTTAGTTCTATTCAACAAAGATTAGTCTGCCAATTATATGCTGAAATCCTTTCGACAAAAATTTCCTTAAGAAAATGATCCCATATTTATTAGCTGCTATCATTATTACTCTTACAAAGGCTATCTTCCAGCTTCAGACTTCGTGTGTTATTTTTCAATGCGTATGTCTATAAGTCATGTTTGGGAACTTCTTCTGGTGTTTAACTGCTGAAATTTTTTATTTAATTTTCTTAAACGTTTTAAATTTATCATAGACAATCCACTTGTTGCACTTTAGGATTGCCAGGTAGATGAGCAACACGTCGATTGTATTTTAAAAGCAGCGCCAAAGTTGTGCTCCTTTCAGCATTAAAGTCGGTCTCAAACAAATAGCATCTCTCTCCTCACTTCCGCAATTTGATCATTGCGTGTGTTTTGCAAAATCAACAAAAAAAAAATAATTTCTGCTTGCGCTGGAGCCTTCCTGAGAATTCCTTTTCCATGTGACGACCCATCCCTTCTATAAGACTTAAAAGTAGATCCGCACTTTTGGCGTAAATACGTAATGAAGTAGGAAACATCCTGTACTAGGTATATCTTTCAGTAAAGTTTTGAACATGTCGTAGGTGAGCGACATCACCGTTTAAAAAGACCGAACAGCTATTGAATTTTCGAAAGCAGTAAGAGTTGAAGAACGCTCGCTTTGACGTGTGTGACAGTTCGGAATATTACACACTTGAGCAAAAAACTAAAACAATTTTTACGTTCCTTCCTCTTCGATTTCCCAGTCGCTTTTCTACGTTGCTGAAAACTGCACTGTCCATTTGACTCTTGGTTGATGAGGGTCTTGAATTGGCTCATCGAAAACGTCATTCAAATCACTCCAAACCACTCTTAGTATGAGGCGAATTACATTTGCCCGGCAGAGGGCGCTCGAACTACTTCAGTGTTATCTATTGATGGTGCCAATAGGATGATACTACATAAGTAGATAGGTATAGGAGAGCAGTTGGAATCTCACGTAATCGCATATCAAATTCCTAAAAATATTAATAAATTTAAGGAATAATTATCGAATAAAATTTTGCATTTCGGAGTTCACCAACTGTTTTTGGGTGCAACGTGCAATGTAATTCGATCAGATCTTCTGATATAGTCCCGCGCAAAAGTATTCATAAAAATTGTGGAAGCGATATAAGGGCTCTAGATTCGCCTAAGGCGACAACACGTTTCATTGCTCAAGCAAAATGAATTACATCACGAAAATTTGCCTAAGGGGCTATCGAGTTTTTGAGAATCTCTACCGAGTTTTTAATCTCGATTCCTAAACTTTTTACCACGTCTGCTATAGGTAGACGCTTTTCAACCAATAGAGCAGTTATTTGTACGTATTATTGTGAAATCAATGCAGACGTTATACGAGCGTTCAGGTTACCTGATTCGTCTGTTTAAAGTATCAAAGATCCTTCGATTAATTTGATTCTGTTGATTGAACACTTTGTGAGTCCAACTATGCAGGAATGAAATTAATCGTTCGGTTCAGCTAGGATCTTCAATTCTATCAAATTCTTGGCTCTCCAAAGAATCGAAACGAAATCACTAAAAAAAGTTCACATGAGGTGTTATTTTTGCGTGGACGGTAACATAATATAGTAATACGTTGTTACATTTGATGAACGTTTTAGTTTCAGAAGCGAGTGCATGATGGCTTCGATTATAGCAAAAATGCATAACTAATGCCATCGAAAATGCTGTCAGCCGCCAAATATGTTCACGTTGAATCTGATCAGTGATGATTGCCTTATAAATCTACTCGACAAACATTCTCGACGATTATTCGGTTCTATCTAAACTCGAGAAACAATGAAGCAATCTCAACGATTCATCATCGTCATCATCCATATGCGCACTGTTTATGCTGCTATGACCATCAATTTTGTCCGAAATTTCTATTTATCAAATCGACGCTCATTTGCTGAGCAAACTTCAACGGCTGCAGTGAATGTTCGTTCTTAGCGATGCTAACTACAAAACTGATTCTCAAAATATGATCGTGCTCAGCATGTCTATACACAAGAATACTGTGCTAGCAGTCAACTGAAATTTAATGCACCTAAAAATGTGTGATAGAGTCGAATTCGAAAAAATGCCACCTATTACTGGATGATTTCTTAATTAGCAGCCATAGCTCGACCGAGTGTGAGCTGCAACGACAATAGAATGCGCACTATACGTAATATTTTTAGTGGGTTAAAGCTTAGGACCTATAGCAGCAGTACCCAGTGGAAGGCTTTAAATTCAAATCAACAGCAAAAGCGAGGCGACGATTTGTTCTTTACTGACTGGTGTTGTGGATCGTGGCGCATTGTCTCTGGCCGGAACCCCAAGCCACAGCTCGAGCAGTAGCAGCAGCACCACACCAGCGCAACCCAACTATCACAACAAACGCAAGTGGCTAGCTGACTGGCTAACCGACTTTCTCGAAGGAGAGAGCAGGGCCACATCCTCAGATCGGCACCCCCGCATTGCTTTTTGCTCTTTTCTGCCTCCCCGTCGCCGCCCCTTGCCGTCTCCGCTTGTGTGGCGCAGCTCGGACTCCGCTGCCGCCGTCGATTCATACTACACCTCGACTTCGAAACACTTTTACGCTAGGTCAACGACGACCTATAACGACGAGTGTGTGCTGCACGCTTGGCAAGAACGCTTCTTGTATGCGTCGAAGCCATCACCGTATTTGGTCGAGTAGGCTTGTTCCATCTGTCACTTGAGAGACGATCGGCGATCGTGTTTTTTTACGGAGCACTGCTTCCTGCAACGAATTAGCCTCGATTTATCGACAGCTGTTTTTGTTCTGTCCATTACTGAATTATTCCACCAACTCGAGCTAAGTTGCAACTAAACGACGCTGAGTATTTATCTTTCGAAAGTCACTACAAGCAGTACCATCTGTTCCGTTTAAGAGCGCTGTCCAATCCGATCAGTCCGTTTCTTCGTCTACAAAATTTAATCGTTACTGCATACGCTCATGAACGCTTGAACACACTGAACTGAAAGCTGCAAATATCTCATATTCTTAAAGAGGATTGTTCGTTTTTGTGCTGTTTGCTGCGTTCAGCAGCGTTCGCAGATTGTGGCGTTTTTTACACGTTAACATCAACTGATTTACCCCTTATGATTCCATCGACTTCTCGAAAATCTTTCGCTCTATTCGAAAGATCATAATGCGGCGGAGCAATATGTTGTCTCCACTGCGCAATTCATTCGTATTCCAAGGACTTCTCAGGGAAGCGTTCCGTGAGTAAGGGGTAAAGGATCTCAAAACCCGTAAAGACGTGCGAAAAAGTTGTGAAAGTGGTTAGCGGTAATGTGGTATGAAACGCCAAAACGTGCGAACGCTTTCATTGATCATCTGCACGCTCACTTACCTTCTCGTTGGCGCAGCTGTCTTCGATGCACTCGAGTCCGATAACGAAATGCAACAGGTTAGAAAATTGGATTCCCACCAAATTTGCTTACTTACTGTACTTCTCTCCTTCTTGCTTGCTTACTATACTTCTCTCCTCTCCCATCCACCATCCTTTCCCCCCAGTCCCACCCCGTCCATCTCTTGCCTCCATTTTTCTCCCTCCAATTTGGGTCGACTTTCGGCTTACAGTGGTTCATTTGTTGTCCGTGCATTCAGGTGCTGATTTATAAAAAAAAATCGCGCCCCTTAAGCGTTATAACATTGTTTAAGAAGTTACGTTTTCTTTTTCTGGCGTTTTTAAGCATCGTTTTTGCTTTTAACGCATACGAGCATAACACTTAAATTGACTGCGCTTGTCGATTGTCATTACTGGATGAACGAAGCGCTCACCGCTACGAAACAGAGATGGAACACTTTTCGCATTTATGAACTATCCATATATACGTATTGGTGACGCTCGCGCAATTATTTTAAACTTCTCAAACAGTTTAAGAGCATACAAAGCAAACACCGATTGAAAGTAATGCAAAACAATACGGGCAAGATTGCAAAGCTTTTTGCATTTTATAGCCGCAGTATTGATATCGGAGAATTGTGCTAAACCGTAAAGTTGCGAAATACTTCCTTGTTCCCTTTCAATTTACTAGTTCTAATTGTTTTGCAATCTTCCATCTTGTCGCCACAACCGCTATGCATACACTGTAGATATGTCAATTGCGAAACATAATAAGACGAAGAGCTTGCAATTTAATGGCGAATAAAAATCGATGCAATCGATCGCAAAGACGATGATAAAGGGTTGTGAATTGAGGTGAATCCAAGTCGACCATAGTAAACAGCACTTTGACAACGAACAGCTGTTTCTATAAGCGTTTCAAGGAAACTGCTTTATCTCACGTATGCTATCACAAATATCTAATGAGAAAAAGGAATGAATTCACTGAATTTAGCTGATTTCAATTGAGCTTATCATTGTTTTGAATAGGCTTTACAAGTTGTATGCGCGAATATGAAACTGTTGGGAACTACAAAATAACTTGATAAAATCCGAGTGATAAGATCAATCACATAAGCATAGTAACAGTGCTTACACAGTCTCTAAAATGTTATAATATCATTAGGCTCACCGAATTCGGCTAAGCGTCGTTAGAAAGCAATATTTGTATGTCTTTTACTCACTAATAAATTAGGTGAGTCTTTGAGAAGTAAAGTGGTAAAATCAAAAAGCGATTCGAAAAGTCGACAGATAGAAGCCGTTTCGGTTCACATGCTGTCAGTGGGAACAAATTTTCGCAGATAATCGAACTGCAATGCAATATTACTCAACAAAGCCATCCTTTGAAGCGTAACACATAAAGCGTTTTTCCTTTGTATAATTCTAATAATTGAGTTCTTTCTCGTCAATGAAAAATCCGCTTTGTGACTTTACGAAAAAGAACCTGAAAAAATAGCAGACCAGTAACCGATGCTTGCTCCGAAATATAATGGGATGTTCGAAGAAATCAGGTCTATGAAACTTGTCAAGAAACAACTATTATCATATCGTTAAATAGATTTGGTTCCCTGTGATTGTAGCTATTGAATACGCAAAATTCGGTTGCACAAAATACAATATCCTCTACAGACAGTCCATGCTCACGTACTGAAACAAAAACGGCATGAAATCTTCCCCGCTTGTCATCTAGTATTCATTTTCTCTTAGTGCTTTTTCGATAACCACACTGAGATCATATCTTCCCTTCCTGTTGTCCTTTTCTTCCGCCAAATTTCTGAAATTTATGGCTTTTGTTTCATTTTTTTCACCGAATTTCTGAAATATATGACACGTTTTATTTATTTTCACCAAGTTTCTGAAATTTATGACTTTTTTTTCGAATTTCTTACACCGAATTTCTGAAATTTATGACTTTTGTTTTGTATTTGTTGTGTTTCTCGTTGTCTTCACATCAGACCGGCAAAGCACCTGGCCGAAAAAATTGTAAAAATGAAATCACAAGGCGGAGAATTTTCATCGCAATGCAACAAAAAAAAACACCTAAACGTTGTTGGGTCAGTTTGATGTCTTTCTAAACCGAACGCTTTATAGTATCTTTCAGAAATCTTCTTTGGGCGAGTGTCTTTCGAAGTATTGGTGAGACAGCTGTAATACATGATTTTTAAAATTTATGAAAATTTTCCTTGAATCGTTGTTTTTTTCGATCTTCTCGAGCGTTAAGTCATTCCAGATGGAAATTCTCATTTGCATAATGTATCGTATGAGAGAATACGGGAGGAAACGAGAAATTTTGCGCATTTTGAATCGGCAGTACGCTTTAACTGATTGGGATTATCCCTAACGGTTTGAATATGTTCTCCTTTTTTCTTTCGTTCTCCTTTTTCAATAATCATTCTCCTTTTTTTTTAAATATTGTGCCTCTTTTTTCAAAGTATAGGGCCACTTTTTTAAAAGTATGGGGCTTCTTTTTTTTTAAAGTATGGGGCCTCCTTTTCCTCATTTAACGATCGTTCCAAACATATCACCATTGCAAAGAGAATGATTACCTTTGCATTAAAAACCCTACATACCGTCTTGCTCAGTGTGCAAAAAATTGTTGAAAACTGCTTAAAAAATTTTGCCTATTCTTAGAAAATCTCTCTGTCATTGCGGTACAGTAAAGCGGAAATGCTAAATGTGCCTTCGCTTAGTGTATTTTTTCTTCCAAATTTCTTTGATCAAAGTGTCATCCGTTTTCAGCTATATTCGCGTTGCCGAACAGCTGGGTTACTCTTTCATTAAAATTCAAGAGCCTACGTTTATCGGCAATCAACCATAACGGCGTTGAGTATTCGTAGATTTATCATTTGATAAGTTGCGCCTATTTATCATTTTAAAAAAGTCATGGTGCAATGCAACTGTGCGATTCGGTTGATCTCATTGCTTTTGTTTTTCTACTCTCTTCTCGGCTTTCTCAGTTTTCGTTTAGTCGTCATTTTGTGGTTTAAAGATTTTGCTCTTTTTTTCTCCCCCTCGAAGCGATCAATTTGTGAAGCGCATAAAATATTTTCAAATATACTTTGCATCAACGAATTACCTCTTCGCTTAGTTATTCATGATGCTAATTTGGCCGATAGTTATTAATTTCCTCTAGTTTATAATATTCGCACACATCGTTTCATATAATATAACCACCGAATATGAACACTATAAGCTAATTCGCAATACATAGTCTCGTCTCCCGTTTTTGCACGAAGAAGGGATTTTCTTGTTGAGTGTATCAAAACTGGCTACGGGAAGTGCTCATTCAATCGATGAACCGAAGCTTGCCCCAGTTCCTTCGTCGAGATTTATATTCGAACGTCTATGTTCGTTTGGTAGAACATGAAAATATTTTCATGTGTGGAAAGGAGAGTTAGCACAAACGGCGACGATTCGTTGTATGGTCTAGAAAACGAACAAAGAACGGTTCAAATTTACGGAAACAGTTAAATGAGTCCCAAAAATGGTTTTTTATTAATTTTAAAAAAAATTTCCTTTTTCGCTCCACAAACCAATTCGCATATCTTAAGGACAATCAAGCGCATAATGTCACAAAGGTTTTCCGACTTATTTTTTACATGTCGTCTGGCGAATAGCAATGATACCTTACGATACGTAAAACCTGCTTTTTTTTTTCAATTTTATTATCTCCGCTCATCATAGGCATTAAGTGTCAAAGCGTTCATAGAGTTCATAGGTAGCCACTTTAATAGACATCATTATCATTCAGAGGACTGTTGAGGAATTAGTGGATAATCCGGAATTAGTTTTTTAAAAAATTCGGAATTATGAGGAATAATCGAACAGTTACGTCCACAGTTGCAGCTCATTGCAATTCATTACAAACAAATCATTAGAGAGAATAATTGTCTAATTTTTTGAACCGAAATGTTTACCCACTCTCGAATACGTTTCATAGTATCTCGTCCCCACTAATACTGAAACAATGACAATTTGATTTGGATGTAGAAATTTTGATTTGAAAAAAAAAACTTGTTTAGGTCAGGTTTGCAATTTGTAAAGTGCATTGTGCGGACATCATATTTGCGCACATTTATGCATGTGTGTGGAAATCTATCAAGTAGTTTCAAGTGGTGAACCAACGCGATATGAGAGTTATGAATTTTGTTAGACGTACTCTGACTTCTAATCTCATTCAGTGACCACTTCACAAACCTCGCGAAGAATTACACATCCGAGGAATAAAAATTTTTTATGAAAACCTTACAAAAGGGCCGTTTTCATACTTGATCGATTTGGTCGCCGAAAAATCATCCTTTGGTTAAAGGTATATATGAATGAGCAACCGGGTCTTGTTGTACCGTTCATGAAACCGATTAGTCTAATTGGTAGTGCCGTCAAATCGAATTTCTTGCCAACCGTTGTCGTGCATTTCTATTTATTTTCTGAAGAAAAAAAAATCTTGTCCTATTTGAGTTAAAAAACCGTTTTGAAGCGTTAAGGAAAGTCCTTGTAATTTTTTTATGATTAAATAACGCTTCTAATGAAATCTTTTAGAGGACTCGTTTATGTTATGTCACATTTCTTTTTAAGATGACAACTTGTTCATTGCTGCAATGATCGGACGTTGACGCAGAGGTACAATGTTTTTTTTTGCTGAGCAAAAGTGTTCAAGCAACACAGAAAATATGACCAGACGCCGAATACTGCTTCTAAGCAATCATTTATTCTGAACTTTCCAAAATTTCAATTTTTTTTTCCGTCCTTGTCAACCTAATGGCTGCTGCGTAATCCTAAAAACCCTGAAAATTGCAGGCGACCTCATCGCCCGTTTCGAACAATATGGAGGGGAGTAGGCGGGGGGTGGGGGGAGAGGAAGAGGTAGAGAAAGGTGCTGCCCATGTGCTTTACCTTTCACCAACAGTATAAGAGTCCGTATCACGCACGTTGCATTATTTGCGGGCTGTTTATGCAAGCGGTGAATCCGATAGAGGCAGTTGGTTTGGTGATACATCGCGCACCCTTCGCACGCATCTCGACTTTTTTGTGCTGTGGATCGCATAAACAAATTCATTCCTATTACTGATTGCTGAAGCACATGATACGTGACAGTAATAAGAGTGCTGTTTTATACAAGAGCATGGATATACCAGTACTTGAATGAAGTCATGTTATTACAAAAATTTTTGGATGTCAGTTTCGGTTACAGTTGTAATGGCGTTCGCGATAAAGCCGTTTCAGTGCGGAAGATTCCATATTCTTATAGGATGACTCATAATGACCGTTTTCATGTCTGAATTCCCCCCA
>JPKZ01002712.1:97750-113240 GCA_000803305.1 Toxocara canis | reverse complement strand
TGCACTTTCGACTCAGAGGGTCATTTTCGCGAGGCTAACCATTTACCCGATCAGTCAAATTGCGATGTCACCTTTATCGTGGCTACTAAATTGCGCCTGTTGTAACCCATGCGTCCCATACGCAAATCTTCATAAAGTCAGTGCACTATGGATGGCATCACTAAATCAGATATCTTATCAGATGCTGAAATAACAGTGCGGGGATTAGGTTACATCGAAACTTTTGCATTGTTTTGTAGCCAAAAACTTTTCCACTACTGAATTATAAACTTCTATTGTTTTTGTTCGCATATTGTTGCAGCAACTGAGAAGCCTTCTTCATATTAAGAGATGAATGCAAGTAATAAAACACTTCTATACCGTTAAAAAAAAAGCCGAATTCTCGGTTTTACATGCAAAACAACGGCAAATGGTCAGGACAACCCATAAATAATCCCGCCACGGGAATGAATCTTCCTTGTCATTCGTCTTAAAACTTTTCTTTGCCGTTAACGATTTCACATGACAGCATATTCCAAGCGAGGATGCTGCGTTCAAAAACAAGCCTAACACAACTTTCAAACAATCGTATCAAATCTTACCGTCGATTATATTTATTCTCATGCTTCAACATTTGAACTAATTACTCGCTATCGTACAGGAACTACATCTCGTACATTGAGTTCGATTCGTTTTGTTCTAATTACAAAAACAACAAGCGAATGGTGTACGGCTAGATTTCTATAGTAAGAGCAACCGAGTATAGTACGATTGACCTCCCCATTTTATTTCTCATTTTTTGTTTGCGGATCCAGACGTAACACTAACTAGTCTATTGCTGAAAATGTTGTGTTGTTGCAGAG
Organism: Toxocara canis; assembly: GCA_000803305.1. Classification (NCBI taxonomy): domain Eukaryota; kingdom Metazoa; phylum Nematoda; class Chromadorea; order Rhabditida; family Toxocaridae; genus Toxocara; species Toxocara canis. The sequence continues at coordinate 112,398 of JPKZ01002712.1, read as the reverse complement.
AGCACTTGTCGAAAAAGTAAAGGATCGTTTAATGGTCAAATACAATATTACTGAGACGGATTATCGTGTGCTCGAGGCGATCATCATAAAGTCGGTACCACACAAAGCCGGTCATCAATGGAAGTTCAGTGGCGCTTTCTATTTCGCCACAACAGTTATCACCACTATTGGTAGGTGCACCGATTTATTTATTATTCATTGTGTAACTTCTCCAAACATTTTCTTCATTAAACGAGTGTACATAGTTGCTCTAGCACTTTCTGCGAAATGATCTTTTGTATTTTGCATTCGGGGAACGACGATGAACAGAAACGTTAAATAAGAAAGAGCGCATAGAGAAACTGTTCACGAATGTGTTATGCTAAATACGTCATGCCTTGAGGGCATGTTGACCGGATACGTCAAATGGAGAACGCTTGATCCTCATCTCAAGCGTTCATGTTCCACTTCAGAATACCGCACTTGCTCAAACAGTATAGCCTTCGTGCACCTTTCGAGATGAAACACGCACTGAAAGAACGTGAAAATTTGAAACCGTTCCTTACCATAGAATAGCATCCCTTGCTCTCTTGAAGGAAACCAACGTTCAAAAACATTTCCATTCAAAATGCACATCGCCCACAACATTTAAGTCTAACCTACGAAAATAATTCTTATTCGTTTAGATAAATAGTTATTGTTTTTCTTCAAAAGTTTTCTTTCCAATTTGCTGCCTTCACCAAGAAAATCTCCCTAGCACATTTTCGTTCGATGACCTCGCTCGCAAAATGCATTGCTGAGGTAGTGGTTCGAAAAAAAGGTTCCCTTAACTGTTATCTTCAAGTATTCCTTGCTTGAGATCACCTTGCGACCTGTCGTCGTTCCCTGTGAGAGCGCAGGTCCACCGAGTTCCATATATCTCTGCTCTATACGATCCTTTTCCAGCACTGACCGAACACTTTCACGAGTGTCGAGTCATGGCAATCCTGAAGAGACACCAAATGGCTTTTTAAAAAAATTTAAAAAAAAAACTACATATACGCACAAATCTGAAAGCAACAGCAACTAAAATAAGGCCCAGCAATTTTATGTCAATTGCAAGGGTGAGTTGAGATCAAAGTTCAAACCAAAAAAAACATGAATGGAAGCAACGGTTGAAGAAAGCGGGAAATTAAAGTAAAGAAATGAAGTGAAGCGCAAAAGATGAAGAGAGATTAGAAAGTCGTCGATGGTTTGAGTTCACGAATGAATGAGTTGCGACCCTATATGTTACGTACGGCACTGCCTTTGTCCTACGCAGCATTATGCTCAGTATTACTCATAAGGGAGCTGTCTTGTCTGTAAGTATATATATATATATATATATTTCTGAGTGTATATATTTAGATCCTGCGCCTATTCAGATAGAACGAAAAAAAACGCCTTTCTACTGAAATCGAAAAGGATTTAGACAAAATGCGCTCACGTTAAATTCATAATCCGCACCTGCTTAATGCGATTCTGAACGACCATACAATTTTCTTTGACGCTTTCAATACCACATTCATTCGACTATAGTTGCATTATTGATTGATCAGTGAATATTGATCGAAAAACTATCGATTGATTGAATTATTGATGAAATAATTCTATCGTTGATGAAATAATCATCAAAAAGGCGCAATGCATATGATACTCGTTTTTCACTCGTATGTAGATGCTGAGCTAGCTAACAGCAAATAGCTTGTTGACAAATTAGTGATACGATGAAGTGAACACTATTGCAATTCAGTGAGCAGTCCTCTGTGTATCGGCTGTTGCCTCAATTTGCATAGAAATGCTCATGCATTTTTATTTTGCTTCTAGAGAATGAACCAAATGGAAATTTTTCCTAATGACCACAAATGGAGTGTGTGTTGGCAATTGCAACTAAGCAACGCTAAAAGATGCAAGCTTTACCACAGATAAGAACAAAGGGAATGGTTGAGACGTATATACTGCTCATAACATGATTCATTGGTGAAGGGATTGCGTTGAAATCTCATCTGATAATGATAATATTTAACGAGCGGGAGTCGATTTGCATTTTTTCCCCCTTAGTCTCAAGAACACAAGGTGGACAAAAGTTTTAAGCAGGTAATTCAGGTGAAGCGGTCATATAGGTTTTAATAAAATCATCCAATAGGGGAAAATATTTCATGTAGAACGCATAAATCATAAAGTTGTATACGGCGTGAACCAGATAACCGTTCTGAAAAACGTTCACCCATGCACAAATTAAGTGAGGCCAAACGATGTCATTTCGGATGTGAAAAATCGAAAACCATCAGCACATGCGTGTAGCGTAGAGCGGGCAAGTCGAAACGGTTGTGTGCTTTTACGTTCCGAGTAAATTCTTTTCGAGAAATCCATCAGGCAAATTCGTGCAGCTGTTTGCCGATGTTTCTTTGTTATCCCTCAGCCATGTTATTTCCGAGTTGCTCCAATAGCAAATGAAATGCGCACTGAGTAGCATAATGAGTGCATCAACTCACACCATGAAAGGTTGAACGCATCACGCTTAGGTCTTGCTTAGGATTGCAATTTTCATCAGCAATCAATGGATATTTTGTTTTGATGGTAGGATAGGAGAGGTAATTCAATGGGTTATTGTATTGCAGGTTACGGTCACAGTACGCCAACAACGATCGGCGGTAAAACATTCTGCATGTTTTACGCACTTGCCGGCATCCCGTTGGGCCTTGTCATGTTCCAGAGTATCGGTGAACGGTAATACACTCTTAGTCCTTCGGAGTTTTTAAAACCTTTTTGTACAACTGGCAAGTGTATATACTGTTGGGCGACAATTAAAATGTGCAGTAAATAAGAAGAAATCTTCGAATTTTTCAACTTTCAATCTTTCTGTTAGAAATGAGTATTAGTTGATGGGCAAGAATTTTGCCTCTTTTAGAGTGCACATTTTACGCGTATCGGAAACCATACGGAATTTCACGAATAAACGAAAATTGCATCCATGAAAAGCTGGACATTCAAAAAATCGCTTAGTGTATGAGAACAGAATTTCTTCTCTCTGCAAAACTTCTCCTATATTTTTCAAACCCGTTATAGGAATGATATTCTATTCCACGCCGATTTGACCATGTGCGCTAATCAGTTCTCGTGTATCATGTGAAGAGTGGAGCCGATCGTGTAGAAAAAAAAATCAACAATGTTGAGTAACGCGTTTTCGCAAAGGCGCGATGGTGGAGCGCCTTCCTAGAATGTCGAGGGTTAATCAAGCTTTGCGGGTCACGGTCACATTTTCGGTAGCCATCACGTATCTTTGTGTTTCTAATCTATAGTTATAGCTGAACTATAATGCCGTTAAAGTGAGATAACTATTTTGCGAAAAACGTTCATGACTCTCATCGCTTAAGTAGGTGCACAGTAACTGAACAGTCTGATCGGTCTCTCTAGCCAAGGAAATTCGCTATGTAGCAATAACTTGTTTTATTAGTTCCATGGTTGATTGAAAAAGAGTAGCAACACGTTAGACAGTGCGAGTTGCGCAGTGTTTGCCAAATCAACAATATGCCACTTGCTGCTTTCATCGACTAACCGACTTATCTTGTCCTGCATTTCTCACTTTTATTTTATGATGCGATCTTCTTTAGCTACTGCAGGTCATTAGCTTGAGCTGCATCTGCATCTGAAGCTTTGGCTCACAAACGAATTCAAGCTGAAACTGCGAATGAATCAAACTGGCCCGTCGGTTCCGTTTTCGTTAGTAAAAAGTCCTGCCTAAATTTTTGCCCGCCCAGATTGGTCATTGGAAGTCCCATAGTGCTTTGAAGTAAACAGCCGCTGAGGAACTTCGACCATGGATGCAATGAACAAGTCCGCTGCAGTTAATCAGCTCACGCATATAGCAGTTACAGTTACAGCGTAGTACAAAATACTTCTGTCACCCGAATAACTTGGCTCAATGTTGTTGTTTGTTATTTAATACCACTGATCACTATAAATCGCTTGAGCAATGCATTGGTCGTTAACGGTATCGGCTATAATCTCAAAAATGTAATTAGGACATAAAAAGTAAAGTAGGCTGCGGTCAGGTTTTCATTTCTGTAAGACGCGGGCTGCATAATTTTTAGCCATGATATGCCAAATGACAATCCCCATGCTTGAACACAATCATTATTTTCTTACCGGCAACTAATTACCCTTCGCTTCAACTGTTTCGGAACATTTTTTGATGAGTTGCGGTTTTTGAACCTTGAAACAACTTCGGTATATGTCCACCATGGACTGCTGTGACCAGCTTATCGGCTTTGATGCTTCCAACCGTAGTTAACATTGGCTTGTTATTTCAGTGTGCGACAAATGGCACATTACGAGAAAAATAATTCTGTACATATTTTGATATTTCTACTCTCTATTAAACCTGGCTGGCTGCTCATCTTCTTCATATCTATAGTAATCCTAAGATTCTCTGTTTCAACAGCTAGTGAATACAGCCAATGTTGGCATGGTCTGCATTTGTTTTTTTTTTCACATACCTTTTCGCTACGAATTTTCCGTTTGATTGATGTTCTTTCACAGCAGCCACAACTGTATTCCTGCCAAGAGTAAACCCACTTCGGTCGCCTTCTTGCATTACCTCTAAAAACATATCTCCACCATCTCTAGAATATCCCCTTGTGAAATCTTTCATGTCTGCTAATGCAAATTCATTTTCGATTGTTGGCCACAATTGTTGAGATTATTGACCGCTCAGCGTTTACGCTACTCCATCAAAAGGACTCTCGACATTGAAAACAAAAGTGACAAAAATTATTTTTTGAAGTGACATAATGACAAAAGTGACAAAATTTGAAAAAGAAAATTATTTTTAGGTGCCACTTTAGTGGGCTGTTTGGCTTTGGTTGCAATTTTTGATAATGTCTTGAGCACATCGCTACCTCAGTCGAAACACTGCACGTAATCGCGACCTTTTATTAATCTTATCATCACCAGCCGCTACCGTCTTCGTTGTTTTTAAAATTCACAAGCATTCGGCAAAATTAATGACAAGAAGTTGTACCACCGTAGAAGGCTGAAACGTGGAAAATAAAACTTATTTTTAGGTGCCACTTAAGTGTGCTGTTCTATTTGAACTGGTCAATGCATAAATTACCCGAAATCGATAGGCTAAAACAAGTTTCAAAATCGATGGACTAAAAATATTTTCAAAAATCTAACGAATTAATTCGTGTCACTCGGCTTGATTATATTGCTTTCTAAGCCAGAGTTATTTTCATCGATTGAAGAAAATTTTCACTTATCAGCCGCATCAATGTGTGGACCCTGTGAAGCGATCAGGCGAACAAATGTGATAGATGTGCTTCGCTTTTGCAACTTTAAAGTAGTTCCCATTCGAGGATTTATTTCATTTTTGTTGATGGTTTAGTACATCTGAATTACGTAATGCTACCAACTGGGAACAAATCAAATCTCTTCTACTCATCTTTACCACAATTCGATATGCGAAAAGTGGTTCTCAAAGCAGTCACACTTCTCCATCATTGTTTTAATTACTCGACGTTAAGACTTCCATATAAGATAACGAGTACGGATGAACCCAAATAAGATAAGGAGTACGGATGAGACGATCTTCAGTGATTGTAAGAGTGCGTTATGAGTCAGCAAATCCTTCAAATCCAGGATCGCTTTTCGTGGACAACCCTTAAATTATTTTTCATGCTATTAATTATTGCAGTTAAAAGATCGTGATATTTATACTAATGCACCACTAGAAGGAGAAAAGAGGAGGGAGCCGAAGACTGTACCAATCTTCAAATGTCCCCGTAAGGGAGCAATATATGCAGTCTGATAGATTGCCAATTTCCGTCATCATAAATCAGTACTTAAAATAATGCGGTAAACAATTAAGGGTGCAAATTATTCATGGAACGAGCATCACTCAGCCATCGTTGCCTGATGCTTGTCACTTTTAGCCATACCATACAAATAACAGCTTTCTTTGTTAAAGTTAACACTCGCATATTTTTTCATGAACCGTCTTAATTTTTTAATTATTCGTTTTTGGATCGGTCTTAGGAAGAGAATGTGCCCACCACAATCGCCTAATTTGTGAAATCCCAAATTGTATTTAAAATGCGCCAAATTTATTGAATCATTCGGTGTTTTTGGTGCGCGTTTAACTACGAATCAATAATAAAGCGTAAAAATATTAATAAATAATAAAACGGTAATTGCGTTGCTAACTAGAGCGGTATGAAGGGAGTTCAAATGAGCCAACACTGCTGAGATCGCAAAATGCTCTATAACAGTGCCCTGTAAAACGGAAATATGCTTGCCCTGAGTAGTCACCGTCTTCACTGGAGATTTTAGAGGCAGAGTTGGGAGGTGGGGAGTGAGGGGTGATGAGAGGACAACGACCATAGTTTCCTCCACATTGTTCTCATAAGACTGTTGTTTTTTACCTCCATAATTAATCACGCAGGGAATTTTGAATGGAAATGAATTAAAGAATTATCGGTAAGTAACTTGAATTGTTTCAGTTCTCTTGGTTATCCTATTTTTCTATGACCATCATTTTCCAAATAATAAAAAAAAGTGATAATTTATGTTACAAATTCACTAGAATTATCTATGCCTATATACATTTGTACTATACTTTTATAAGCTTTATTCTCTTCGTCAACATGTCATGTAGTTTAGGATGCGTAGCAACCATTCTTTCAATTGTTCCCCTCATTTCTGCATGTTCATCGATGAGCATGAGGTAGATCGATTTAGAAAAATATACTGCGTAACGTTTTAAACAAATTGCAAATTCATAAGGACGTGACCGAAAACGCGAGAAAATAAGTCGGATATAAAAGTTTGTGGAAAAGAAGATGGGAAGGGAAAGGGGAAGAGTTTCTTTTTCCCCCTCCCCCTCCCCCCTCCCCCCGTCGTCCCCCATCATTAAGGAAAATCTCGCATCTAAACAAATGAATTTTCCGCATAAAGTGTTCGCAATCTGGAAACATACCATTCTGCTGGCAATTATTATTAATTAATTTTTGCACGTTTCTAGGATAAATACGTTCGCCGCAATGCTGTTGAAATGCTGTAGACGCTGTGCTGGTCGACCCACCAAGGTGACACATATCGATCTGATCTTGATTGCATCCGGCTGTGGCTCATTCTTAATCGCCTCAGGCGCATACGTCTTTCATCGCTACGAGAAGTGGACCTATTTCGACAGTTTGTACTATTGTTTCACTACGCTTACTACCATTGGTTAGCGTCATCGTCTTAGAATAATACTTCATTTAAAATACTCTTTTCAAAATATTTTGTTGGTTTCCGACTCTCATATGCTTTCTTTTCGCGCCATAAGTGTTCTGTAAAATGATTTCAATTAACGCCTTTTGTTTTTGAAAAAACTCCCCTCATCTGTTGACATCCCTCCCACCCCTCTGCCCCCTTTGGCTAAAGCCTATCGATTTTTTCGGAAGACACTTCTAAATTTCCGAAATCATAGTAAACGTTCAGGAAATTGTCGGATTCTCAAAAATTTTGCGGAACGTTTTCCCGATTCTCACCTGACCAAGGGGATATTTTGTGATGCCAACCGATTCAGCTGTAGACTGGGAGGTATGCTTGAAAAAAAAGATTAAGTGGTGCACTCTTACGTCACTGCTTCCGTCAGTGACGCTCCCTCGACTTTTTTCCCTTTAGTAAGGCGCAACACATCTAGTGCTGTTGCTTCGAAGATTTCAAAGCTTTGTAGAACAACGACGAATTCATTCAAGCTTCTATCAATGTTGAAGTCTTTAAAGAACATCAAAGCATTTTTTCATAGCCGGGTTTCTGTGGGCAGAAAAAGATCGCTTCTCATACCAGCCACTACAGACACAGCCGTCATTGCTGAAATGACGCTTGATCGCACCATCGTGACGAAGGTGAAAAGCGACCTACCTTTATTCGTGCGGAGATGGGGAGGAATGATTTTTGCTAAATCCTTCGACGCAAGGACAATGAGGATGATTTTCGACCTTCTTTCTGGTTTCAGCCCTTCTCTTCGTGGACATAAGGCTCCGTATATTGCAAGGGTGGAATCGTAAAAGTGGAGATCATTTGAAACAAACCTGATGAATTATGATTGTTAAATCCGGTGATTGCCAAGATGCAAATGAACCGTGGGCCAATGAGACGCCTCTCTGATCGCATATGCTGCTCATTCCTCCAACGACTAGAAAGAAGGATTATATCTTTTCTAAGGCTGTGAACGACTCGTGGTTGTACTGCGTTGAACTGCTTTTCAAAAATTATCCATTGAAAAGAGTAATTTGTCTGTTAAGATGCGCAGCTGCTAACAAGAAATCATTTTTGAACGAATCAGCTAACAAACAACACTTTATTGCCGATTGTCCTTCTCACTGCGTTCGCTTTATTCTCTCTCTCGCTCTCCCTCTCTCTCTGTCTCTCTCTCACAGCTATATCACCAACTGACCCTTCGGACATATTCAACGTTCATAATTCATCTGGCTCATCCCCAAAACCTAAAAAACTCCATAACTCCGACTCATTCAGTTAACCGAAATAAATGCACTCAAAGTCGCTAAGCGAAGAAAGAAGACAACTGCAATAAGCGAGTCGTTATCTAACTGATATGATTCAACATGACTAGATTATCTTAAAAGAAAGGATCAAGAAAAGAACGAATTCAAAGTGGAGATACGGGGGATTTGTTGTTCTGCTTTTTATTTCCAGCATAACACCTGCTACAAAACATTCCATCGAACGTTGGTCAGTGCCGTGGAACGGTATTGTTCCGCATTATATAGCATTTCGACACCTTTCATTTGACTGTCATTTTACGTTTTCGTGTAGGAGTTCCTGGTCTTCAGTCGCATTTGAGTATTTCCAATATGCTGCTAAACACGTACAACAAATCCCTGGAAACATCGAGGCGCTGCATGCACATCAAGAACAGTCAAAAACGCCAAACATATAGTGAATGTACTACCTGCCATATTGATCTGGTCATGGCCAAGATGCGAACTATTCATGCTATCAAAAGGTTGCGAAGTACTTTTAATGGATCGTTTACAGCCTCCAACAAGAAGTGGTACCTGCTGTAAGGGGGGAGGGTGTAGACGTCATATACTGTATGCAAAATTTTTTCAAAGTTAACAGCTATATTTTGGCATGTCAAATAGTTGAGAAACTGCTTCAACTTGTCGTTAACATCGGCGTTTGCACTAAGATTTGGCATTTGCCATATTTCTTTATATAAAACTTTTGAATAGAACACAGCGCTCGACGAGAGCGCTGTTGATCGGAAGTTAGGAAAATAAAATACCATTCTCGAGCGGAACACCTTTTTTTTTTTCTTGAATGAGCGTTTTGCTCTCTTCGACTTTTTAAGCTCCAAGATTGACCCATTCACGTTACGCTCATCAATCGTACAGCATCGTAGTCCGTAGTACGGTTGTGCCATGAGGAATGACTTCCAGAGGGGAATGAAATTTTTTTTTGAATCCAAAAGTGTACTAACCGATCTCCCACTTTGAAATTACGATTGTTTACAATTGAACGGGGTCAACATTTTAAGGGTAAACTAGACAACAAACTTGGAACGAATGAGATAGGACAACTAGTACAGAAAATTTTTAGACTGGAGTATCGCTCAAAAATAATTGGTATAGACAGTTACTAAAAAAAAAGAATATGCAATGGCTTGAAAAAGTTGCTGTAAACTACAAAATTTTCCAACCTTCTAGAATTAGCTATTTTATAGCTATGGTGCGCGCTTGTTCGTTATTCCGCTCACTAAGGCTGCACTGTTGTAGGCATGACTAGCGGAATGTTCCTACACATAACAGTATTTATTTTCCGTTGCTCCACAAGCGTAATTTGTATAGTTTCTTTTTTACACTTTACCGCTTCATGTGGGACGTAATGATAAATGAAATGTGAGTATGTAATTCCCAAGTCCTCTCATAACATTCTTCCTGTTCCCATAATCTTGGTCTTTTTCCGTTGAAAATTAGCAAAAAAGTTCTTTTTTTTCCTTCTTCACCGAAAATTTAGTAAAAAAATTATACGAAGTCGTTGCAGCGGGTAAAGAAATGCAATTATTTCCTTCCCATGGGACGACTTTGCTCTGAAATATAATGCGTCCGAGTATGTTTGTTTCTTTTTGCAGGATTCGGAGATTTTGTCGCGTTACAAAAGGACGGCGCTCTGCAGAGCACGCCCGAATATGTGGTGTTCGCGTTGGTTTTCATTCTCTTTGGCCTTACCGTCATTTCTGCAGCCATGAATTTGCTCGTCTTGCGTTTCCTCACTATGAATACGGAGGATGAGAAGCGAGACGAACAAGAGGCTCAACTAGCCGCCAGAGGTTTATATTAAATTCCCCAATGCGCGTTTTATCAGTTGCGCTCTACTCTTTCACCGATTTAAGCGTCGTTGTATTGGTTGATTGTATCCGACTGTTTGTGTAATAATTTCGGATTGTGAGCACGATTTATTTAAATCTAAACGGTGGGATTAAGCTCGATGAGTAGAGCGTTCTACCTACATATCTCTGTAGATTGTTGCTAGATGTGCTTTTTTAGGTGACAACTTTAATCCCATGATTTCCAGAAAATTCAACTTTTCAGAAGATCGGCTTACTTGGGCAAGATCTGATTTTCGAATCTTTATTGTGCATGACGGCATGACGGCTTGAGGTTTCTAATCTACAGCTTGAGGCAGATGTTGTTGAAAAAAAAGTGGTAGTCGACTGAGCATTTTTTGTTTCCAACAAAATGCTGAAGTTCGCTAGACAGAAACAGAGTGTACTCCAGTTCTCATCAATATTTGTAGGACTTGTTCGCATGAACCCTTTGGATCGTTCAAAGCCGGCCTCATCGAGGCCGCTGCTGATGTCGAGGCCGTACAGTCCAGATAGCGAGTCATACGCCGAATTCGAGCAGGAACGTGCGAATCGTGGCGGCGCGGATGCCGAGACATCCTCTGTGTGCTCTTGCTCATGCTATCAACTGCCTTATTCTGAATCCGGCATCAGGAAGAGGTACGGTGATTTAAAGCCGGCCTCATCGAGGCCGCTGCTGATGTCGAGGCCGTACAGTCCAGATAGCGAGTCATACGCCGAATTCGAGCAGGAACGTGCGAATCGTGGCGGCGCGGATGCCGAGACATCCTCTGTGTGCTCTTGCTCATGCTATCAACTGCCTTATTCTGAATCCGGCATCAGGAAGAGGTACGGTGATTTAAAGCCGGCCTCATCGAGGCCGCTGCTGATGTCGAGGCCGTACAGTCCAGATAGCGAGTCATACGCCGAATTCGAGCAGGAACGTGCGAATCGTGGCGGCGCGGATGCCGAGACATCCTCTGTGTGCTCTTGCTCATGCTATCAACTGCCTTATTCTGAATCCGGCATCAGGAAGAGGTACGGTGATTTAAAGCCGGCCTCATCGAGGCCGCTGCTGATGTCGAGGCCGTACAGTCCAGATAGCGAGTCATACGCCGAATTCGAGCAGGAACGTGCGAATCGTGGCGGCGCGGATGCCGAGACATCCTCTGTGTGCTCTTGCTCATGCTATCAACTGCCTTATTCTGAATCCGGCATCAGGAAGAGGTACGGTGATTTAAAGCCGGCCTCATCGAGGCCGCTGCTGATGTCGAGGCCGTACAGTCCAGATAGCGAGTCATACGCCGAATTCGAGCAGGAACGTGCGAATCGTGGCGGCGCGGATGCCGAGACATCCTCTGTGTGCTCTTGCTCATGCTATCAACTGCCTTATTCTGAATCCGGCATCAGGAAGAGGTACGGTGATTTTATACTGAAATATTCCATCACCTGATTAGGTGATAAATTGAGAGTATCAGAGCAATCTCATGAGCATCGTTTGGTAGCGTTGTATTTGCATTCGCGTACTTTAAAAAGAGTTGGCCAGCTATTAAATTTGAAAGCGGTTGGACCTCTCGATGAACCCATCGAGAAATTAGATAAACTTTCAGTTCAGGCCATGCGTATTGCAATTTCAGTCCATTAAAGAGGGCTTAGATCGAAGAAGTGATTCACTCACAGAAAGAGACTTATGAAAGAAGCGGCATCTCGAAACGCGCAAGATTAAATTCGAAAACTGGGAACCCGAATCGAATGAGAGCTGATATGAAGCGGCAAGCCCAGAGGGTAGACACGACCTTGAAAGAGTGTGGTGCTTGCGTGAAATTGGACTTGCAGAAGTGACTTAATAAGTGGAGAGGAAACGAGAGTGGGATGGGTTTGAAGTTTTCACAGCACAAATGCAGTCAGCTATCTGGTCACGAAATGAAAAGGGGTTTTTCTTCGTGAGGAAGCTTCTTCTTCAATAGAAGCCCGCATATATACACATTCCCGTTCTTCGTTCTGAATCACCCATTTAAATCCATCATAATTTTTCCTTTTTCTAAACGACAATGTGAGCGTTCCTTCCAATTGCAAAATTACCCATCTCCCTTCTGCAAATCGTTAATTACTCAAACCGTTGATCAAATTTAATTACTTAATTCGCACGAAGATTATGAGCGCATCAACACTGTCCCGTTTCAAACGGAGACTTGGTAGGCTACTAATTTCCCAGCCAATGCGGAACTGCTTCGCCTCATTCACTAACAACTGACTCGTACCTTCCGTGTATATCCCTTTTGTTTTTTTTTCTTACTTCATTTAACCTCTTTTCTTCCCTTTCATGTTCTGTCGTTTTTGTTCCTTTGTTTCTCCTTTATATTCTATTTCCACACGCATATCAGCGTTCAGTTCTCGAATCTTTGTGTGTTCTGCCTGTTTTTTCTTTCTGCAAATAAATGCCAAATTATATTAGCAGAATTCCCATTTTAATGCAGACGATTCATTTTTTGTTGGAGTCGATTCGTTTTCTTAAAAACGTCTCCTTGAGTTACCGATTTCTTTCGTTATGTTTCTTTGTTTAGTCTTTGCGACTGCCTCTATTGCCTATGCCTTAAGCTCAGGAATACGTCAGTGAGTTAAGCGATTAAAAACTGCACTTGCAGGTATTCAGTGCGGAGTCGACCGATCGGCTCGGTGGCTCATTTGGTGCATTCGGGGAACCAATCGCCGACACAACCGTTTTTGCGGCGGGAACGCTCGACGACCTCCGTGGATCAGCCACCTTGGCAAAGCACTGCTTGTTGATTTATCGTTGTTATACAGTTCGTGTACCAAATACTATTAATGCACTCGTACGAATTTCGCTTCTTCTCTTAACGCCAACTTCTGAGCCAAGCAACGAGCGGCCAGCCTATGGCAGCAGATGATGAAATCATGAAAACCTTGGGCTTTAATTCAAAAAGCAAAAAAAACGTGGAATGTCGGCAGAATATAGCTCAGAGCGGTTGCTTCTTCTCTCTATGTCATCAGGGACAAGATGCTCCGAAATTGCTTGCGTAGCTCGAACGATTTGGAAAAAATTTTGAAATTCGCTTTCCTGGAGCGATGTTTGGTTGTATAAAATAGAAAAAAGTTCTTGAGTAAGAAAATCAAAGAAAAATCTTCACTGTGATATGATCTAACAAAGGCAAAACGTTAATTTAATCATCGCGATCAGATCTGATAGAGCTCAAACACGTCCAACATCATTATCCGTGGAGTCATTCATGTGCTCTATGGAATGCTCCGTCAACTGTGTGCAATTACAGGGTAGCTATATAAGAGCGAATATATGATGTAACTGAACGCATAATACTTATTCACTTATTGTGAGCTACGAATGGGTGCTTTAGCAAGCAAGCTTGCATTTGCAAACCGCATTTATTTGCGAGTGCACGTGTGTGCTGTGCCTATATTTCTATCTCGCCATTCCACTTCGACATCCTTGCAAGATAATGCTATGAAGTTTGGTAAGTATGACCATCTGTCGCCGCTAAATAACATTTGAAATCACTACCAACTCTGAAGAAGCTTATACATCTTTATTGTTCTAAAATAACGATAACAATATCTACTGAGTTGGAATACATTTTGCAAGAGTCGCGCAGCTAGGAAACAACAATTTTTAAAGGCAAGTCTGGATAACATAAAGAGCGCTTATTAGTTGTGAGGAAATAAGGAAATGCACAATCTGCGGGCGGGGTAGGGGTATGGTGGAGCAAGGGGGGGGGGATGGCGGAGGGGAAAGGAATTGCTGAAAGGCGCTTCATGTTAATTCACAGGCATCCAGTCCCTGCTGTCTAAACGAACCTAGTCTATCGTTTCTTCCTAACTGTCCTTTATCTATTTTGAAATCGCTTGGCAGAACTTGAAAACTAGTAGTACAGTCAACGAAACAAATCGTTCATCATTTCTGATAACTTAACACTTCGTCGATCGGAGGCTAACTCCACTCAAAGACGTCTTTTGCTGTATTATCAGTCTATTTGTAAAACGCATTATGACAGTGACTCGTCTGCGCATATATGCTTATCCTTTCTCTCTCTCCCTTTCCCCCTCTCCCTCTCTCTCACTCCTCCTCTCTATTCGTGAACTGACAACCACTGAAGCTAGAGTTACGAAAATGTGTAGCAAGCGTTATTTCAACTGATGCGCAGGGTAGAAAGTTTATAAAGCCTCAAAGCGAGTAAAAAATTCGGCCGCATTTTCCAGCTGGTCACGTTGCTTATTCTGCTTTTGGATAACAGAAAAACCGATCTGTAGGAGGGGGGGG
>JPKZ01002712.1:51514-78191 GCA_000803305.1 Toxocara canis | reverse complement strand
TTCCTTCCCCCCCCCCCCCCCCCCCCCCCCCCCCCTCCATTTGTCCCCTCGTTCTAAATGTTTTTTTCTTAAAATTGCAAATTGTTATTCTAAGAGTTAGTTCTTTTCTTGCTATGCTAGGATGATCATTTTCGAAAAAAAAAATTGCGTAATTAATGACAATTTCACTACTCTATGACGGTGGAAGCCTCTCTCAACACTTCCGAGGAAAACGAAAATAAAGAAATTCATGACAATACACTTTTATTTTCGTTGCAATCAGCTCGTTCACAGTGGAAACGTTTGCCGGTATTCCAGTTCCTTACCGACATAAATTTTACTCGCGAGTACTGAGGAAAAGTGTTGCAAGTAAAGAGTAGAATGATCGCATTTCGAAGGAGTAAAAAAGTGCAATCCGCAACTTTTAAAAGTAGCCGTTGCGAATATTGCACGCTCATTTTGAAATCGCCTTTCAATAGTTTTTCGATCGATTGGCTGCTTAAACGATCAACGGCGATCGATCTTAACAGTCGATCAGCAGATCAAGAGCAATCTTTTCATGCAATAAGGCGTCCTCTTTCTTGAGGATCGAAAGTGACTGGAGTTAGCAAAAGTCGGTTGCCGATGGGGAATAAAGGTACTGCACCTTTCAGCAAAGCAGAATAATTACTGATGTGCTGGTTAAACGCTCTCGTTGTAGCGTGCGGCTGCTTACTGCATGACAATTCGTTGCGTGCAGAAACAACATCTAATTTGCCGATCATTCATTACCCTGCGTTACCATCATATTGTAGCGCTTTTCTTCATTGCTTCATTCATATAAATAAATACCTTTACAACGTAGGGTTAAAGAAGAGCGGAAGGGACGGGAAGGGAGTTGGAGAGCGGCGGGAGGTGAAGGAAGAGAGGAGAAGGGACAACGAAAGAGAGAATACGAGAGTTGTCAAAGGAAAACTTGGAGCGATTTGTGTTTTTCAGAAGTTGATGGCAATCATTCGGAGTCAGCTGTGTACAGTGGTAGGTTATAAATGTGTCAATCAAAATACTGAGAAAAGTTCTCATTGGCGCACAACACTTCATACTTTAGAACATTTTTTAAAAAATTATAAAAACATAAATTTGGAAAAAAATGGAAAAAAACATCAAAATGAAATTATCATTAAAAACATATTGAAAATTGCATTAAGAAAAACATATGACACATTTCTTACACAAGAAGAAATTCTCTATTTTCAATAACAATATGCAAATTGAATCCCCGCACGATTTTTCTTCTTCGAGCTAACTACAATTCCAATGTTCAAAAATTTAGAAAACGGTTCTACTAAGCTCTCTAACATTTTCCATACAACAATTCTCATCTCAATACACTAATAATTTTAGCACGAGTTTTAAGTTAAATGTACTTTTCAATTTTGCCATTCCGTTTCTCATTTTTTTTTTGCGAAAAAACACCCTCATATGCGCTTTTGCTTTTTTTTAAATTTAATATTTTAATCGTTGAATTTAATCGTTGAATTTAATATTTAATCGTTAAATTTCATATAATTATATAGGTTTCGTACGAAAACGGCATGAATAACGCAACCGAAAAAGACGTTTCATATAGAAGTTGTGTTTTTCAAGAATCGTTTCGACGATACTGAACAGAAACAACTCGTAATCTGTGCGCGTTTTATTTTCTGCGCTTACTTGGAATGCACGGTCTAAACACAACTTGCGTGGTACATTCGATTTTATCAAGTCAGCAACCGTATTCTGAATTATATTTGAAAAGCTTCCATTACTAGGTCACCTCTAAAGTACTCACTTACTCATCGATTCGAGATACGTTTCTTGGGAAGAAATTAACTTGAAAAGATATAATAAAATATATACGCTCATATGATCAAACATTACTTGACTATTTGTGCTATTTCCCATACATAAATTCTATCCATGTGCGGCACACAACGACGGAATGAAAATCAACTGCTCTTTCGTAATCCTACCGTAAACACAAAAATAAGCTGTGTATGCGCCAGCCACTTTTTTTTAAACGGTGAAATGAAATGTTGCGATAAACAATCGGTATAAGAGAACAAGTCAAGCCGACACAGTCATCGCTGATCTCAACTTTTCATAGAAAACAAAGTTAAAGTTTCGCTTTTACTTCTGAAGTTTTACTATTAGTTTTACTTTTGCAGGACTCTGACGGTTCTTTTACTAAAAAGTTCATTTTTTTGAATGAAAAGACGCACTTAAACGAGAACCATACATCCCCCGGAATTATGAGAACACGGTCATTGTTTTACAGTGAAACTTTTGGAAGAGGATGGCACTCTTGACTACAAAACTCTAAAAACCGAAAATTTCAAGCGAAAAACTTCGGAAAAAAATTGGCAGAAAATAATTTCATTTCGTTTTTGATGCTGAATTCCTTTCGAACAGAAATGTTTACGGGAAAAAAAAAGAAATGACATTTCCCATTCACTCTAAAGATGACTGTTAGGGATGCTAGCTGAAAAGAAATTTAGCCATGAACATATTTCGTTTTTTATTAATCGCGAACAGTATATAAGAAGTGTTATTTAGATGCACAGTTTTTAGACGATTAACCAATGAGCCCATCGACGTGCTCCCTACTTGGCCCTCTCTTTTTTGCTCGAATAAAAATTATTTCCTTTAACAATTTTGAAAGAAAATTTCTACGCTAGAGATTAGTATTTGTGTATTAAACATAATAAACATCTTCGATAACAATTCGAACAATGAAAGAAATAATGTGAAAATGAAGCGAATAAAATATTTTCTAAACGATGAAAGAGAAATGAGAACAGACCATTTATAATAAACGAAAATAGGCAAATACAATACGACCAGAAATCTTCGCCGGGAATAGCGATTCGCCAACGAAGCGGTCCCAGCGCTTCTCAAGGAACGCCGCCGATAGGCTTGCAAACCGTCTCGAGGCACACAATTAATCAACCAATCGCTTTGATAAATACCCTTGGAAGTGTGGCCGAACGACAAACTGTTGATGAAACTAAAAGTTTTAAATTCAATTAAATATTTTCTTAACTTATATCTCATACAAGACTAACTGCAAGAATACCTAACAACATATAGTCGCTCTATAACACAGAACAGTAAAAGAGCAGAGCGAACAACAATAGAACAAAGGGGGAGTAGAAATGAAGTATTAATAAGTATGTGTTTCGTAGAGATGTTTCATCATTAAGAAAATATTCGCTTATAAACGATACGATGGCGATTGAAATTTTACTAAAAATTCTACCACGTAAATGTTACCTTGCAGTAGAAATCAGAGAGATTTTTTGTTCGCTGCTTCACCTTTTTCCGCATGAGATTTTTTGTTCGCTGCTTCACCTTTTTTCGCATGCTTTTCATTTAAAAAAAAAGTGCAGCTGAAAAGATTCTCTTAGAAATTCGTATTGTTTCAACCGTCATTCCATTCCTTCTTTTGCTTCCATTCTGTTCCTTCTACGATCCTTTTCCTCACTTTGCATTAAACCACAATTAAATAACTTATGATGTCAACCAAAATTACCATTTTCAGCCTTAAAAGATTTCATGACTCGCATGAATAGTGTGCATCAATCAACCCATCCAATCCAAAATTTACTAGAATACCTCTATATCGCTTTTATGGACGATAAAATCATGCAATGTAATATGTAGCAAGATGATTAAACTAATTAGTTTGAGGTGAATAATGAGAGATCGGTTGGGCGCATATCGGTTGAACGAGAGAACCGCAGTATAAGACAACATCCAATTTGTTGATATTATTAGTGTCGGACGAAAAATAAGAAGAAAATCAAACATTGTGTTATCGTTGCAATCCACTACCATACTCTGCATTTATGCTGAGGATTCATCGGAGAGCCTGAAGGGCAGTTGAATGCTGCTGCGAAGTCTTCCGAGTTCGATAATGGTCCTTTCACCCTGCAATTTCACAGTGTCAACGCTCTAGATTCAAATTTTTACGATTTGTTGAGGTGCAAAAAAGAAATTGACACCATGTGTTTAGTTGATCGGGCGTAATGAAATGCTATACGGTTTCTAAGTGTATGGATCGGTTATTGTGTAGAAGAGGAAATAAGAAGAATTAGTGATTAAGACGACGAAAATGAGCACTAAGATTATTTAGTTTCGGTTAAGTAAAATGAAGTAAAATAAACTGCTACCTTATTGGGCCAGGCGAATGCTCAGAAGTTCGCAACTTTCGTACTGCTTCTTTGTCGTTCATTGTTCCACACCATATCTTAAGAAACATTTTTTTAAAAACACAAAAACTATTCTTTCATTTTCAGATTTAAATGATTCAGTAATTCATATTAATTCCATTCAGATTCCTCGATTTTCGTTCTCAAAACTATTCTTATGTGCTCCAAAAATTCTAAGACAAGTTTACCGACTCATTACGATTTCCTCTGCTGAGGAGCTTTCTCATCAATCATTATGAAGAGTGATAGGTGTTCAACAAGGAATGCCTTAATGAAGATGTCTTCATGAAACACTTAAGAAAACAAATGCGTGAAATGCGGATCTTCGTTAATTGGCACATATTTACTCTTCGAAATGCGTTAAAATTGTTGTTGCAACTTTCTGAAACATCGGACGGGAGCGAAGATGCCACGTTCACTGATATGATGGGATGAATCTGTTGATAAAAACCGTTAAATTGAACGATGGCTTTCAAATGCTCTTAGTAGTTAGTTAGTGCAGTCACTCAGATCAACGATCACATTGAACGTTAGCAGCCAGCTGGCTGCAGGTTTTTTGTGTGGTACACTCGCATGAAAAGCCTCACCTGAGCATAATTCAAAAAGAAGAGCTGATCGTTTGTGAGGTTTACTCCTGGTAGACGCGGATATGCCGGATGCGTTTTTTCGTATTTTTTGTAAGCTCGATATGCTTGCTTCAAGCCACCATTGTCCGCTATGTTCTCTCCCTTAATAAGTGCATTCGTTCACTTGATTACGTTTTTGTTTTTCATTGTTTTTTGGGCCTTTAATAGTTTAAGATTAAGTCTTTCGTAGTTCAAGACTGCTGCAATAATTTTTTTTTAAATGGTGAATTTCTCATGAAATAAATAAACAAATATTACAACGCTTAAAATGTTTTCATGATTCAGTTGTGTTATGAACACAGCTCTAAGAAAGTGCCTATAGCCTCAGACGTTTTGCATGTTCCCTCAACTGCTGCCAAAGCTATCTACCTTACTAGGACGAGAAGCTTGCCGCCAATGATTATTGCGATCTTTCTCATGCTATGGTTTGTGGCTTGCTACACAAACAAAGGGACGCGCAAAGCAGCTGTAATTTAATCGATTCCCGTATAGATGCAGCTAATAACCATGCCCACGCATGATTTGTTCTGACCAGTTTCTGAACGCCTGGTGGTCAGCCTGCTGGCGATCCATCGGATAAGCAGCCGGGAATCGAACCGAGGTCTTCCAGCCTATGAAGCCAGAGCTCTAACACTGAACTACTGCCCTCCTCACTACACGCAACAACCACATTCAGTTGTTCCAACGTTATGAGCTATCACTGCGTTCACACATGATTCAATTCGCTGTTGCTCGTTACAGTACCTTTCGAATGGGATTGGCGCAGCACTTGTTCAAATTGTTGCAGATTTTCAAAAAAAAAGTACTCGTATAAAATGCGATCACTGTGAAGTAGGAACAAATAATAAGATAGTACAAGCAGCAAATAAAACAAAGGATACGGACTGCTGAATTTAGATAGTAAAAATTATGAGTCATTTCTCCTATATAAATGACGATAACGAAACTAAAAGCTAGCATATATTTGGAGGCGTAAAAGAGGAACTGCAAAACGGAACGTTTCAGCGGTGAAACGTGGAAATTTTTACATATTTATTTTGAAAATAATTTCGTTTCTCATTGAAAATATCGCCCCAAAGGAACTCATCGAGACTTCAAATTCATCAACACGATGACAACAAGCATGCTAAATTGAAAAACGAAAGATCAACAAAGAGAAATCACCTTAGTGCTACGTCCATTTATTCGCATACTAATTTGATCGAGAATATATGCCGAATATTGATCTTCTATGCATTGTGCTTTACTCTCAAATTTTTCAACGGTCGCGTTGTCCCACCACTGACGAATATTACCCAGGTTATCGTACAGACGACCTGCAAATCAAATATGTGCTTGATTCGGGAAAACCGAAAATGCTGTGCAGTGGATTTCGGTTTACCTACGATTCATCATATTGTTAATACATGTTTTCAGCTATTAAGCATATATGCCATGCATAAAACTCAATAAGCATATAATTAGCAACTGCATTCAGTTCTCACATATATGTATATAAACACAAATAAATAAATATATATATATATGTATATACGTATTTCTAGCATGATTAGTATGAACTAAGTTAACATGCGTACTTTTCTAAGTTAATATTTATCTAACTAAATGTCCGACTTCAGTACATCGCATTAGCAAATTCAGCTGCCTAGTAGATCGAAAAACCTATAATAGTTTCACTAAAACGTTTCCCAGTAACAAGGACTCAAATAATGGATCTTCATGAAACGATGAATGTGCCATTTTTTTCAATCAGTCGTTGAGCTTCTCTGTTAGCATCGTTAGAGCGATAAAAGAACTGCCAAAGAAGAGTTGGAAATTATCAATTGCAAGAACCTCGATCGTCGAATCCATGTGTGATTTCATGTCCAATGACAACTCCAATACCTCCGAAGTTCATCGAATGAGGGAAATTTTTGTCATAGAAAACTGGTTGAAGAATACCGGCTGGGAAAACTGGAAAACAATACACTTTTTTAAAAAAATTATTCATTCACTTATTGAAGAACCTTTTGCTATCTATGAAATAAAAAAGGGAATCCTAAAGACTCAAAGGTGCTCGGATATTGTAAACAACTGCGTATTAATCAATCCTTGGTGCCATGCTGCGATCATAACGAAAGAGGAATTCGAGCATCACGTCCTGCTCTTTAATGGTCCAAAAATTGCGCTGGGATATCGTTAAGCCATTTTTTTGCCTAAATAACAGCTCATTCCGCTGAGAGCTAGTGTAACGCTTAAAAATTATGTTTTTATTTTAAGCGCTTTTGTCTTCAGAATATGAACATTAGCATCTTGAAGAAATGGTGATTGTAAGTTCCCCTCCTCAACCCCCTTTCCCCTTCACCCTCCAAAAAATATTTAGTTTTTTCGACCACAAGCTCACGCTTTTGTCAATGGAATGCAAAAAATCACCTTCATTGCTTTCCCTTAAATTGGGGCTTTAATTAATTCCGTTTAATTTCCTTCGCGTCAATGGAATGAATGAACCAATACCGTTTCTCGTTTCAGCCCTCTTGTGTACGCTATTGGTCATAACCTAGTGCAAGATTTCTCCTTGTTGTCGCTAAACGCTCCACCTATCTGAACCATAAATGAAAGGCTATGCTGTTAAATGATGTATTGCTCTCTTGAAACCGTTCAAAAGAGCTTACTTATTTCATTAGTGTTCGGACTATAGAAGGCGTTCACGAGTGCGGCACCAGCCACCCATCTAAAATCACATCGACCATATTATTTCATTCTTTTGTGGATCAATCCATGGAAAAATCCAAATAGAAAAATCCATAACGACGATGCCGAACCTCACCAGAAATGAGCGACATATTCAAAATTGCTCTTTCGATTGCTAGTTTTCGGCCCCTTAATCTCGCTACAAATGCAGCTTAAAAGAAATATTTCAACGGACATCTCGAAGCATTCGGTAAGCTCAGTTGGTCAGAGAAGACGGAACGACTTTCCGTTTCCTTCAGCCGCTCGTTAGTACGTGACATCGCTTCCCAGGAACTTTTATCTTCACAAATGACTGGAGCTTAATTGTGTGACAGTCATTCGCACTGTCTACTCTTATGCTCACACTATAAGTTTAACCTCGCTATCCCTTCCCCTCCCCCCCCCCCCCCCCACCAGTTCGTTTCTCATCTCACAGGTTATTCCTGACTGCCATGTGGATCGATGACCGTATAACGTCATTTAAGTGTAAGCTCACAAATGATGGCATGCAGGCCTTACTTACAGTTTTTAGCAGAGAGGCGCTCTCGGATACGTTGCCCTTCAGACGAAAAGCTTCCTGAGAACGTACACATCATTGTCTGGTGGATTTGTTGGGACTGCAATTCCCACAGCACTTTTTTTTCAGTGAATTCAGAGAAATCATCAGGAATACAACAAATTATAGAACTCACGAGTTTTGACAGCATATCGACTTCCCCAAAGAACATTGCGACGTTAAGAAAGTTCTTTACTGAACATAACTCCGCTTAAAATCAGTAGTTGCAGCTAAAAGCCTACATGCTTTTGACGAGTATGAGTGCTCCCCCTTCGTCATCGAGGATCACAAAAAAAAAAACATGGAAACGGAACCTTCTTGATGCTGCCAACCCGTTTTGTTAAAACGAGAAAACGTTATTGCGAGTGTATGATAATTTGTTTGCAGTTTCCGAGACATGATCAGCCAAACCGCCAACACTCAAGGGGGTCCCACTTGCTGTTGTAATATGGAGGGTACGTACTTCCCCGGTCCGTTGTGACTCGGATAAGCTTAACCCCCATGTGTGCAAATTCACCGTCTTATTGATTTCTTGCGCTTCCCTTGTAGATCTCGAGCTTGATTTCGCGTTTTTATATCAGTAAATTCACGACAACTCGTTGGAAGGAATGGCGGTGCCCCCCATTTACGGTCGATGGGAGAATCCAATCAACTAGATGGAACTCGGAGACAGCTGGTCGCGTAAAATGCACAAATTTTGTAAACACAAAGTCTCGCTCACCCTCATTTCTTCTTGCACCCAAGAAAAAACTTTTGCGTCTACGAAAACCTCATTGCATCTATTGTAATGCCGTTCAGTTAGTATAATCGATTTTGCAAAACAGTTCGTTGGTGACTTTTGAGTACTGAAATAACGAACACTCAGCTATATTTATTCTAACTCATTATTCTAACACAGCAAATTAAATATGTCCGTGAAGCACAGTGATCTTTGATCCTCAAAATGGGATCGTTTGATTCCGAAAATGCTTGAGGAGTCTATGCTCAGAAAAAAGTTTCATTTAACGAATTAACTTGAATTAACTGCATATCCATTAGAAGAAAATGATTCACCATTGAGTAAGTTTTCGAAAACGGACATCCGTTTGGCATTTTACGTTTCCGTTTGTTGCTTTGTTGTGATGAAAATTTAAAAATAAAGGTAGCGAATACAACCTTTCCCTGTCGACCTTCATCGTAATTCGTTCAAGAATATCCTTCTGGTACATCTCGTAAAATTGAAATTTCGTTCTATAATAATCTCCTTCGAAAACCTTATAATATCGATATTCCTTGTCAACAGAGGAGGAATCATTCAAATAGTCGGGATAGCCGATCTTTTTGCTCATTGTATCAACCTGAAACAAAGGTTATCATTCCATTTTGAATTAGCAATCATGAAGAACCATAGGGGCATTTTGCATAAAGCACATTGATATACAAATTTCATCATCGCGGTTTTTCTTTTTTAACCTACCAACAACTCATGATTTCAAGATTCTACGTACCTCAGGCTTAGAACAGAAAATGTCATCGGAGTGAGACAGATAATATCTTGGTACTCGGAGACACCCCTTTCTTCCGTTCCTGTATTCGCATACCCGCAGCTGCAGGTCTTTCTCATTTTTACATTCCAAAAATCACGAGCGTTTTTGTTGGGCCAACCTCGTAAAATATGGATGTGCTTCACACTGGGTTCCCTATATCCTGAGCACGACGGCGATCCTCAATGGTATTTGAATTGTCGTCGTCCTCAACCATAAATCGACCACTGGAAATGACCCGGCAAATAGCCAGCCGGCGTATGGTTGATGACTGAGAATCAAATAGTATCGACTAAAGTGTTCAAAGTTTAATCATTCAGCGCTGCTCAACAATTCATCCAACGTCTTCATCCAAAATACCTGTTACATAGCAGAAGAACTCAGTCAAAGAAGCTGAATAATTTTTGCCGATACATAATAACATACCGACAAAATTATTTTTCGTAGTAATTAATTGTAATTAATCAATATTAGTTAATCATTTTAATTATTAATTATTGCACACGAAATTATTTGTCGGCACAAAAGAATTGGGATATAATAACAAATTAGTTTCGAATTTTTTTGCACAGAAGCTGACAGCCTATAGATTAAAATAATGAGCGCCAATCGTTTCAACTCTTAAATAGAACAACGTAAACGTTTCTATCAGCGAGATGTCTCACATACACACAGTCATTATCTTTCAGCTGAGCGAAAAAAAAACGATTAAACTTCTTTTTTAAAGTGCCATTCTGAAAGAGTACCTCCTATTCGAATGACTTTAACCTCTATCAATTACCTTTTCTTTTGCGAACGATTTCGTGTTCGGCGTCAACCAGTCTTCTGTGTCGAGGATTTCGACGAATGCCTCCATAATCAATTCGATCATCTCTTCTACCTACAGAATAATTCGACGAAAAAAAATACAGTTACATATCAAGAACGGATGCAATATTTACGAATACGGCTTGTGTCTTGCGTTTGTGCTCATTTGTGTGTGCCTCACACGTAAGACATGTAGCACGTGGACATGCCTAGCTACGACCATAGAACCCTTTAAAGCTGTCTACTAGAATCTGCTAACAGATGACTCAACTAGAATTTACGATTCACGTTCAACGTCAAGTAGTATATTATTTACAAGGCCATCTTCAGATTGAAGGTGCAATCGGACCAGTAGATGATATTTCTGTTTCGTTGTATGGTTGGAAACGTTTCATGATCCATAGCACAAGGCAAATCAAAACAACGACTGGCTTTGCCTTTGCTTTCTGTCGACCCAGCCACTCTTCTCATCCTCAAAAGATGGCATTACATAGGCACTAAATTGTTGAAAATTGCTTGCCATGTATCTAGATGTCGTTCAATACGTTCATTTGCTTAACTTTCATTTCCTTCATTAGTAAAAGATCTTTATCGAGTAGTTCATCTCTTTACATATGAACCTTACCCACTGAACACATTACGTGCAGATGCTGCATTCCTTAAGCTGACCGTACTGCCTCCATTCTGCATGCATTTTTCTCGACACTTCCGATAGTGTCAAGACTGATTCTGAGTACTTGAAAACGTTCCATAAAAAAGATCATGCAAAACCCTACGTCGATTTTTAAATGTGCTGTAATCCGAACAGATCCTTTTTATCAGACCTCCCCTCTGGTCTATGAATTGAATGGGGTGGCTATGTGGTCGCCTCCAAACTGATTTTCACATAAACACCCTAGCGTGCCTTGCTAACTATTCACCACCGTTGTACTTTCGTTCTCTCAAATAAGTTCAACGATAAAACAGCATACATCACTGCTTTTAAAGCTTACATATGACCTATTCTCGAGAACGAACCGGAAGCCTGTACCCTCGTTGGAAAAAATATGGTGTAGTACTGGAAGAAACACAGCAACGGTTTATCAGAATTGCCAACAAAAAGTGAAGGCTTGCTCTCCTACCCTGTCCTGATCGCCTTCATCCTCTTTCCTAGTCTCGAAATTTACAGAGTTAAATTTGGCGTGTAAATGTTTTGTAAAACTGCATATAATTTTACCCCTCTAAATCAGTCACAACACTTTATCTATTCCCAGAGCAAAACGTGGTCAATCAATCTAAGAAATTGCAAAAGTACCACTTTGGCACGTTCACTTCACACTCGTCTACCAGTAGTGATAAGTCAATAGAATTATCTTCATCGATCAAATCTGATTGCTATGAATGTTTCCACTTTCAAGCGCAGATACAACAAAATGCCCTCAGCGTTTCGCCTAAGGGGTACATGGTGCACTTGACAATCACCATCTGCGCACTAATTCTTGTGTTTGTTTTCCTCTTTATGTCTTCGCATGTAATCATCAACACTAACCTCTATATCATGTTCCCTTCACGTTTTACTGTGTCTACGTTTTACTTATCACGTAAATGTACGTTTACATACGCATTCATTTATTTAGCGTTATGCAGTCAACGATTTCAGTCTATATAGATAACTCTTTGATGATAAGATCAGATAAAATAAGCATTACTTCATACTTGCGAAGCAAGTATGAAGTAACCGTTAGACTTACGGAAAAAATAGAAATACTTACTTATTAACGATAGAAGAGTCGTTAGTTCGGAACAGTTGATTTATAATGAAGAAGACTTACTTGTCGTTTCGCCTCATGATCGAAGTTCTTGCGTACGTAGATGCTGGAAGTGGCCATCGGCATGAGACTGTTGATGCGGGTCACACAACCATGCCACCTCATCTTTGGCACCTGCATCACTGCAACGACGTTATCGAAACACATAAGAAATACTTAGATTCGTACGTACGACTAGTATATCATAGTTGAAGTGTATACATCTACTTCAAATGCTCACTCTTTTCAGCCCGACTTTCTACACTCTAAAGCCGTTTTTCTTTAATGCGATATACGATATAAAGTCTACTAGGTGCAATTACACCTTCTTTACGAGGTCATTTCATCCTCATCAACGCGACCATCCCTGACCTACTTAACATATTCAGTCGTTTCCAAAATCTAGTGCAAAACTCGGATATCAACGTAACTGACAACGATCACCACATAACGCAATGAATCATTACGAGAGTAGTGAATATATTACGAAAGAAAAGATAAAACTTGAACTCCCTAAAAATTTGCTCAATTCTAAAGAGGCAATTTCTTTCCAACTTATGAAATGTAACTGTGAAGTACTTATGGAATTAATTCAATCTCTTTTGTAGTCCCAACACTTTTTTGAAGCGTTTAAAGGTCAAACATTTGCATAAGAAATTAGCTTCGCCACGATACGCATGAAACGGATCACAGTATACGGAGTTCATTGAATCACTTTCTTGATGTGTGGATGGATATGTCTTCTCACTTCTTGCTATTTCAATATATAACTTCATTTTCGTTCAAAGGTTCCACGTCGACATTCTCAGCATCCAACATAAAGCGATTTAAAAAAAAAAACATGTTAAGCTTACAATTAAGGCTCCTGTAGAATTTGAACATTGTTAGTGCGAACGGATCGGGCAGATCTCGCAACATCGCCTTGAAGAACCAACACCACGATAAATAGTTGACAACAACCCTTAAAGTAACACGCTTATTCATCTATAGAAACCATAGATTTCTCGCTGTTGGAGAAATCCTCATATATTTTTTTTGTTTTGAACGGATTAACATATTTCGAGGAAGACGGGCAAAGGATTTAGAAAATACTTAAGAAAATCTCCAAAATGTTGGCTTACTTGCCGTCATCATGAAAACCGAGGGGAAGGGGGGCAATACGGCGGGGCCTAATATCTAGTTTGGCAAAGAAAACAATAGTTGAAATTATTAAAGACAATTGCCGGTATAGGTGCAAACTGGACAACCATATGTCGCCATCTTTACAATCTATCGAGCTGGACAGAGGGATTACCAGTTCGTCCATGTACTCGTCCAATCCGTAAATGTTATTTGGCTGGTGAGGAATTCTTTTAGTTAATTAACATCAGGCAACGTAGCAATCAATAAAAACACCTGCTTTCATAACGCTTTTGCAATCTTTTATGCAAAGAATACACAACGTCCAAAATTGTAAGCCTTGTCACTAAACGACTCGTATATACGATAAGCCTTCAGCTGCCTTCATTTTTTTTACAACAGCTATTTAATAAGCGATCTGCTGTTCCGATCTCCTTGTGCCAACAATTAAAAAATTCTGCTTACGCCGGTAGTGCCCAAGCGATGGCAAATTTAATGAGTTAAAAAATCCGCAATTTTAGAAACTCACAAACACTTCATCTCATATGTGTAATCGATGAGTACAGAGAGTCATACTGAAGAAAAACGAGAAGACTGAATGAGAATTTTTAAATCGAACAGCAGAAAGAACCAATCTAGGTTCTCATACCCATGGTATATAGGTATGAAAGGACTTCAATTATGAAGCTGGCAACATCAAATTACCAGTTTATATATTTCCTCTGGTATATAATGACTGATCTCAGTAGTTTATCGTTCATTCGAAATGAACGCAATCAGCTTACCTCGGTGGAAATTTTGGTATAAGCTTGTCAAGCCTATGAATAAATTCAAGCCCATAAATGACAACTTCTGTGCTATCATTAAACGTTATCGGACTGCCGTCGCTCTTTCGAATATCACTGAAACATGAGGTTATCTCACTAAAGCAAATATCTCAAAATCGATGCTTAATGACTGGATGCACAAGTTTAGAGTTTGTCACTCTAAACGGAAATCCTTTGTTGTCTTTGTGCCATCTTTATACCGCCATAAAGGTAGTCATTGCCTATCGGCTTAACAAAAGATTCTATTCGAAATCCTTATAGCATGGCTAAGAAACTCTCAACGTGGAATTTATAGCATGCAGAGAACTAATATGAATTTCCGATGTTATGATGTTATGTTATGAAGTTAATGTTATGTTATGACGTGATGACGTCGACGTTACGATGTTCGACGTTAGCAGTTATGATGCCAACATTGAAAAAAGCACTAAAGATGCGCTTTCAATGTTTAAATGATCTTAAAAGTGCGCCACAAAGGAGTGCTGATAGTTGCAATGCGGAAGGGTACATGAAGAGTGAATGAGCATACCCTTAAAATTCTAATCTTTCCATTAGCCTTAAAATTTTTCTAGTAGGTAGCAAAATAATAATGTTGGAATGCCCAAAATGGCTAAAAATCTCCGTCTTAACCGTCTCATAAATTTTTCGAACACAACAGCCCTTACTGGACGCATTGTCGTTTCATCCTAAGTATCCTTCAGAGATTTTCAAAAAGTATTCCTAAGTTGGGGCGGGTGGGAAGGAGCGGGATATTGTTTAGGGACGGTAGCTTACTTCACGCATTCACAAACAGTAGCAGAAGGGTTTCGAAATTCGTTACGTGCAATCACAAATGAAAATTTACTTGAAAACATAGTTGAAGAAGGTAAGCCAATTAAAATTCGAAAAATCCCGTCTCATCTGTCCAATTGTCACCTTTGTATACAGCTCCGCGATATCATGCCTCTGATCATCGGCCATTGTTATCTGCAGCTTGGATGGGTTTATTTCAGCTATTTTCTTCTTGCTCACCTATTTTACTAGCTTCAATCTCGCATATGTAATGAGGCCATATCTATCATGTTAATTGTGAGCTTTTCTAATTCCATTTCCACGAAAGCCGCTTCAGCATCTTTCAAGCGTCTAATAAAACTCACAATCACCCATAAGTTGGCAGTCGATCGTAGCTTTTTTTTTAAAGCGTTCAATCCGATTTGCTTCGATCCATAGTGAATCTAATCGCAACGACGACTTCTTTAACACACACGTGATAGATAATTGCAGAAGACGTTGTAATAACAAATTTCCTTGCTATACGTTGGCAACTCTGACACCATAAGGAAACTATTAGATGCAATAGATATCGCACAACAATTCGACGTAGCTGATTTCTCCTAACCTACTTTTTGCTCAGTTACAAATACGGCAAAATGTTTAGACAAGTCTGTCTCCTTTCCCCTAGAAATTCTAAGTTGCAGCAAATTAATAATGTAAGATGCCCGCTATTTGCTTATGCAAACTATGAGCATCTTACGTAGGCAAAGCGCACATTCTTTTATGCACTGCATATAGGATGCATGCCATCCATATGTATGAACATAATGCGTTCACCGTATGTGTTCCATTTGTGTTATGACTTTTCGTTTATCTACTTACATTGGCGAGTTCGGTTTCAAATTGCAATATCTCGTCAGCATCTCGAACGGCCACATCGGGTAAAGCGTTCAGAAGGAGTAGAACATCTCTCACCAACGTCATATATGCAAGCCGTTCATCTTGAGTCTCAGCCAGAATATAAAAGTCACGTGCAAAAAGATTCAATGCTGGCTGGTCGATCTGCAGTGTGGCTGCATCTTGTTGACTTCTTCAATTCAACAACACAATGCAACTCATCTCAGAGCCGGATGCGCTCTTCATTTCATTAGATGACTATAGATGACATCAAAAAGTGTTTGTGGCAAGCTTCGATTATCGGAGAAAAAAATAAACGGCATCTTCTAGATGTCAGCCAAAATCCTCGGCACAACCCTCTCTCTATCTAAATTTCCCACTTAGATTTTTTGTCATTTTTCTGTCATTAAGTCATTTCCTCTGAGGATTACTAAAAACGATTAACTAAAGAAATTCACCACGATCAAATTTGAGATTTTCCTTGAATCAATTAAATCGACTGATCACTGTTTCGTAAGTAAGGCAACGCAGATTACAACAGCCCAAACAATTCACGCTCCCAGAAACGTTTGAACATGCCGATAAATTTAATATTCCCTGTTTATGAAATGGTTGTCTGCAAAAAATCACCCCAGTTATTACAAATTTTTCACCAAATTTGGGAGTTGTATGGATTCATGCGCGGAAATATGCATGGTGCATTTATACTTACTTGCACTTACATTTCAAAGGCCTGCACAAATATTAGCGCATCCAAACATTCCCAAAAAAAACCGGTCTCGACTATTGGCTAGGTGATCCATCGAAGAGGTGGAGGAAAAAAAACTCGGAATTTTGAGAAAAAATTTGAGAAAAAAATGAGGAAAATAAAAGTTATGCTAACTGAGATAACCAACGCATACTTGTAAGGGAAGATTTGAGCATTTCCTTGTTTTGCTGCAAAACTATTATTCGCTCTATAAATCTTAAAAAACGTCTTTCTTGACCATGTTACAATTTTCAATATTCCAACCCTCCTGTTTTTGTATATGCCAATGTTGAGAGCATTATTGCAACATTGCGATTTTCGTTTAAAGCACGCATTCTCGAACAACCACTAACGGAACGTTCTCAGCCCTCATCGTTATGATCCCGACTTTTTAACGAATGATATCCATTTAATGATCAAGCAACTCTCGCAAATAGTGCTCACCAGTAGCACATGCTTTTCGGAGTCCTTATCATCCGGTTGTACTGTCGCCTTAAACAACGAGTCGGCTCGAAATTTCGCGACCATAATGCCATAAAGTTGCTCAATTGAAATTTGTGGCAACGCATCCCTTGGACCTAAGCTAGGCCATCCACCGAATTTCGCAATCACCTCGTCGAACGCGCTCCTCCAAGTGTCGAATATGGCTGCTGAAAATACGGTTGGTCTTTTCACTTTGCCGGTCCTGTGTGCTATTTGAATGATTGCGCACGAGGTGCGGAAGAGATTCCTCGGACCAGTGCTGCTGTACAGAAACCAGGAAATTAGTGGAGCAGAGAAGCCATCAAGTTTGGCACTTAGGTCTCAGAAGCAAGTGCACCAAATGGGACGATCCTGTGTGGACGACCCACTCGCAATTTTTACCAACGCTCAATGCGAGCACCAATATCTTTGTTTAATTGATATTCTTCTTGCGCCAGTAGTTTTTTTTTTTTTTTTGGAAACAATGAACAGTTGCAGGAGAACCAAATATGGAAGACATGAAGGTGAGGAGTTACGCTTGGAACGCTCTATCACTCACCCCTCCCCCCGCCCTCCCCCGAAAGGTTATCGAACATGCGAATCCTCATTTACTGACGATCGCTTCGATGTAGCAATTGCACCTAATGCTTGCAAGCGTCTTTAAGTTCATATTTGTGACGCACTGCCAATAGATTAAATAGGGCTGCAAAGAGGTCAGCCTATGATATGGTTGGCACGAAACCCAGCAATTTCGCATGTTGATTCGCGTGATCCTACCACTTTACACCCTTCATCCCTCCTCTGCCAACTTACCTTGCTCCCCAAAAGTGCATACCCTCCGTGGCTCGTATTTTGTGTATGGCAGCGTCATTTCTGGAACTTTTTAGCCGCACCTCGTATACTAAAATTAAATTTAAAACAGTCTTTATCGAGGGATTTTCTAGTTTTGAGGCATCGAGCACTGAGAGCATCTAGCGCGCAAAGCGAATTGGAAGAAACGAACGTGGTCCATGAAAAAGTCAAACTGTTTGCAAACTTTAAATTTCGCTAAATCAACGAAAAATTGAAATGCATCGCATGACCTTAGTCGGGAAAACTTGTACAATGGGGAATTGATAGTGCGAATCAGTGAAGAGATGAACATACTAGTAGTCGGTTTACAGGTTTTGTTGACAAAATTTGCCAACTGGTAACGCTTATTGCTTTCAGAAATGACTAAAGGATTTTTTAAAATGGTTTATGAACTAAGCGAAGAGAAAATGCCCATTCTAGCACCAAAAGGCATAATAGAAAAAAAAACAAAAACCGGCCACTGAAGCAGCATTTCACCTTTATATGGATGGGATCATAAGATATTGTAAAGGTGATAAAATTGATAAACATTTTACCAACTTTCATTGAGGCATAGCTGATAAAAATGTTTCGACTTCTGCACGGCATCACCGTCAACGCCTTGAATATGTTTCGATTCGAGCAACTCTGAAACGTTCTTAAACTTTTATTCTTCAAACAGCGACATTGCATCCTATAGGTCATTTATAACAGCCGCTTAAATGTTTCAAATCGCACTAATCACTGAGGCTATCTTTGGCCCAACAACGGAACGAGAAAATGGCCTCGTTTGCAGTTTTTTCTAACAAATCGGGTACATGACTGATAGCGAAGCACCGTACCGTATCTCGTTGAATAAATACCCTACCCTGTCTCCAATGACTAAAATTCAGTCTATGAGAAGTCACGATCAATAGATGATGCTTCCCTTGAAAAGACTCTTGCTTTTCGATATAGCCGTGTTTGAACGAAAGTCTGGCTCTTCTCCACTGCGTGAAATTTGCAGTGATGAAATAATGTCATCGCTACTAGTGGTTAGAACGCATATGCGTTTCACAAGAAATTTTCACGTTTAAGAGAACGCTAAAAGATGAACTCTTTTTTTTTGTACACATGGCAAAAGATAACCAAGATGACCATATCATCTACATAACCAAGATAACCGTATCATCTAAATGAGTTATTCCCTTGATGCAATGGAAGTCAGATAGTGGACTGTGGAAGTCATTTGGAAGCCACTTGGTTTTTCAATTAAGCATTTATAGTTTTTAAGGCCAACTTGTTTGTAATGAGAAGGCGACGAAAGCGACACTGATGGAACAATAGGGACCGATAGCAAAAACTTTTTGCGCTTCATCGACATATGTTGGCGACTTTATCGTGCTTCGAGTCGCTGCTTATCACTCTCTTTATGGCCCAGCTTCAGGTAATGCGCAAACTAATCCGCACCATGTATCAACTATTAGGAAGTCGAATATATTTACTACCATCAGGAAACATGCGCTTAACGCAAATGTTATCAACTCAGCTCTTTCTTTTCATAACGATAAAATTATACTAGATTTCATGTAAGCATACATGGATCATATTTTGGCGTTTGTTTAGTGCGTATAGTGGAATTGCGAGCAGTATATAAAACAACCTTTGAGTGCAAATTCTAAATCCTGGCCGAGATTCTCGAAATTAGAAACCGATGGTGCATCGTCGGGGATCGGATGTTGTTTAATCCAATTCCCGCAAGCGAACTCGTAAAAATCTACACACGGATCCGCAGTAGCGTTCATTGACGATAATATCACAGATGCTAAAATATATTTCGTTGTTGTTTCTTTTTTCAGTGATCACCGCAGAAATACCTCGAGAGATTTCTCATTTCCATTTTGAAATAATACACTGAATGCATAGCCTTCTTTAGCGTATATAAAAGTCATTCACTTAAAACCTATCGTATTAGGGGATAGCATATCAAATCGAACAAGAGACGCTGAACACGATAATCACTTTTGTTTAAGGCGAAGAAGTAATTTAGTAAATATAAGGCCTATTCTGGGCATGGCTTAATGTGAAGCAGTCTTGGATTTTAGAACTTGATCTCGCTTTTCTCCCCTTCTATGAGAAATGATGTAGAAATCATCGGCCATAGCAAACCAAAATACGTAAGTCACGTGCCTTATGTTTTTGACCTCAAGTTAGCGCTGTTTGGCGCATGTGTCCGTCGCACATAGGATCTATGCCCGTATGCATATGCGTTCAGCATACGTCTTAAGTCCTCAACTTGCTATGATCAAATGGACTACTCTCTTTAAGAAAAAAGTCAACACTCAAGTTTTCAACAATTTTCAACGGTCTCTCCCGAATGTGATTATAGCTGGCTAAAATTATGAAGTGTATCTCTTTCATCGAACAAGTCCAACGATGAGTGAAATTTTCCATCTTAACCGCCGACAAAAACGAAGAACAAACTACAAAGGATGAGCAAAACGCTATGTGTCTCTTAATGAATCTATTAGCATCGTCATAACGAGCAGACAAGTACTGTCAAGCCAAAAAAAAAAATTGAGGCGCTTGTCTTATGACTGAGTTGACAGCTGTTATACAGTTATCATATTTGACACTCAAATTACATGAGTACCTCCGTTGAAATACAAAAGAAGACAACGTAAAAGTATAACATGACTTTTTATAGCTTCTGATCTCAAGTTATAGAGGCTCGTCTTGAAGCGAAACGATGAGATGGGGTAAAGCGCTTATTTTTTCCTTCATATCATAGCACGCACTACCCATTGTATTTCACGCTGTGATTTAATAGACGAAAACTGCCTGTCGTTCAAAAAACCTAACTTTTGTGATCTAATTCCTTGATTACTCATACCTGCCTTCTCCTCGTCTCTCTCTACTCTTCCCCCTCCCCGTCCCCCCTCCTGGCATTGTTTTTTTCCAATCTCTAATTTTTTTAAAGGAAGCCAGCGCCAGTGTCACCGGTGTCATACTAAAGTTGCCTACAGTTTACTCACACCATACCTTTTGGGTCTGATAACGTTTTTGAGATGGATGAATGCTACTTTGTATCATATCTTAAGCGACTGCCATTCCAGAGGTATTAACTTTCAAAAAACCGGCTCATTTTTCTGGTCCACTCCGTATAAGGCTGAAAAGAAACTGGAGTTGGTAAATTTTGGCAAAGAAGAGCAAAGTTTTTAAAATTTCGCTTATTTTAGAAAACAAAGCACAACGTCATATTTCATCAGCTGAAAAGGCATCAAATAATTACGGCACAACTGATGAAATTTTCTGATCGGTGAAATAGAGCATATTTTAAAAGATCATGATCAATTGGCAACACTCATTAAGCAATATGATTACGCTGCGAGAAACAACGGAATAAAGAATGATCAAACCTGTTTTTATGCATTGCTGAGAGAGACAAATATCCTCTTCGTTCCTCACGGTTAGCGTAATAATTAATCCTATTAATAGAAGTAATGATAAAAGAATGAAAAAAATAAGTACGGCAAGCAATGCCCGAGAACGGAACCTCTTAGGGAGCGTTGCAGCGCCGTCTGCGGCCGGCTCGCTCATATCCGCTCTGAAATTCATAGCCAATCATAACAGTCAGCAACGCAACAAATGTTTCATTTAAAAAAAGTCGTATCATATCTTTTCGAATGCTAATAGTAACATTTTCTGTAGTTGAAAGTTACTAAAACTTTTGTGCTCTCTGACCAGCTAGCTTCGTTGAGGAGTTATAAAAATTTTGAGTTTCTCAATATTTGCTTATCAACTGCTTATGTTTAGCCAATGATTGTAGATCATAAGCCATAGAAATTTGCCGATCATTTTTGCCTCCTTTCGAGGTTAAACTTATGTGTGACTGAAAAGTCTTAATTCAGTGAAAATTGCATCTCTACTGGAAAAGTGCAATCTGTGAATGTGCAAAATGCACAAAATTATTTTATAGTAAACTCGAAATTTTTGGCACATTTTAGATGCTTACTTAAAAGAATCAACGACAACTATGAATCGACGAAAACGCTATCTTAAACATTCAAAAAAGTGTATATGCCGCAAGTTTAAAAAAAACCCAAAAACCTTGCAAATGAGCAGTTCTGTCACTTCGCTAAGCCGCTTATGGACTAATGCAGGAAGTTTGAAATTCTTTCTCGAATTCAATTTGCAGCCGCACGAAAACAAAACTCGGACTGGGCCCGTTAGACGTCAAACCATGGCAGCCAAAAATTGGTGAAAAAGATAAGAAGGCAACTGGCTGAATGAGAGTACTTAAATAAATTGCTACAAAGAACAACCCAGCGGCTAACATGGCATAAGTTTTATGAGTGTGAAAGTTACAGCACAGCGAACGGCTAGTAAACAACGTGGTATCGAGCAAAACTGTATTCCTCAATGATCAAATGCATCTACACAAATCTTGGTTGATTATGCTTTACTCATGAGTTTGCATAGTTAATATGATAGCAGAGGCCATTCTTCTGGCTCAACGATGTGTGCGATTTCTCGATTATGAGCGATATGCTTCCTTCGGTGTTGTCGCAAACGGAATAGTTATCTATCAAGTAAAAGTAAAAGTAAAAGTAAAAGTAAAAGATTCAGAAAATCGGTTGTTTACATACAGACCATACAGATCAATGAATAGGATCCCAGCAGAAATCCTAGACCTAGTCGTAACCTATCGCGGATGAACGGGTGGCGGTATTCAAAATTTACTCCATATGGAATGAGCAACTTATTCACCACCTAGGACGTCTTATATAGATCGACAAAATAAGCTAATCTCATAGGCCTGCAGTGGAGTTCAGCTATTAATGACGACCGATGTTATGCTTTATCTCTTCACGCGAATTGTCGCTTCGACTCCTTGACTATTGCTTTGGTTGTTTTGCTGTGAACTTAAATTGAAACGTAGAGAGAACTTGACGAGTGCAAAGCATTGAAGGAGCAATCGTCTCGAAAGCACTAGTAAGGTGATGATCGTTTTAACGATCAGAAGGAGGACACTTTGTTTTTGAGATAGCAATGTGTCGCTTTTATTCGTTTTAGTGCCTTGTTTCTGTCAGCTACAGTTTTCTTCTTGGTTTTCTTTTGCACAACTTTCACTCGCTGTGGCAAATTTGCGATTGCAAAGCATGCCGTAGCAACGTCGGGCCTGCGCATATCCATGTGTGTCCGCGTCTGTGTCTGTTTGCCTGTCGCTCCAGTTCAGGAACAACTTGGAATAGAGTTAGGAAGTATGGTAATTACAATCTAGCTCGAACTTATTAACCTTATCTACTTTACTTCAGTGCGTTTCATCAACTCCAAGAAAGTTAGAGACAATTAAAGTTATGTGCATTTTGCCATTGGCCCGAATGCATAGTTTGATGGCTGGATCACGAAAAAAAGAGTATTTAGTGAGAAATTTGAACGATCGGTTGGGTCAAGTCACAAATGAATTTACATTATATTCGAGCAATGTAGGAGACGAAGAATTCGGCGAGTGGATTTGCCAAAACGCAAACCGTATTGGGCTCTTTGATACGCATTCCCACTGGCCAATTATTCTTAATTTTGTTAAACTAAACCCTTTGCTTCATGCAATCAGCGTTCTCTCATTTTTTTTGTTTCTTTTAAATTACGTGCGCGCCCGTAACAGTGATTGCTTTCACACAATGCGTACCGTCGTGCTTCCAGTTGCGCTCTCGTACTTTCTTCGTTAACACACATAGAATGCAAAAAAAATTCCAAGTTTCTTCCTCATAGCATCACCGTGCATAACTTGGAATATCCTGCTTTTTCCGCCATACCTTCGTGCAAAAATGGCAGGTTCTGCTGCGGATGCAGTAACTGCGACTAAAATCACCCCTCTGCCTTCATCCTAACTGAGAACTATAGGTATCACACACTTTTAAACAAAAAGGCTTTATGTAGTATATATCTGGGTTTAACATATCGACCGTCTACAACCCAAATGCGCCTATAACGAACACCCAATTATGGAGTGTAATTGTGCCAAAGCAATTTCTCATTTTTAGAAAACCTTTAAAAGGTATATTTTTCTCGTCGTTAATTTCGCCACACTTTGCCTATTTAGGCAGAGGTATGTTGACGTTCGTGCAGCCAACAAAATGACGGCATAATGACCATTTAGGCACAGATTGATCGATCATAAGGAAGTAAAAATTGAGAGCAATGCACTCTGATAACCTAGGCAAACCTGGGACGATGGTACAGGAAAATTCAATAAACGGTATGAATAGCTAAATTGTGCTTTACCTGTTTTTTTTGGAGTTTTTTTTTCGAAAATTTTATCGAATGATAGTTGAATGAGTAAATACAATGAGTCATAGATTGTCTGCAATGTGCGCTCTTTTGTTCATTTCTTTTGTTCTTTTCTTTTATGCGCTTACCAATAATCATTTTTAGGCGCCAATCGAACGTTTGTTACGTTGACAATAAGCTGGGCAAAAAAATCTGCATAGAATACAAATGGGATGGTTATTGGGTATTTTGAACGTTATCGATTAGTAAGTACCCTTTGAAATCTTATTGATTAGTACCCTTTGAAATCTTATCGATTAGTACCCTTTGAAATCTTATCGATTAGTACCCTTTGAAAGTTTAAGAAAAAGATCAAAACAAAGGATTAGGATCACAGTGTACAACATCTTTGCGGTTTTTTTTTCGTATTCGAAGTGATTCATGTTGAGTGGGAACAAACGGGGCAAAAAAGAACGCGTGAAAGACGAATGACGTGGAATGTTTGATCTGCTTTTTCTTTTTTTAAACTGTCGATCAACACATGACGAATATTATGTTAAAATTCAACGCAAATCGAACTGCATGCATCGCTGTGAAATGCTCTTCTTTTATAACTATAATTTCAACACCACCTACGTTGAATATGATCTGGATAGGTCGGAGCATCACCGTCACATACAAAATTAGGCCTTTTTATGCTATCGATACTCAGCGTTTATTATGCTTATTATGCGGGTATATATCGAAGAAGGAAAGAAGATGAAGTAGAAGAAAAGAATAGGCAACGCTAATCAGTCAAGATCGACAACCGTAGAGCTCGTTCGCACAAAACGACAACCATTTAAAGGATCTAAAGTAAAAATTGGAATTCTCTTCCAATTAGAATAAAGATGAGCACTGTTTTTTGGAGCATTCTTCAACTGGTTTCATTGGAGATCTATATAAATTTTTTTTGTAACGCATGCGGTTTTCCCGAAATGTGAAACCAGTACACAGACATACCCAAATAAAACACGGAAGTTCCGGCGATCAACTACTGACTATGTTTTTTCTCGTCTTCGCTCTCTTAAGGAAATAGCCTAGCTTAATATCATCCCCTTTACGGCGCTCGATGTTCGCATGAATGCTTATTTCATGCCATTTTCCGTTCCTTAAGGGCAAATCTTTGAATTTTTTACAAAAAAAAACCGGAAAAAAACCTTTTTAAACCATCTCATCAATGGAACAATGAATGCTTCAGTCACCTTGTTCAGCTTTTCCAATTTCGTTCATTTTCATCATCTGTAACGATTTGGAGAAAAGATCGATATGCATGTGAGGAAAGGACAAAATTATGAGCGATTGAAAGAACAATTATAAACTTGTTTAATTGTTAGAGAGAAAATTAATTTACCTTCTTTTCGAGTTTTCGAATTCAACAAGGAGTCAATAAAAGGTCAAAAACTTCATCGACGGAACGCAAAATGATGTTGAGAAATTCTCGCGCTTTTGAAACACTAATATACACACCGCGTTTATTACATATAAAGCGATCAAAGAGACTCATATGAAAACCATCTGATTGTAAACTCACAGTATCCGGAATACCCATTTTACGATATGCTGTTTAAAAGCATTAAAAACTAGTTCCGAAATTTGCAACCTTGTAACGGTTTGTACAATCAATATCAAGGCTTTTAGCTCTAGCACACCATGGATAGATAGAGAACGGATGGCTGAATCGAAGAACTAACGCATAGCTTTTGCAGCTCCAGATGAGGAACGGAGCAAGAAATATATCAGAGGATCAGGAGTCATAGATGCAAATGTCTGAAGAAAGTAGCTAGGGTGACGCGTATGCACGCTCGTTGATAATGGCTTGAGGCAGTAAATTATGGCTGTCGGCTTCGTTCACTTATTGGCTGCTTGAGACGAGAGGAAAAGTCACACAGTGCGATGATATTGCGAACAGCCGACTTGTTGGCCTAGACCATCAATCATCACATTGCTGGCAGTTCAATATATTCATGGAACCAACAAGTTGGCATATCGCTATCCTCGTTCCTCGTATGCAAATATGAATAGTCGTCAAGATTTCACTTGGTTCAGGAAGTGTTTTTGAGCGAACTGTCACGTTTTCGTTGAAGACTGACTTAAAAGACTTGAACATTCCCAAGATCAAGCAGTCATTCACATTCGTAAGCACCATATAAACGATAAAGAAGCCCATCAAGCAGTGGCCATTCATCGTTCAAGACGCCTAAGTAGAAAATGATCGCCAGAATGAGAAGCACACTATGATTTCTTCTCGGCTTATGCAATTTGACGCACATTGCTTTTGATTGCACAAAGAGAAATATTCCCCATTGGCAATCGTTGCTTATTCGTATGGTGTTAGACTGCAGAAAGCGATGAAAATAGCGTCTGCATATCCTTAGGATTAAATTCATCCTCATATGCCTTATGAGTAGGAAGATGATGTGCTTTCGTTGCGATTGGTTGCGAATATGTTCGAACGAAACATTTTCTTTGTGGTGATCGGAAGAGGTACATAACTAGCGGCAAAAAACGAATTTGAAATTTTAGGCCAATA
>JPKZ01002712.1:37532-51397 GCA_000803305.1 Toxocara canis | reverse complement strand
AAAGACTCGGAAGCTTGTACAGCTGAACGAAACAAGTCGAAGTGCATCGAAATAGAACGGCTTGCCACTGAACTGAAGGCTGCTAAGAGCTGGAAAATATGTGTTTGTAGTCAATCTTTTAAAATTTGCTAAAAATTTTTCGCCAAAACGAATCCATTCGAGCGCCCAAAGAGGCCGAAATCTTATTCATATCCATGTAAAGTTTTCTTAATAAAATATTCGACTGCATTCATTTCATTTGTGTTTTACATTTCGTAAAATCAAATGACATAAACTATTCTTCTCGTAATTCTATTCAACACTTCATTCTGCAAAATTAAGACTGCATTGGAATTGACTTATACCCGCGTCCAAAATAGTGTATTCTATGCTAAGAAGGGGAAAAAAAACAAAAACTTTAAACAATCACAAAAAAGGCACTAACTGTGCACCTTCCGAATATAAAACTCTAGCGCAAAACTCATGCATAGGTAGCGTTTAAATGGTATTCAATGGTATGGTTCGGAGGATCATATGCAAAAGCGAAAAAAAAATCGCCAAAAGTTAAAAATTTTTCCACATAAAAATTTTCATATAAAAACAAGACTGATTTGGTATTTATTTTTTGAAAAAAAAAACAAGCATTCCTAACATGCATGAATCCAAATATTGCTTATGCATAGATAGCTGTCCTCAGAAAGTGAACAGGCGACGCAAAAGAAAACCAAAATGTCACCCCACCTGTTCTGACATCGAAATACAAAATACGAAATTGATATGATGAACGAACGCATTTGAGCTGAGCTTTGAAAATTTTACAGCAGAACAACTTCAACATAAAGCTATCATATGAAAGAAAACAAAAACACGGCTAAACAAAAACTCTCTCAAATAAGTATTGCAGCCGGCTTCAGATACAGAAAGTGAGGCGAGAAATTTCGTAATATTTCAAGAGGTGTTAAAAAAGAAAGATTTCTTTCGACCACATGTGAACACAAATGCAGCTAAGCCGACATTTCAGTAAGCGTTGAAATGTCAATTGGAAGGTTTCCGTGCACTTAGCTGAGGGGGAGGGGGGGGCGATATCGTGAATGATTCACGTGTATATGTTAGGAAGCCTAAAACCTTTTTGGTATGTTGCCTAGTTGAAAAGCTTAGTGTTTCACGGTATACGTCGTCAAAAATTGTCTCAGCCGAAAAACAAAACGAATAGTATCACTAACAAACCGGAAACGACAATTAGATTTCGTCTAAGCAAATCGCGAGCAAACGAAATTTAAACTGAGAAACGAGCGCCAATTGAGCACCAAAAACGAAGTAAGCGTTTCAGAAACGCTCACCCTTATAACCATTTCATAATTGGCCAACGATTTTTTCCATTTCATATCCTCAACTGTTGACGCCTATGAATTTTACACAATGCTATATCAATATGGAGCAGTGTAACGTTAGGGCAGCATCGCTAATCATTAAGTACGTCAACCTTTTCATTAATTAGCTTAACCTAAATTGAAGATACTAAATGATCTGATTGATTACAGATTTTTTAAAATTTTCAAATACAGATTTTTTCGACATATTGCAAACAAATGCAAATTTTGAATAGTAACAGTGGTTTAGCCTTATCACTTCGAGGGTTTTCAGAGGAACATATCGAAGGATCGAGGTTACAGCGGTAAAACAGAATAAGAGCCGATCATCGTATGCAAATGAGCAAAACTAAAATACAAGAACTGCTCACATGAAGAGGATTCGAGCGTGTATAGCGCCATCGAACTGCTGTACTAGCTAACGCCACATCTTATGTGAATCACAAGAATTTGAAATGAGGAATTTATTAGCTCAAAAATCAGTTGGGGACGATTTTTAGCATTACTGAGATAACAGCGAAACAGTTTGCAAAGCTTATGCGATGTTTGGTCGA
Source organism: Toxocara canis (assembly GCA_000803305.1). Taxonomy (NCBI): domain Eukaryota; kingdom Metazoa; phylum Nematoda; class Chromadorea; order Rhabditida; family Toxocaridae; genus Toxocara; species Toxocara canis. Next base: position 49,494 of record JPKZ01002712.1, on the reverse strand, counting down.
TTTGAAGTGTGCAACATTTTCTATATTCAAACAAAGTTATGTGTGCCTAAGTGATCATCAGGAACGAGAAACCAACTAATTTCTGTTCCATCATTAATTCTTGTTCTATTAAATCCGTAAGTTTTTCACATCCAGAAATCCTGAACCGTCATATTAGGAAGCCAAAAACGGCCCAGAAATTCGTACAGCCAAAGCCTTACGGCAATAACCGTTTACACCAAAATTGTGATCGTATCTTCATACAGCTGACTGCATTTTTAATGTGCTTTACTAAACTCCAACAAAATCCGCTAAGCATTTCAATAGCAAACGTTGTGATAGAGAATGTAGCGGGATTTAAAGGCAGAATTAAAGTTGAGTAAAGTTGTGTTTTATAAAAGATATTATAGAAGTTTCTCTTTCGTAGCATATATTGTTCGTAGCCAGCATGAAGTCAAAAAGCTTTAAAAGCTTTCTTTTATTAACTGTTAGTAATAGTTGAATGTTATTCTGCTATTAAGTCCTGCCCAACACATTATCCATAGCTTTTAATATTGAGATAACAAAAATTTGTGATAAGTGTCAAGGCGTTTCTTAAAAACATCTTTTATGCCAAATTTTAACGTTTCACGTCGATCGTTAGTTGCCTGTGGAACAATGAAAAAGCACTTTTGAATATTTTTTAAAGTTGCCAACAACGACAACTGCAACTCATTAACTAACCAGATTTCAGCTTGCTTTTCAATAAACTTAGCATCCATAAAGCAAACATGATGCCTCGATGGAAATGCTATATGAACGGTCATTGCTGGCCATATGCATTTTATTCGGCTTTCCCTGGGCCATGCGGATTGATAAGTCTACTATGGCGCCGAGTAATCTTGCAACTACAGCTCATTCTAGCGGTTGGCAATCGTACGTACTACCGGAAAATATTTCAACTATAAAACCTTCAGCCATTAAACTTTTTTCAAAGTGAAATAAGCAACGAGTTCTGCATTTATTTGACATTTATCTCCATCATTTATCGGTCAAGATATTCAGCTATAGCATAATGGGTTTTTATTTTTAGCAAAATTTAACCCTATCTAACATACGGAATGTTCGCCTAGATAGAACGATCTCAAAAAATCACGAACTCAAGCTACATAGAATAAAAAAGTCACGCTGAAAACCCCACTAAAAATTCAAATGGTTGGAAGCAAATTTGCGGGCTCATCATACGGTAAGAAAGAGGTAAATTGCGTTAAAAAATTGTACTCGCACATTTGCTTTTGCCCAATTACTTCCGCAATGGATTAACCTCGTATAACTTTTCAAAGAGATTTTTATCTTTATGTATCCGTTAAGTTTCGTCTATGACGAACGGATAGACTATAAGACTGATTTACCAACGTGAAATTGCTTCGCAAACTTCACGATTTATTATGATGAAGAACAGGGGGATTTCATTGTATCTTTTACGATTCGAGTTGTAGTACTTGTTTGGACGATTGTTTTCAACTAAACCATGACTGTATCGGCACATATTCCAAATATCAATGGAGCATTTTATCATCAATAGGAGCAATAAATACGTCGACCATTGAGTAATTACGGTAAGCAAATTTGCATAATGGCTAGTAAGACAAGTAAGTTCCTGTGATCGATCGATTGTGTATTCAGCTTACAATTACAATTGTGCTCTATTGGTAAACATAATGGAGTGACTTTCAATCATAGCAAGGATTAGGAGTGGCTGCGGGATTGCGCAGCCTAGAATGAATGAGTAACCGGTCTCATTCAGACGATAAAATATCAGAGTTCGAATCCGTGCTACCCATCGCAGCCTATCGCTTCTTCACTCTCATCGCAGTTGTCAGATCTAATGGCAATCATTTATCGATCTATATCTCGTTTTACGAACAGCTAAGCTGTAAGCACGGCTGTTCGTTGAGGGAGCTACAGGTGATCATTGTCATATGCTACGAGTGGTCTCACGGTATGGCCACTCATAACACGCTGTGTACGTACGTCTGCCTAGAAACCGTCAACATTTACTCGACTGGAGACGAAGCGTTTTTTTTTTGTGTCGAAGAGAGATCACATATCACACCTATTAATAGCTGACAGTTTTATGATGCGGTCTAAAGAACGGAACAACATCTTATGATCGAAGTGAAAACTTCGATAATCCTAAGGTCTTGTCGATAACCTAAAAAAGCGCTTTTAGGTCATTGACAAGATCTTAATTAATTTCAGGTTTCCGTATTTTTAGGTTTTTGCTTTGCTGCTGTTGCGCACCGTTTCAAATACCGCTAGCTTAGTCACTCAGTCTTTGAAAAACAGACGGAGTAGATAGAGGAGGAATGTGGAAAAAGGGATGGATGCTTAAAATTGCTTTGAAGCGCACGCATAAATGCCTTTGATGGAGAACTAGAGTACATATTTAAATAAGGTGATATTTCACACATTGGTCAAGTTTGCACTAGCTGGGAATTGAAAAATGAAAGCAATGAGGCATCCGAGAATGTAGCGTCTGAAGAGCGCCTAACCATTGCACAAAATGGATCAGAACATTTATCAATCTTCACTGCAAAGGCCGCACGTTAAAGGACCTCTTAAGGCGTATATTCGGAAAGAGTTTTCTGTATTTGAACTCTTAACCAATATCCTATCCAACACTGGCACATTCAGTTCCATTCACAGATTATTTCTTAAAAGCTTCATTCTAGATCACGAAGTTAGTAACAACAACTGTTGTAGATAACAACAATTTATGTTACGTGGATATTTTGAAATTTCATAACATTACTCGTACTTGATTAGGCACAACCAATGCAAGCAGAGTTTCTACTCCTCGCTTTATGCTCTTCGGCATAATCTTATTGTAGTCTCATGAAGATATCGGACAATTCGGTTGACCTTAGGTACGAACGAGAGTAAATTTGCAAGGAAAATGGATGCTTAAGAAAGTTGACGCACTTGAATGAACTCAGGAGAGCGGTTTTTGCAACAGTTCGTGAGAATAGCATACTTGATAAATTCGTGAGATATAACATGCTTGTTAATCTCGCTTTTCATGACACTGTTTAGCTCATGAGTAATTAACAACTCAAGAATTATCACAGATAGTACGATGTTATCATTCGCAAAAAAATATCCGGTTAATTCTAATTTCAGAACGTATCGTCGATTGCAGCATTCAAAAAAATTTCACGAATCTCTTTCAATCACTTTTTTGACGTTGGCATTATGGTTGATGGAAGGTGCATTCCATGTACTGCAAGGCCTACTTTGGAATGCACTGCACCACGGACTCATTTGCATAGTTTATTCGATCCCATGATGATACGTAAACTTTGCTAACGTGACCGTGCATGATGAACAGAACAAGATTCCGGATGCAAAATTAAAACCGCTCGGGGCAACATTTAAGGTTGCATATCCAACACACTGAATTCATACAAATTTTTCATATCATCAGCCAATTGCATAGAATTTTTGCGCATCGCCTGGATGAACTGTTTGATGCAAAGGCTACATTAAAGGCTACATTAAATGACAGGAACCATCACAACGTGCTATAGCCAAGTTTTTTCTTACGATCGCCAAATCCCAGTCATTTTTTTTGCGTCTGTTATTTCGTCTAGCCAGTGCAGCCTATTGGAGCATCAACCTTTGGGTCCACAAAGTGCCATGAAAAGTACGTTTTAATATTAGTGACGCTGCGTGAATAGTAGGAGACTCTGATTGTTTTATACCTGCAAAAAAACCCTACGGAAATTCTGTCCTGAAGTTGCCTATGTCGTCATTTCTGTTCATGCATAATGTGCGTATGTGTGTGTGTGTGTGTCCGCCTATCTAATAGTTACAAATTGGGAAGGAGGGAGTCAGTGTTTTAACTTGTGATAGGTAAAACGCATATTCTATTCCGCCTATTGTTACTTTTTCAAATATAGTTCAGTGGTCCTTGAGGGGAGGATAGGGGTTATGGGGAAAGGGGATTGGGAGGACTGTACTTCTCAAAAACCATTTAAAGAAAAACTACACGCATTTTATCATCAATCAGAAAAAACGCTTTCTTACCATAGGGTTGAGTAAAAATGGATGAGTTCCAAATCGCATATCGTGCAAGCTTCTTAATATGTTTTCTTATTCTGTTATGCGCTTTTCTTGCCTTCTGTTTCGCCTCGGAAACGTCAGCCACGTGAATTTATTGTCGATTGACAAAACTTTATTGTCAATACGTCGAAATCGAGAAGCTGAGAAACAAACGAATGACGAAGAACCCTGATTCGCATCATGGCATTAGCGAGTCTTGAAGCGTAAGCACGGGCTTTAAAAAAAGGCCAAAAAGTCATTTATTTTGCTTGAGTTTAAGATGACGTAGTTTTGAAATGCCATATATATATATATATATATATATATATATATAAGGAAAAGTGGAGGGATATGGTGTGAGAGGGAGTGTGTGTTATATTTGCCGACATCATATATATATATATATACATATATATATATATATATACACCGGCTAACTGCTCCGTGACAATGTTCGAAAAAAAAAGAACTGTACAATTTTAGCACCTTTCATATTCCGCCTGGCCTTTTTTCAAATAAGCTTCAACAAAGTCCGGGAATCCATTTCGCTTTTTTTTGGATTGCCATCGTAATGAATTTTTGCGATCAAGCGCTCCCATCTATGGGTTCTGAATGAGCAATGAAAGTTTGTGTTGAAATATCAAGTGGAATTGCTTATTCGGAGTGCTGCTACCTCAATTTCGCCAATTAAATGATTAAGCATATCGTGCCATTAGTCGATAAAGAATAAATCGATTTTCCTTCATTAGTCAATAATAATCCTGATCTCAACGATCAATGTTATACCATTAGTTAATAAATAATCTCTATCTTTACGTCCAACAGCACTGACCTTTAAAGTAGATAGCCGTCTGATTGCCCCTAGCCTTGTCGAACTCTTTTTTTTTGAGTGAGAAGGTTCCCTAACTTTCATTAGTGATTAAAACTTATGAATTTACCAATGGCAAAAGAACAGTTTGAAGAGCGAATAAAGTTTCGGTTTGCTCTCACGTAAATGAAAATCAATGAGCTCTTTATGAGTTCTGTTTATTTATTTATTTACTTATCTATAGATGATTTACGAATGGCATGCGATATGCTTATATGATTCTTTACGAGCTATAGGTCAGAGGTCCAAGAGTCAGGAGCTATAGGACCACCCCAAGAAAATGAATGCTTCAAAACAGTTAAATTCATAGCCAATTCCATGCGTATTGGACATACTAACATTTCGACAGCTAAAGTATTCGATAGCATTATCTTGAATGGTTTCACTTGTAATTCCAACCAGAAACTTGCAACTGTCTTAGGACAAATCAATATATACCTTATTGAGTCCGTCAATAAATTTACAACTTCAAGCTCGACATAAAAACTTCGAGTTATAAGCAATACGGCATCGGAGATATCCATTCAACAAGTGGCAAGAATGCTACTTAACATTTGAGAACAGTGGAAACAAGGCGATATTCAAATATTGTAAAAAGAACTAAAGAGTATTTGAAACGTGATTAGTGTTCATCAACGTGTTCCGCACATACATTGCTATTTCAATTGTTCGGTTAAGAAGACCCATCAAATGAAATAAACGATCAGCCATCAATCACTTCAACAACCTTCTTAATGTTTCTAAAGTTTATTGCTGTTTTAAAGAAAACTAGAGACGAAATTAGCCTTCAACATGAAATTCTTCGCCAACCATTTATAATCTTCGCCCAAAGCCAAACACATATTCGATTAATGGAAGAACTGACTGCAACGCTTGCTACTTTTTGCTGACCGGAGTAATGTTTAAAAGCTACGCACCATATTTCATAACTTTATCGACCTAACAACTGCATAACAGCCTAGCATCAATAGTAACTGTTCAGTAAAGAGGGGTGTTCGATTCGATTACGAAATTTATGCGATTCATGAACGCCTAAAAATAAAACGCTTTGATTCAACCATAGTCAGATTCGAAATTTGAACGTTAAAAAATTGAATAATGATGAAATGATTATGTGACTCAGTAACACGATAGAATTGCTGCCTTTTCTGCTTGACTCCAACCTGACAGAAGTTCGTAGCAGAGATTTTCATATTCTCGAGTGCATGTTTGCTCAAAACTCGCATTAGAACATATCCAACTATCTTGGCTGAAACCCCTGAGGTGCTTTATCGGTAGCACTTAGATGTAACTTGAGTCCACATTTGCTCGTAAATTCTCGGTTTCTTTTCCTTGGTCATCTCTCGAATATCGCATAAAAACTTTTAAAATTTATCATTCCAGATTTGGAGTCGATCGCATCCCTCATATGATTTTTTTTTTTTAAATTTTCGCGCTTCTTTAGGGCATCTTCTCTATTTTTAATCTTATTCAAGCGCAATCCTTTTATGTCCATCGAATTTCTCTTTTTCCCGACTATTATGAATTTTCAGCGCTTCATCGAGCGCGTCAAAGTAGCGCCTTTATTGCTGTTCGCTAGCACCTATTGAGGCGTTTCTTGCTAATATATTAAGCTGCGCTGCAATGCTTTATGATACTATTATAAAAAGTCCACGCATTATATCGAATCAAAATGCAAGAGAAATTCAACTATACGTAGAAAAAGTTCAAATTTGAAAAATATACGAAAGACAACACAATGATAACACAATTAAACCATCAATGAAAAGTCTGGCTATGATTTGAAAGTTAAGAAAATGAATAAAATAGAAAAACATGAGCAATAGAAGAGCACAGTAATATAGCGGAAATTATTCTTAATTTCTTTGGGGATGAATGTAATAGGTAACTTAAGGCAGTTGACAAAATCTATTAGATAGTGTCAGTATGAGGCATCCAGTAGTAGATTTCACCAGATTTGTTGTTACCACCTTATTTGTATTGTACGCTATTCTTTTGTTCCTATACTCTTTTCGTTTTAAATCATTCATTTTCGTACCATGGTAAGATTGCATTCGTAAAAGGCATCTTTTGAGGGTGTCCAAAGGAGTGATGAGTGAATCACTTTATACTCGGAAGGGTGTCGTAGTTCAGAGCAAAACGCAAAGCAGAATAATTATCGACCCCTCCTCTAGCACTCCCTCATAAGATGGCCTTAGTAATCAAGTCCCGAAACGTACCTCTGAAACGGCATATAAACTTCGCGACGATTGCTGCAATCAGGCGACGGCCATAGGATACAGTAATATTGTCGGCCAATGGGCTGTTCCTGATTGCTTTAAATGGTGAGAGAGAGAGAAAGACTGATGCGTTGCCCGTGGTACGCTGATCCCAGAAAGTGCACCGATCTGTTAGCGACAGAAGGAAGAGGTTGCTAATACGGCGCGAGATGCGATGAAATGACGGCTTATGGTGTTGGCCACTTCAGACAGTTTAAAGGGAGGATGAATCGACGAGAGGAAAGATGAATAGTTTTTGACGTATGCGATCGGCCTGGGAGACACACAATTCGCAAAAGGACGTAGACCAGGAAAGCTAGGAAGCCCGGCTCGTGGCAGTCAGTTAGTGCAAACGAAGCAGCTCGCCGCCGCCACCGCGTGAAGTGCGAGCATCAACAGCATCAACGGCCACAGCTGCCACCCGGCCCATATCACACCCCCGGAGGCTAGGCCACATCCTGGCCCGGCCGACGTTTCAGCTTTAGCGCCACGCCACACCGCTCGGCGGCTCGTTTCTCGGATGCGTGCTGCTCGAATGGTTGCTGCTGGTGTTGCGCTTCACGTTCACGTTCATCTTAAAACTGAGTGCTGACAAAAAGCACTCCACTCGTGAGCGTACCTGTTATGCCGTGAAGCGTCGTGAGCGAGTGCCGCTGCTCTTTGAATCCGTACTGCTCGTATGTGTGACCGAAGTGACGTCAAAAACTGTGTTGCTTGGCAGCCGATCGCTGAAAGATTCGATCCAGTTAGCCACGAACACTTCGCGTCGACAATATTACGCTTCCAGACTACAAGCCGAGGTGATTGAGAGCGGTCAGTTTGCCCCTTTGCCCAAGGGCACGGATGAGTGTGCGCCTGAAATCGATCGATTATTGGGGGAAATATGAATGATATGCTTGTCGTTTGGCGTAGCTCTTTAGCATTTGCAGAAAGCATTCGGACCATGCACAGCAAAGGTTAGTGCCAGCGTTCACAGAAATATAAGCGATATTATTTCAAATTGTCCCTCTGGGAAGAAGAGAGAGAGAGAGCGGGTGAAGCTCTATTTTCATTTAGGTAGTGAGTCTGCTTTTAAAGCAGAGGACTACCTTTTTGGAAATTGTAAAAAATGCAAGACCATGCTTCTTTTTAAGGAATCACAATAACTGAAACATAGATTTATACTGCTGAAAAATATGCGATTAAATTCACTCCCGTACGCCACCTCATCGTCACCCTCAATGGAAACTATCCACTCCCACATTTTTACGGAGTGATCTCAGCTAACAGGCTGATACGTAGCAGCAGTGATTGAAAATTGTTGAAACTTTTTTAAAAAATTCTCCGGAAACGTGATTCTCGCAGCGTCTTATGCGCGGTAACGCTTTCCGGGTCGATAAGGGCCTTCCTGCTTTTTGCATATATAGTTCAAGGCCTTTTTTGCCTAAGAATTGCTACCCGCTAACTTTAACATAAAAGTTATCCCATCAAAATTAGATCGAAAAATTCATGACCCACAAAAGTTGGCCAAAAATCCTGACTTAGAATGGTTTGCGAATTTTCTTTCCTTTTTTATGGCCGGGTTATGGGGAGGGGGGAAGAGGGAGGAGGGGAGAGGAAGACAGATAATGGAGAGATGGAGGTGCGCTTGAATTTAATTGAAATGGAAACTAAAAATCGAGAGCAAAATTCTCGTTTGCACTTAAATAAGGCGGAGACTGCATGGCGTTTACTAATGAAATCAAAATCGAAAGCATAGGAAATCTTCGTTAGTAAAGTTGGCCAACAGTCGCGAAGATTCATTCAACGAACGACCAACCTCAAGTATTCTCGAAAATCCGCCGTAGCGACCTCTGAAATTATCGTAGCCGTGAAATCACATTACAGCGCTTAAATTTACTCATCTCCAAACGCACCGTTCTCAGTCGGATTGCATGCTGCTTCAGCAGTGCATATGACAACTGTGAGCCAAAATCAAAGCCAAAGAGGAGTATGAGCTGAGAGTTTGAAAAGCCATTTGATGCCCAAAGGTACGGTTTCATGAATTGAGCCTTTAACATATTGATTCTTTGTTGATCGGAAATTTGAAGTCCAAATTACCTTTGTGAGCTAGTTGTAAAGAGAAATGAAAAAAAGCAGTTACCATGCGCATACACTGAATAGAATCTGTACTATCAAATCGCTGATAGCAAATCACTTGAGTGATAATTTAGTTGACAGCGCCAATCCTTATCACATGCATTACACAGGTGTGTCCATGTAATTTAGGCTTAGATTATTTGGCTAGACATACGATCAAACTGGATCATTTGACAGCCAATAGATTATCGTATAGTTTTTTTTTGGGGCAAGCAAAAAAAGATTCGTAATGGGTGTATCTGGATGTAAAGCGCTTTGCAATTTGCATGATCATACAATCAATAGTGATCGTATGTTGAGCCGAGACGATGTACTAACTACTAGTAATTTTTGATGTAGTAATTTTTGACGAGTGGGTGGACATGAGACTTGAAGTATTTCGACCGTTCCATTAGCAAAACTTTTTGCGATCTTTTTGTTTCCTTTTTCTTCACAGAACCAATCGCTGGTTTTTTCATTGGATGCCACATTCTTAAGAGTTTGATAGGTAGCGTAAAACGAGAACAAAAAAGGATATATGACTTTCGTGCGGATAACGTTTTCAGTGCGCATATCTCTTGGCACTATTTCAACATATATAAAGCACTTACTTCTAGGGGTGCTACGTTTTGAATGTTCAACGATCTCCTGGAAGTGATATCGAGAGTTCTATTCAAAAGCTGAGCAAGTTAACAAACAGATGAAGGACTTATTATTTACTGAATGTGATGCAGATGAGATTCAGTGCTAAAAATGAGCTGCTATGAGTTTTAAATGATGGGTGATACAAAATCAATGCACATGCAAGTTTTGTCAATTTGGAAATATATACTGGAAATTTGCGACACCAAAATCCATCATTCAACCAAAAATGCGTTAGTTACGTCTGGTTGCTATGCAGTTCTAAATTCAGCGTTGACTGGCTCAAGCATGACTGTCCTGTTACCTTCATGGACGCGATGGCGACTGCATTTTTCATGGGATCTTCAAGGGAAACAATCTGCCTCGTTCGAGCGAGGTGCCCTATTTTTCCTAACACTAGGAAGTGGGAAGTCTATATAAGATTCACTTTAGCAAGATTGTTGGTGAAGAAGGGAAAACCACCACATGAGGTTGTAATTGAAGGAGCTTGCCATCTTGAAGTGAAGTATTTTCAGGCCGCCGTCTAGAGGTAATTGTGTTCGGTTGGGATGAGCTCGAAAACCGAGCTAGAGAAGGTGTTTGTCGTTTTATAGTAGATGCGGTATCGCATTACGTACGGAACGTTAGTTTCTAGATGCAAAGGCAGCTGTAATTCCATCGATTCCCGCCCGTATCGACGCAGCCGACAACCGTGCCCACGCATGATCGTTTCGACCAGTTCCGGAACGCCTGGCGGTCAGCCTGCTGGCGATCCGTTGGCGAAGCAGCCGGGAGTCAAACCCGGGTTTTTTTGCATGTGAGGCGAAGGCTCTACCGTTGAGCTATTGCCCTCCTGATAACAAATTAAAAAATTTCTTTGGAGTATTTATTCCAAAAAGAAGTGCTTTTTGTCATAAAAATCTTTGGAAATTTCCGCAAGAGCCACTGAAATTTCCCATGCTTAGTTTATTCAGGTTTGAAAAAAAACCAGTGTTTTTCTATGAACATATTTCTATATATATATAGACTCGCCTAATGCTAAACTTTTTTTCATTCTCTACCAGTAAGACTTTAAATTGATTGCTAAATATGGCATAGTACAAACATGTAGTAGAAAGATGTACATAAAATCATGTGCATATTTACGAAGTCGACTGAATCTGGAAGTCTGACGCGTGGCACTAAGGCTTGGCTCATTTGCTGAACGGAAAAGTTAAAAATTCGATGCATGAGCGATAAATGTCGCCATCGTTTAATAAGCTTATCAAAAGGAGTTTTTTAATTTTCATCGTTAAATTTTGGTCATCTGACGTTTATTCGATTAGGCGAGGTGAAATTTATTACAACCAGAATAGCGTCCCAAAAACCCCTTAACCCGACGACTTTTATATGTTGTGGTCCAACTCACGAAAAGCAACTGTCAACTACTTCATGGAACCTATCCCGTTTTCGATTAATCAACTACTCGTCGTGCAAAATAATTTGGAATCTGTGCAAGAGGATCGGCACGATATTCGCTTTCGCATTTTTCCATTACGCATCGATCAACTTCATTGAAAGCCTTCTTCATTAGAAGTTTACTGTATCATCTCTTGATCTAGCTAGCTGATCGGGTATATTCGCTAATTAAAATTCGTTTTTTTCTTCATTTTTTTTCACATATTTTGCAGCTAGCTTCACTTACCTATTATAAAATGCCTCAACACGTGGCGAATTATTTTGGGCACATCCAAGCGTCGGCAGCACATTTCGAGGTGGATTCAAAATAAAAATTGGTGACGACATCAGGTAAAGATTGCATGTGGCAAGTTTTATGAGAACTTTAGTATACAAGCGGGTACGCACCCATACGTGCGCTTTGCAAAACGTGAATTTTCAACGACGCACAAAAAAAATCGATGAATTTGTTTGTAAGGTGAATCGGCGGATAGCATCGAAATAATTCGTGAACAATAAATATCGAAAAGCAACCAACCAATCTCTGCTCGCGGTCGACTTTGATAACTATCAAATATGGAATATAGATTTTTATTTGTCAACAAAATATTGCCCCTCG
>JPKZ01002711.1:2438-15137 GCA_000803305.1 Toxocara canis | reverse complement strand
TATCTTCATTACCGGAGGTAGGAAATTACCGAGTGATCGAAAGGAGGGTTGCAGGAATCTAAAGAAAAAGGCAGCGAGATCGAGCGCTTGGACGGTCTTAAAAGGAAGTTGGAGGAAGAGGCCGAGAAGCTGAGAGCGAGCTTGCAACAAACGAAAGTGGAAAAGGAGAACAGTGATCGCAAGTGCGAACAGTTGCAGCAGGAACTAGACAGCGTTCGGAAAGCCGCAGAGGATGCGAAAACGACCTTACAGGATCAGTTGAAGGATGTCAAAGCGGATTTCGAACGAACGCTACAGGTTTCAGTTGATCAAGTTCTTATTCCTTGTTTATCGCGAGTTGTAGGTTCAGCAAACCTGAACCTTTGCCTTTGAAAGATCCTCATATTTCGAATTTATATCGGAACTCTTGACAACATTGAAGTCTAAGCGGTTTTAAAGTTAACATTTAGAGTTTAGCAGTGTGTTGAGTGAAATGCCAGTTTTATCCACCACACTAGATACAACATATATAGCTAACTAGTTTTTATGTGTCGACAAAGAAAAAAGTGGGATCAGAAGGGGGGGTTTGATTGTCAAAGCGTTGGGAGGAAAGAGGAGTGGAGAGTTATGCTTAACTGTTGCTGCTGTTGAGAAATTGTTGATATTGCGGCGAGCAGTTTGCCTCAATTTTCTAATACCATTATTTCAACTGTTTTTTGGGTTTGGAAACAGCAGAGGATTGCGAGAGGCGAAAGGTTATTGCATTGATGCACAGGTCATTCGTGAAGGGCAGCTTCACGTGTTTACTGATTAGTTCAGATGCGTCAATGAGCAAGTCTTGCTTTAGGTCCTTAATTTTCCTCTTTGCTTAATCGTTGTCACAAAACTGTTGTCGAACTTTTTAAACAAAGTTAAGAGCATTAGGAATATTTTTTAATAGACTGATAGCGGTTTCATTTGTCCAAGATGGTGTTAGCATTGCAGGCGGCCAAGCAACGTCTGGAGCGGGAGGCAATCAATGCTAAAGCCATTGTTGATAAGAACACGTCTGATGAAATGGACAGGCTCAGGAAGGAAGTCCTTTTGTTAAGCGGTCAACTTGCTGAGGAACGATCGAATAACGAACGGGCTGAAGCAACTCTTGTGTCACATGAACGAGAACAGCTTCTCTGTAATGTTTTTGCTGCAGAAATAAGCAATCTGGCAGCCGACGAGTGTGAAGTACTCAGACGTAAAGTGGAAGAATTGGAAAGCAAGTTGACCGAGGCAGCCAACGGTGCGGAGGTAGCTTGTAAAGAAGAGGAAAATGCGGAAGCGCTGAAGCGAAAAGTCGCCGAACTTGAATCCCAACTGGCTCAATCAGCTGACCGTATTGAAAGAAGCGCAGGATTCGAGAAAGAGCTGAATGATCTCAAAACAAAGTTGGCGGAATTGCAATTAGAATTGCAAGGTGAATGTGAGGCGAAAGAGATCGTACAGGACGCTTTGAAGGCTAGTGAGGAAATGAAGAATGAGTTGGCTGGGCAACTAGTCAAAGTAGAAGAAGCGTCAGCGTATGAAATCAGCCAACTTCGGAAGCAGATCACCGAGCTCAAACAGCAGCTCAACGGTCTGTGGGATGAGGGGAACCGAGCAGAACGTCAGGCCGCGAACCAAGAGGACACGTTGTCTTCTGAAATCCAGCAGAACGAAACACTGCCCGAGCAACTTCGCTGTGAGCTTGACCGGCTGGCTGCCGAGAAGGCGAAGGTAGTAGAGGAAAACGAGCAGAGGAAACAGCTAATAGAGCAGTTGCAGAAGGAGCATGTTGAGCTGGTTGATCAACTTGGTCAAAAGGAAAGGGAATTGTCGGGGTATTTGGAAAAAGAAGCTCATCAGAAGGCAGCACTTACGAAGGAAATCGATTTGTTGCGCGAACAACTGTCAGATATCGTTCATCGAACAGCTGCTAGCGTTAGTGAGGCTATAAGAGTCGAATTCGATAGAGTTGGTTTTCATTTCAGTTTCTTCTTTGAATTTCTTGAAAAGAAGGTTTTCATCGTTCTAAACATTGTTAACTTTGCATTCAACGCAGTTGCCTTATAGTTGGCGAAACGGATTTAAAGGAGAAATGTCAGATCGAGGTGTTGTGCAGTTGTGACGTTACAGTTTACAGCATCAAGCAGACTAAGAAATAGTGATGATCAGTGATGATGTGTGAGGCGAACCGGCTCAGTTGCGGCTTGAATTCACAGTCGAACTGGTGGCTCACCTAATAATTTTTTTTTGGTTTCGTTTTCTTTTCTTCCAGCCCTTTTTCATTTCTTTCATATTTTCCAGCTGTCTTCATTCACCCTAACCTATAGCTTCCTTGATTGAGTTGGGGGAAGGGGGAGGGGAGGGGGGAACGGGCGACGGGTCAAATTTCTTTTGATGTAGAATCTGATTATCTCGTTTTTGTCAGCCGAATTATATCTTCATTACCGGAGGTAGGAAATTACCGAGTGATCGAAAGGAGGGTTGCAGGAATCTAAAGAAAAAGGCAGCGAGATCGAGCGCTTGGACGGTCTTAAAAGGAAGTTGGAGGAAGAGGCCGAGAAGCTGAGAGCGAGCTTGCAACAAACGAAAGTGGAGAAGGAGAACAGTGATCGCAAGTGCGAACAGTTGCAGCAGGAACTAGACAGCGTTCGGAAAGCCGCAGAGGATGCGAAAACGACCTTACAGGATCAGTTGAAGGATGTCAAAGCGGATTTCGAACGAACGCTACAGGTTTCAATTGGTCAAGTTCTTATTCCTTGTTTATCGCGAGTTTTAGGTGCAGCAAACCTGAACCTTTACCTTCGAAAGATCCTCACATTTCGAATTTATATCAGAACTCTTGTTAACATTTAAGTCTAAGCGGTTTTAAAGTTAACATTTAGAGTTTAGCAGTGTGTTAAGTAAAATGCCAATGTTCCACCACACTAGATACAACACTTGTAGCTAACTAGTTTTTATGTGTCGACAAAGAAAAAAATCAGATTCCACAGTTAGCTAAAAGTGGGATCAGAGAGGGGCGTTTGGTTGTCAAAGCGTTGGTAGGAAAGGGGAGTGGAGAGTTATGCTTAACTGTTGCTGTTGTTGAGAAATTGTTGACATTGTGGCGAGCAGTTTGCCTCAATTTTCTAATACCATTATTTCAACTGTTTTTTGGGTTTGGAAACAACAGAGGATTGGGAGAGGCGAAAGGTTATTGCATTGATGCGCAGGTCATTCGTGAAGGGCAGCTTCACGTATTTACTAATTAGTTCAGATGCGTCAATGGGCAAGTTTTGCCTTAGGTCATTAATTTTGCTGTTTGCTTAATCGTTGTCACAAAACTGTTGTCGAACGTCTTAACTTTTTAAACAAAGTTAAGAGCATTAGGAATATTTTTTTCAAAAGATTTCAGTAAATTGTAATGACTGTTAACTGGTTTTTAATGTGGTTTTTATTCACTGTTCGGAAACTGTTAATAATTTCTTCACTTCTTGATTGAAGGGGACGGGTACAGATTCTTTCTTGATGACTAAAATTCCTAGAATTTATGTTTTCTTTCTTTGAGTTGGCTATCTCCGAGTGGGAGAAACGAGTGGAGCATTAGCGTGTTTTGAGTGAAAGCAAGGAGGTTGCGGCTTGAATTCACAGTCGAACTGGTGGCTCACCTAATAATTTTTTTTTGGTTTCGTTTTCTTTTCTTCCAGCCCTTTTTCATTTCTTTCATATTTTCCAGCTGTCTTCATTCACCCTAACCTATAGCTTCCTTGATTGAGTTGGGGGAAGGGGGAGGGGAGGGGGGAACGGGCGACGGGTCAAATTTCTTTTGATGTAGAATCTGATTATCTCGTTTTTGTCAGCCGAATTATATCTTCATTACCGGAGGTAGGAAATTACCGAGTGATCGAAAGGAGGGTTGCAGGAATCTAAAGAAAAAGGCAGCGAGATCGAGCGCTTGGACGGTCTTAAAAGGAAGTTGGAGGAAGAGGCCGAGAAGCTGAGAGCGAGCTTGCAACAAACGAAAGTGGAGAAGGAGAACAGTGATCGCAAGTGCGAACAGTTGCAGCAGGAACTAGACAGCGTTCGGAAAGCCGCAGAGGATGCGAAAACGACCTTACAGGATCAGTTGAAGGATGTCAAAGCGGATTTCGAACGAACGCTACAGGTTTCAATTGGTCAAGTTCTTATTCCTTGTTTATCGCGAGTTTTAGGTGCAGCAAACCTGAACCTTTACCTTCGAAAGATCCTCACATTTCGAATTTATATCAGAACTCTTGTTAACATTTAAGTCTAAGCGGTTTTAAAGTTAACATTTAGAGTTTAGCAGTGTGTTAAGTAAAATGCCAATGTTCCACCACACTAGATACAACACTTGTAGCTAACTAGTTTTTATGTGTCGACAAAGAAAAAAATCAGATTCCACAGTTAGCTAAAAGTGGGATCAGAGAGGGGCGTTTGGTTGTCAAAGCGTTGGTAGGAAAGGGGAGTGGAGAGTTATGCTTAACTGTTGCTGTTGTTGAGAAATTGTTGACATTGTGGCGAGCAGTTTGCCTCAATTTTCTAATACCATTATTTCAACTGTTTTTTGGGTTTGGAAACAACAGAGGATTGGGAGAGGCGAAAGGTTATTGCATTGATGCGCAGGTCATTCGTGAAGGGCAGCTTCACGTATTTACTAATTAGTTCAGATGCGTCAATGGGCAAGTTTTGCCTTAGGTCATTAATTTTGCTGTTTGCTTAATCGTTGTCACAAAACTGTTGTCGAACGTCTTAACTTTTTAAACAAAGTTAAGAGCATTAGGAATATTTTTTTCAAAAGATTTGAGTAAATTGTAATGACTGTTAACTGATTTTTAATGTGGTTTTTACTCACTGTTCGGAAACTCTTAATAATTTCTTTACTTCTTGATTGAAGGGGAAGAGTACAGATTCTTCCTTGATGACTAAAATTCCTAGATTTTGTGTTTTCTTTCTTTGAGTTGACTATCTCCGAGTGGGAGAAACGAGTGGAGCATTGGCGTAATTTGAGTGAAAGCAAGGAGTCCATTCTCCAAGACTTGGCCGATTCAGTGAAAAGTCAGGCGGTTCAGGGTATGCCTTATGTAAAAGGTCCGTTGAATTCGCAGTACGTTTTAAGGAAACTCGATGTATGCGCTATGGGAATGCAACCAGTACGTTATCCAAATAGCGCTTAGACGATTCCTAAGAACTGACTCATATGCAAATCTTTTGCACTTCTAAGTTTTTAGCTATTGGTGAATTAGTGATCTTAAGCTTCTTCTGCACTGCTGAAGACGATTGTTTCATTGCGTCATTTGTATTTTTGTTGCCGTGGCACTAACGGTGAAAAGAATCTCGAGTCTATGAAATCTGAGCGAAATATAATTAGAGGCACATGACCACGAGAAACGAAATTGTAACTGGAAGCAAATTTGGGCATCTTCACCTCCGACACCTTTCTCCTCCTTTGTTGCTTGAGAGTGGTTCCTATTAAGAGCTGAACGTTTTCTTTCTAGGGCAAGCGCTGAAAGGAGATACTATTTGAAGTTGAGGCAAACTTCGTAAAATGAGAGACTTCATCTGTCTGGGCAGGCTCTGTGGCCAAGTTGAAGCCATGAGTTATTGTTGAGCTTTTGCAGCTCGTGAAAACAACAGTGGAACAAAAGACGGAATGGTTAGAAAAAAGAGTTGCCCAAAGCGACGCCGAATTGGAGTCGTTGAAAGAGGAGCTGAGTCGAACAAAGCAGCTAGCGGCGAACGAATACAGCTCGATGAGGGAAAAGGAGGAAAAGCTCCTGGCACTCACGATCGAAGACAATGAGCTGAAGACTGTGTTAAAGAGCGTCAACGGCGAAAAGGAATCTTTGGAGCGTAGGCTGGAGGAAGCTGCAGTCGATTTAGGAAAGGCGCATGAGCTGGAGGGGGCCACCGTACAACGCGCCAAGGTTCGTACGTTTGTTGCCTCTATTCACGCGTTTGCCAACTTCAGGTAGTTAGACTGCGAAGCGAGAAAACAGCGCTGTAGGGCTAACTGTGGACCTCGCGAAGGCGTTATTTGCATTCCTTAATTTAATATAACTCATTCACTGAACAGATTGCCTTTCTCAAAACCATGTGAAAATTCTCTCAACAAGAGGCTGTTTTCGAAGAATTTTATTAGTTGCTTCGTCAACTCATTTTTGGAGTAACTTGAGGTGGCGGAGGATGTTGCTAATGGAAAGGCGGTCGAGCTGGAACAGCGAATTTACGCTCTCGAAGGCGAGTTGCTAAAGGCTAAGGAATCGAAAGAGGTTTTGACCAAGGAGCTGGCGGCCGCTGCAAGAGGCAACGCGTACCTTGAAGGGGCTGCTTAAGTCAATACGGTTTTAAGGAAACTCGATGTATGCGCTATGGGCGTGCAACCAGCACGTTATCCAAGTAGCGCTTAGACGATTCCTAAGAACTGACTCATATACAAATCTTTCGCACTTCTAAGTTTTCAGCTATTGGTGAATTAGTGATCTTACGCTTCTTCTGCACTGCTGAAGACGATTCTTTCATTGCATCATTTGTATTTTTGTTGCCGTGGCATTAACGGTGAAAAGAATCTCGAGTCTCTGAAATCTGAGCGAAATATAATTAGAGGCACAGGACCACGAGAAACGAAATTGCAATTGGAAGCAAATTTGGGCATCCTCACCCCGACACCTTTCTCCTCCTTTGTTGCTTGAGAGTGGTTCCTCTTAAGAGCTGAGCGTTTTCTTTCTAGGGCAAGCGCTGAAAGGAGATACTATTTGAAGTTGAGGCCAACTTCGTAAAATGAGAGACTTCATCTATCTGGGCAGCCTCTGTGGCCAAGTTGAAGCCATGAGTTATTGTTGAGCTTTTGCAGCTCGTGAAAACAACAGTGGAACAAAAGACGGAATGGCTGGAAAAAAGAGCTGCCCAAAGCGACGCCGAACTGGAGTCGTTGAAAGAGGAGCTGGGTCGAACAAAGCAGCTAGCGGCGAACGAATACAGCTCGATGAGGGAAAAGGAGGAAAAGCTCCTGGCACTCACAATCGAAGCCAATGAGCTGAAGATTGTGTTAAAGGGCGTCAACGGCGAAAAGGAATCTTTGGAGCGTAGGCTGGAGGAAGCTGCAGTCGATTTAGGAAAGGCGCATGAGCTGGAGGGGGCCACCGTACAACGCGCCAAGGTTCGTACGTTTGTTGCCTCTATTCACGCGTTTGCCAACTTCAGGTAGTTAGACTGCGAAGCGAGAAAACAGCGCTGAAGGGCTAACTGTGGACCTCGCGAAGGCGTTATTTGCGTTCCTTAATTTAATATAACTCATCCACTGAACAGATTGCCTTTCTCAAGACCATGTGAAAATTCTCTCAACAGGAGGCTGTTTTCGAAGAATTTTATTAGCTGCTTCGTCAACTCATTTTTGGAGTAATTTGAGGTGGCGGAGGATGTTGCTAATGGAAAGGCTGTTGAGCTGGAACAGCGAATCTACGCTCTCGAAGGCGAGTTGCTAAAGGCTAAGGAATCCAAAGAGGTTTTGACCAAGGAGCTGGCGGCCCAGCAAGAGGCAACGTGTACCTTGAAGGGGCTGCTTAAGTCCGCAGATGAGAAGTTAGATTTGTAGAAGAAGCAAGCGTCAGCTAGACTAGAGCAAATGCGAACGGAGTCGGATAAACAGAAAGGAGAGTTGGAAGCGTTGAAGGCGATCAGTCAACAGAGTGCATCGCTCGAAAAGGTTATCTTCCCATTTATTTCGTTTATTTAATACATCGATCTCCAGGGAGGGCATGCTACTCGAGGCGGTCTTATTGATGCTCATTCGTGCGAGAACGCTAGTACTGTTATGTATGGTGCGTTGTTCTGGTCTAATTAATCGCAGTTCTCAAAAGATTTGATGAAGAAAAAAGTTTTTTCGCAACATACAAGCCTGCAGTTACTAGGCTAACAAATTGTTTAGTAGTAAGGTTTTGTTCATTATCCCTGCAATTTGTTCATTAAATCCCATGTGTTACGTTGATGCTAAGCTGCTGCTCTTCGCGAGTAGTAACTGGAGTATGGCAGTCATATTCTTATACTTTTACAGTGATCATCATTTATGAAAGCACAAGTCTGGTGTACATTTCGTTTTGTTTGTCGTTCATGGTTGAATGCTTGTGCCTCTGACTTCATTATGCCTCTGACTTGCCTCAGTCGGCACAGTCCAATCAGAATTTGCATTTCACCACATAACAAATTGAGCTTCATAAGAGAGCTTTATTTGATGAGGGAGGGGGAGAGGTATTTCGATTTAAAGCAGGATGGCATCTATAAGTTTCATGCAGGGCAATGGGTTCAGTTGTGAATTGGAAAGTTAGCCTGCTGTTTCCCCAATTGACGATGGATAATCGACGCGAACACAGCTGATAGCTGAGAGCTCTTTCTACGAGGCATTTCAGCATTTCATTTGTTTTAGTATGGTCACTGACTGTCGTTGATCGCGGAAGTGATTTTGTCGAAGTGTTGCAGTTTTTTTTTGGTAGCTTAGTTAATCAAAGTATAACGCGTGCACTAATGTAATGCTCGAGCAGAAGAACGATATTTTCATGGGCACTCGGTTTTTTATCTAGCTTTTAGTATGTTTATAGATGTAAATATGCTCTTAATGTATCGTCAACAGCGTTTATTGGCCCCTGTGTTTTTTAAAGGGGCAGAAATATTTAAATATAGGAGCTGAGCGCAATACGAGCAGAGCGAGAGGCGACTATAATGAAGCTGAAGATCACGCTATCTGAAGCGGAGGCCAAATACGATTCGTTGCAGTATTTTTTTTTTTTTGTTGGAATTATTCACTCTCTAGCCTGTAGACATTTTTAGGTGATAAAGTATCATTCTAGGTAAAGTATTTTGAAAGCGCTATAACTTTATAGTTGAGTGATATGGTCATTAGGTGAAAGAGGCATCAGGCACCAGCACTACCACTTCGCTCTCGCTTTATAAAACTTGCCAGTGTCTTGTTTTGCGTTTTCAGAAACTTTGTGCTATAGGATATTTTATGAAGAGGGTTGTAGCAGAAGTTGGTTGTAAGTGGGCAACTGAGCACGTTCTTGACATTATTGGTCAGTGCTGTTAGGTGGCAGTGCTCTAGCCGAAACAGTCGTTTTGAGTGAAAGCTTTAATGATTTATTCAGGCTCGTGAGTCCTCGAATACAAACCTTTTTTAAAATTAACGTCTCTAACAAACGAATCCATCTTTGTTGTGCACCCTTTAAAACTTGAAATTGTGGTCAAGAAGTTTAACATGGGTTTGACAGATACATTTCAGGAAGAGCTCGTGTCGGTTAATGACGAAATCGTGCGTCTTACTTCGGAAAACGCGAGGCTTAGGCAAAACATAGTAAGTCTGTTTGCGACTCACTAGTCTATTTTTAGTATTCTTTTAGGCCTTTTTGTATTCAAGGTGCGATTATGCTCTACGTAATTGTAACATAGGACAGTATAAAAATTTGGAAAGTTTTGTTCTACGATAATTTTCTCCATCATTGCTGTATTGAGTGTTGTATGCGTTTTGTCCTCGGTGTTCACAAGGTGCTATAGAGAGAGGCAGGCTTTGCGGTTATTTTTAATAGTGACCTAAGGCGGATTCCGTCTTACTGGCGTGCGGTACTTCGTATCGTTCGTTTTCCGTTTCTTTTTACTAGTATGAAGGGCGTTTGCTGTGGATGCGAGCTTTTAGAGGTTTTTCTGATTCTCTTTTGTTGTTGAGCGAAGGTATAAGAAAGGATAGGGATAGTTGAGAGAAATAGAGTGCACAGTTCATGCGGGAAAGAAGTGTACTACTGTTTAAAATAACATAGGTTGAATGCTGTTTGCAATGTGTTTCTTGCTGCAGATAGGCAGGTCTTGCACTAATTGCATATAGAATTTGTCTTCTTATTTATTCGACCATTTGTTAGAAATTCGAGTAGCAGTTCGTCGTCAGATTAACGTTTTTGATTTTTATATGGAGAAACTAAGGTATATTTCGTTTGATATGATCGATAATTAGGCTCAAGCGAACGTGGAAATCTCTCAAAGTGCGCAAGCTGGGTTGGAGGAGAGCGAGACAAGGAGGGTATCGAAGTGGACAAGATTCGCAGCACAAATGTTTGCTTTTATCCTGTTTCTTATTTCTTGTTTGCCTCTTAATTTTTCCTTTTTCCCTAGTTATCTTCATTGCGTCATATACTTCCTTATCTCTCTGATTGCATTTGTGGATGAAAGCGTTAAGAACAGTTTCTGCTAAGAATTATGCCTTTTTTAACCAGCTTATCGCTCGTATTTTTTCTCCCATTTTTGAAAAAGAAAAGACAGGAATGTTCTGGAAATTGGCCCCATGATTGGAGCAGCGTTTTCTTTTGTGGCGGGGCACCTCATAGAGCAAAAAAGCCATCTGGAAACTTTCTAATTTTTGGTAGATTAGAAAGTTTCAGACATGGAAAATCATTAGAAAGCTTCAGAAGACAGACATGATCGTGATAAGAAGTGATAAAGCCGCCTAATAATTTGTTTACTGGTCACTCTCAAAAACAGATATTTTTGGCTCTGCTGTCACCTTCTAAATTATGTTTTTGTTCATTTTCATATGCATTTCTTTTTGAAGTCGACTAATGTGCAGATGCGTATTCCGTCCTAATTTCTGGACTTGCTTGCTATCTCACTGTTCATCTCCATCTAGTTATTCCTTTTTTTTCTATGACTTCTCGAACTAATTGCGATCCTAGCCGAATTAACGCTCTGGCTTGTAGCTATGCTACTCGCAATTCAGTATGGAGGTGGGTATGGGAGGGGTGTAGGGGATAGAGACGGCTTACTTATGCTAATTAACAAGCAGAGAATCATGAATGATTTAAAATAATCCAAATGCTGTAGGCACAGCTGACAAGGAAGAACGATAATCTCGCAAAAGATCTCGATGACTACAAGTTCATAATGGAGAAAGAGACGAGGAAGTGGATGGATGCTGCTAATGACTTCAAAAGGCAGGTCGGTGTAGCCAGTTTGTGAAGCGAATCGTATTAGGCAAATGCCCGATGGTGGTATCGATGAGCAGGATATGCACGAAGGGAATCAAAGCTTTGCCGCGAAGTTTTTGCCAGTCATTGTTAACTTTTGACGCTGAGGCTGTTAAAAGCATAGGAGCCTAGTCTTAATCGCAGACGTCATTTAGTGAGACCAAATTTATTGCGCATATATTCGTTCTTTCTAGGTATTTACCTTTGTTGAGCGTTTTTTTCTTTATGCAATTTTTTACAGAGGAGGGGAAGGAGGAGAGGTGGGAGGGGTGACCGTTGATTTAGAAAGAACTTGTTTAAATAAACGAATTTCGGTTGGTGTAAGGAGTATGAAGAATAACAAGGGCAGATAGGGTTTCAGATGATTTATGGTCTGCAGTGGCGTTGGCTTCTTTGATGCGCACACCGTAGGCGGAATTTTTGAGAAACAAAATGCGGGGTTCGTGTTTAGGGTGTTCGTCCATTGGCGTGCACTAGGCACGTTTTCATTGCCTTAAGCTGCTACAAGTCTGTGACGAGAAAAGCTTCTAAATCTCATGTAAATGATATCACTCGTTCCAAAATATTTTCCCTTTTGTTGCGCCGCACCAAACTATTGCAGACTGTGGTATTCATATCAAGATCGTTCTTGGAGGTGCATTATTCATACCGTTTTTGAGTAAAGCTGTAGTGTATTAGTGTTTATACCAAAAAAAGTGGTAGAGCGAAGTCATTGGTACAAGCAGCCGAAAACGGTTAATCCGGAAAAGTAAAGTGTTGTCAGGCGGTATATTGGCGAATAAAGATTACTTTGTTTTGGTCACCTGCGTTCCTGCTTGTCACACATTCGTTTGTTCGCCCTTGAAAGCTTGTTTATAGGTTATGGACTTGGAGTGTCAGCTTGAGTCGTGTGAGGCTGGCAAAAGTGCACTGGAGGCAACTATGATACAGCTCAAGGCTCAGTACGATGCTGACTTATCGGCAAGCTAATTGGCTTTAGCTTTCCTTTTTTGTTTTGATGTTGTGTGGAAACATGGATGGGATACGAGAAGTACTTAATTTTCAATTAAGTAGTACTTAATTTCGGGATGATTTGAGTAAATTTCGATTGTTGACTTTCCGACGACATTTGTTGACATTACTATACGGTAACCAGTTTTATTTCGTAATCACTTTTGTTAGTGGGACTGCTATGGGTATTGACCACGGAGAGCAACAGAAGGCCCTCTTCCCCCTCGTTCTCCTCTTTCTCATTTTACTCACTTGCTTGCTGGTCGTTGATCGTTGAAATCGAAAACTTTTGCTGCTGTGCTTGATCCTTGTTGAGGGTCATGAGTCGACTTTTCTTTTCTGATCACCATCCCAGTCAATATTGGCGAGTACTGTACGAAACGGTTGTTCTCATCTGCTGCCGCGCGCGATAGACCGAAACCTTATTTCGATCAGTTGTGCATTTGTTGAAAAAAAAGTACCTAACGCTCAGTTTTCTGCTCCTTTGAGAGGGGGAGGGGCGATCAGGTTCCGTATCTGGTTAGTCACGTATTTGGTCGCAGAAGGAAGTCTTAATCTTCGTGTCTTCATCCGTTTTCGCGGGTGGGTTTGCGTTGTTGAGTGAGTGGTCAGGCTGCATAGCTGATAGGCTGGCCGGGCTGGTGGAGAAAGAAGCTTTAGTAGAATATTCGTGCAGGCTAAGCGGCATCATAAAATCAGCATTTTCGGCGTCTACGAA
>JPKZ01002710.1:2839-24717 GCA_000803305.1 Toxocara canis | reverse complement strand
CCGATCTGGCAGTAAATGACCAGAGACAAACTAGACGCGAACTGATAGAAGCATCACTGCAATGGGCTAGCAATATACAATAGAACTGAATCGAACGGATGAACATAGCTGATTTTCACAAAGCCGTGAAAAAAACTTTAACATATAAAAAAATAAACAATTTGCAAAGAGCGCTAGAAGGCTGGCACAGATGCGTTTTCCGCAATACTACGTAAAACGATCGTGTAGAGCCTTTTTGAACGACGATTAAGCAGCTCCTCTATAAGCTCACTGTAGTGTTAGTCTAGTCAAGCGGTATGTAGAATAGTTTTCGCAAAAATTGGCATTTTCCATTACAGTTTTTCACTTCAAATAGAATTTCACGAACGCCGTGCTTTACAAAATTGTGCATCATGGGGGCGCAAATTTCAACAATACGAACTGCATTTGAGGGTAGCTCTTTTGTAATTACCATTTTCTCCCAAATATTTTCCAAGCTCTGAATCTCATTCGAAAAGCGATGAGTTGTTATTAAATTTTGCTTAGGGTCATCGCATTCCATAGAATATATCCACCAAATTTTACCTCCCAACACTCCTTGACTCTCGACTCTCGACTATCGAAAAGAGAGAGCTGAAGCTAAAACCCAAACAACTACACACATACACAAACAAAGATACTAAAATCGGCTATCGTCACGGCAAAAGACAAATTAAAAATTTATGCTAACTCATCAAATAAATGAATGCTGTTGAATTTTAGTTCAACTCCTTCGAGCAGCTCTGGATCAATTTTGTCAACGAGAAACTGCAACAGTTCTTCAATCATCATATGTTTGTATTGGAGCAAGAAGAATACACTCGGGAGGGTATCAACTGGACGTTCATCGATTTTGGTCTTGATCTTGAGGCATGCATTGAGCTCATCGAAAAACCGATGGGTATTATTGCGATGCTTGATGAAGAGTGTATCGTCCCAAAGGCTACCGATATGACATTGGCGCAGAAATTGAACGAACAACATCTTGGTAAACATCCAAACTTCGAAAAACCCAAACCACCAAAAGGAAAACAATCGGAAGCTCATTTTGCTATGCGCCATTATGCAGGTCTCGTCAGATACAATGTGACGAATTGGTTGGAGAAGAACAAGGACCCTCTGAATGACACAGTAGCTGCGTGCCTCAAGGCATCGAAAGGGAATGCTCTATTGAATGAGATATGGGCAGACTATACAACACAAGAAGAGGCATCCAACGCTGCAAAATCTGGAGGTCAGAAAAAGAAAGGCAAATCAGGCTCGTTTATGACCGTCTCAATGCTTTACAGAGAGTCTCTCAACAATCTGATGTCAATGCTGTACAAGACTCACCCTCACTTCATTCGATGTATTATTCCGAATGAGAAAAAGAAGTCAGGTCTTCTCGATGCGGCACTCGTTCTCAATCAGCTGACATGCAACGGTGTTCTCGAGGGCATTCGTATTTGTCGTAAAGGATTTCCGAATCGATCACCACATCCTGATTTTGTTCAACGTTATGCAATTTTGGGTGCTGAAGAATCAAAATGTAGCGAGGATACGAAAGAATGTGCGTTAAAAATGTTAGGAAAATTAGTGGACGAAGGATCGCTGAAAGATGAAATGTTCAAAGTAGGACTTACGAAGGTAAACATTATGATATTCGTAAAGTTTCATGTTAAGAAAACTGAACTGTATACTCATCTTCATGCCTTTCTATAAGGCACCTACCATAAGATGCCTCTTTCTCCAGTTGTATACGACAAATAAATTTGATGATTTGATCAAAAATAAGAAGTAATCTTGACAAATAGTGTTCTCAAATTTAGTTACTCTTCGTAGGTTTATAAAAAAGTTTAGAAATGATCCCCTAGTTTCGACAACGATCTGTTTGTGGCCATAATTATTCGGCACCAATTTGAAAGTAACTTTGGGCTCTGTGATCCACACTTATTTCACTTCTGAATGTAAAAACGACGTACATGCATTTTTTTAAGTGATAAAAATTTTTCAAACAGTGTTCGTGATGTGAAGTATGAGACTAAACGTTCGCAGCTTCATGTTTACAGGTATTCTTCAAGGCAGGTGTTCTAGCTCATCTCGAAGATCTTCGTGATGCAAGACTCACCTATTTAATTATAGGCTTTCAAGCACAAATACGCTACTACTTTGCTATGGTTTGTCTTATTGATGCTGGTTCTGCTCATTTTGAAAGTGAAAAACGTAGACATATCGACTATGTATTTTCGCACCAGAAACCTAAGTCTATTATGATCACCGCCACATTACTTAGTTTTACAGAAGAAAATCGTACGGTCTTAGCATGAGACTGCATAAGTTAGCACAAAATAATATCACTAACACTGGCTAGTAATTCATTCGATACATTTCTAGGAGGTTCTCAGTTCAGAAAAGCTTTGTCATAAATGAACTCAGCGATCGATTTGCCTTCCTTTCTATAGCATGCCAGTTAGTGGCAACTGTGCGCCACATGATCTCCGACAAAATGGTCATGTGAAATTCTATTTTCTCAATTTATCACCTTCTTTAGGCCAACCAACCAATGGCCATAATTTTTTTTTAAAGGCGTACATCTGACAAAAATATTGGCAATTTGCGGTCAATTTGATAAACCAATCACATAAATGATTTATATTAACGAATATTTAACTGTCGGGTTGGTCGGTTTAAAAAAAAAAAGCTGAAGCTGCTAAAAAAGAGGTGGAACGTTGTTTGACTCATATAGCGCAATTAGAGAAAAAGATGAACATATTCAATGATACGGTAATAGAATGGAAAAGAAAAGTCGATAAAGCGAGCGAAGAACTTAACGAAGCCCAAAACAATTCGAGAAATTTCGCAACTGATCTATATCAAGAGCAATCGATAAATGATAAGTTAATATCAGATATTCAATGCATTCAGCAAGAAAATAACGCACTAAGAGAGGAATTAAAAGAGTTGAATGAACAACTTGATGAAGGAACGAAAACAATCGATGAAACACGAAAGTTGATACGGCGATTTGAAACGCATAAAGAAGACCTTCAACGAGCATTGGATGAAGCTGAAGCGGCTATAGAAGTGGAAGAAGGAAAATATGAACGTTCACAAAATGAAATAAGCAAGATTCGCGATG
Source organism: Toxocara canis (assembly GCA_000803305.1). NCBI lineage: Eukaryota > Metazoa > Nematoda > Chromadorea > Rhabditida > Toxocaridae > Toxocara > Toxocara canis. The sequence goes on along the minus strand of JPKZ01002710.1, from coordinate 21,581 downwards.
AGACACAAAGAAGCTTGGTCGAAAAGGACGAACAATTTGAGAATGCAAAAGCAGCTCAACAACGAGCTGTTGAGACCATACAGGTATAAGAATGTAGCTCCTTCTCACTTTTGGGCTCCGTGTTGTAAAAATAGGTCGTTTTACGGATATCACAATTTCAAGTTATGGGTGTTATATGGATAGCGAAAGAAGTTGATTTTTTTTTAATTGAAAAAAATAGTTGCAGCTACCGCTCCAAAAAAAATGGTCCCTTTGCAGTTATCGAGAAAAGTTGGACGTACCACATCTTACAGGCTCCGCTTTATTATAGGTGAACTCAAAAAGAGCGTAGGGCTGTAGTCATTTAAATCGCTTTGTCTTTACCATATATTTTAGATATTGAGGCTGAATATTGAACTCAGTTAACTGGCTGAATATCCTGGCTGACAAGGGTTAGCAAAAATTTTGTCCTTTATTTTAGCAAAGTTCCTTATCACATCGAAAATGAAATTCTTAACGATAACAGCAAATGATAATTTCATCGCATTTTTGGCCACTGAACAAAGTTAGTCAACACTCTCGACTGTTTTCGTTTCTCGTCTATTGGACGAAATAAACTGCACAATATATGAGTGCTAGTGATGATAGTTTTTGGGAATTTGAAAAAAAAATGATGTCCAATTCGTTAACAAGCAAATTAAGCTCATAGATGCCCGTTTATGAGGTTTCTAGATTTTCAGTTGATGTTACGAAATATGCGTTTCTCCTCTAATTTAATAAATGCCTTATCAAATTTTTAATTGTTTTACAAATTAATTAGCACCCCCCCCCCCCCCCGTACGTACTCGTTCCTTTTTTTAGCTCAGCAAAAAGTTAAAAACGTAAAGCACGCCTCGTAACTATAAGATGCTATGGGCGAAGAAATATATATAAGGCACATGAAACAGTCGTGGAGCGGTCGCTCGTATTTACTACACGTATATTCGCTTATCTGACGCGTTTAATTTGTACATCTCGTAAGCGAATTTTGGCCTATAGCACATCTCATGAATCATATGGTTTAATCCTTTGAAACTGTTTTAGATGGCAAATTTGAAGAAGCAATGTGAAAACGAAATACGCGAACTGCATCAGCGCAATGACCAGCTTTCTGTAGAAGGCAATGAAATAAGCTTAGCGAAGAGGAAGCTTGAGGCCGACTTCCTTATCGTATCTGTAAGTTGTTGGCATACTCAGGATTGCCGAAATCGTTATGGTTGCCGATGGCAAGGTACCTCAGAGGCGAAAATTTTTAGGCTTCGTCAAAATGAAAAGCTTTTAGTATTCCAGATAAATGTCCGATAACACAAGTAGCTCTTATATGTTGTTTGGACAAGAAAAACGCATTAACAAATGACAAAAAAGAGTGAAATGCTTGGACAAAATTGCTTAGGCATTCGGAACGGTAAAGACAGTTTTGGCTGAGAGGTGGCATTTTTTTTGACGACGAGCGGTAACATACCGGAAAGTTACAAGAAAACTGTTGAGGAAGATTCCTTACGCGACTTTGCTAAAACAATGCGGAAAGACGTTTCAGGCGCAACTGGAAGAAGCATTTAACGAGTCAAAAATTTTGGAGGAGCGCTCGAAACAAATCGAAGCAAACGCCGCACATTTGAGTGAAGCTCTACGTGAAGAGCAACAGAAAAGTGAACAAGCTGAAAAAACGAAAAAGGAACTGGAGAGCAATCTACGGGAGTTGCAAGCAAAAATCGATCGCACCGAAATGGCAATGCTGCGAGGTGGCCAGAAGACAGTTACGAAACTCGAGCAACGCTTAAACGCACTCACCGCGGAGCTCGAGCTCGAGAAGCGTCGATATCAGGACGCGATAAAGAAAAGTGCAAAGCACGAGCGAAAAGTCCGACAACTTGAATTTGAAGTTGGTGAAAACAAAAAAAGAATCGAGGAAATGCAACAAATGGTTGAGAAATTGCAGAACAAAGCCAAAGAGCAGAAGCGGATGATCGACGAGGCGGTACGAAAGCTTTTTTTTTTCGACTTAATGAGGAATTTTGAATTCACCGAACAGCAGCAGAGAAAGTTTGAAAAAAAAAACTGTTTGGTGTGCCATAAGTTGACTGCATTCAATCGTTTTTTTCTCTGGAATATGAAAAGGAGGACAAGGATGGAAGTGCGAGCTAGATTAGGGAACTTTTTTCTAAAGTGCATGACATGATGAGGGTTTAAGTTAACCCTAAGAATAAATTACAGGTAGATCTGATGCTTCTATCTTACGAACTTTCGCGGTCGCTTTAAAATGCATACTCGACAAAATAAGAGCAAATATCTCCACTATTTCTTTGAAATATCGTTTGAAATGAAAGTTCTAACGGTAGCAACACATCATGCATCATCCCAAATGAAACTCACAGTTTTCTAGCTCTCTCTCGCCCTCTCTCTCTCTCTCTCTGGCACTACCGGGAGTGCTCTTATCCCATTTATGCGGCATTCTCGTATACTACGCCGCACTTAGGCGCTGAGCATGCTTTTTTAATTCAGTTCATTTGTATTCAATGTTGACCGAGTTCAAATCTCTCAATGATGAGAACGAATGAACGAGGATCGGACAATCATTTTTTTGTGATACGAAGGGTTTTCATGATCGGCGGATATAGCAAAAATGGCCTGCAGTGGGAAAGGCCTATCCCATTCGTTCATGCAAATAGTGTATGAAATAGCGCAGCAGAAATTCACGTGAAATAACGCAGCAAAATTGTGTCAACTTCATTCGTAGATTATCAAATTGACTTTCTATGTCTTTCAGGAAGAGGCAGCAACTGTCAATCTCCAGAAGTATAAGCAGCTTTACAGTGCATTACAGAGGGCCGAAGATCGAGCGGAGAACGCTGAGAACAGTCTTCAGAAAATGGGCTCCAACAAACCAAACTTGCTTCCGGATAGTACATTTGGCGATTCGTAAGCGAACGCCAGTTGAAAATAGTTTTCACATTAGTTCATTTGTAAAGACAAGCAGAATCTCATTAAACGTACGCAATCGAGGCATCTGTCATACTAGCGTTTCACAACGCTGCAAGAAAGCAATGAAAAAAACAACATGGAGATGAAATTCGGGTGGGAAGAGGGAAAATGGAGGACTTGGGGGGAGGATGGGAAGGGGGAGCAGAAGGGTGGGGCAGAAGGGAAAGGAGGTAAAGAAGGAATAACAAGGCAAAAATATCACATTCATTCACTGCAAAACTCGTCGAAGAACACATTGAGAGTGCTTGCCGAAATAATTCTTTTTACAAGGGAAAGAGATGATCTTTTGCGCTTTATGCCAAAAACTATATGACTACAGCCACAACACCAAATGCGGTAACATTACTTTCACTATTAAAGGACGACGGCGCTCGAAATATGAGCAAAGTCAAACTTCAACTCGAATATCTCCTGTACACAAAGGCATACGATCGCAGTAAATTTAAACGGCTTCAAGTTCAAGAGGGTTTCGACATTGGGGGAGGGGGCGGGGATGGGATGCGGTACTGACACTATGTATTGCACTGACGGATATAGGAAGAAGTCGAGCAGGTGCAACACATTACTTTCGTTACATATCCTTCAGAATAAAAGTACTTTGAAGCCACACATTTACTGGAAAACATTTGCACTCCTTTGAACCGCTTGTATATATATATATAACTTGAATATAACTAGGTTTCTTCGACGGCAGACAGCGAAGGACCCTTATGTGATATACAACTTCTATTTTCTACGACGCTCAGGTATATGGGTGAACGTCTTTTCGAAAAGGAGTTCTATTCATGGGCGATAATATATTGGAACAAACGATAATATATTGAACTTCTCTTGAAATTATTTGTAATCTACATCATTAATACGATCATATCAGGTACAGCTGAAGGCAAACTTCGAAGTCCATTGAGGAACTCTCCTTTAATTCGCCCGAATGGCAATCGGTTCAGCAACCCCAAAATTGACTTCCGGAAAGAAAGATCATTTAAGAAGTAAAACGATCGTTTCCGCCATTTCCTGCTCATTGCTCATAAACATTCACGTTCAAGAATCCAACGCAGTAAACAAACGCTCAGTGTGTGACTGTTGATTAACGACCATCTTTGATCGAATAACGATATGCATCTTTATTTGAAGTCAAAAAATTTTTTAGGTATTTCGAGAAAAAAAAAGAAAAGATGAGCACCATGAAATGAATATTTAATTCGCATAAATTTTGCTGTACAACAATATGAATGCAATTAACTTGGTGCAATTGTCTATTTGTGCATATCGATCGCATTCACTTCATAGTGTTCAGATGATCTTGAATTGAGAATGACGATGAAAATTTAAAAAAAAGTCGCGAATATTCAGGCAAATCAATCTGCTGAGACAGATGTGAAATTCTAACAAATTATACCAAAATATATAAGCTAGGCAGAGATAAAGCAATGATAGAAATCTTCTCAGCGAAAGGTGAAAATTATAATAGAGCAACGGGAAGAAATATGATCACAAATCTTTTGCTCTTTCCAGCGGTCCCATTTGAATTTCATCGAACTTTCGGTTATTCAAAAATCCAAAAACGTATTTGCAACTCGAGCTAAATGTATCGTCATTCAGAGATGGTATCGCCACACGTATTCCAAAAGCGGTAACATCTTAACGAGTAAGATTTTCACAGTAACGATAGCAAGCACTTAACTTCTCAAAATTTTAGAGCAATACCTGTAATTTACAATCGATAACATTAATGATTAACTAATTATTTTCGTCCACTCTTCGTGTTGCTTTAGGCAACCACTCCCTGATAAATTAGCACATATTAGATGAATTATTCCGGCCAAAACATATAAATTTTGGGCTTAAAAATTAGGGAAGTATTGGACCAGTCGTATCTGAAAACGATCGAAATTTAGCTTTAGAAAAGAAAAATTTGTGCAGACCGCACGTTGGTAATAATTTAAATGAAAGCCATGCATAAACTAGTGCTGAATATGATGTACCGTCTGATGAGGAAGAATCGCCGATTATATAGATCCGGAATATAACTGTTAGACCAAAAATTCACTTTTAGTGAATATACATGGTGATCTGGGCAACAACTACGCTCGTTCCCAATGCACTCTTTAACCCCAAAAGTACGTTTTTCTGCGTAGAGAACAACACATGTACTATATTTGATGATTGAATATAAAGGTACGACTAGATGCGGTGATGGTGATTGGATTTAGCTGCTCCCCTTTCTGTGGCCTTACGATGGTGTCGTTTTTTTTTTTTCAAATTGACGATCTGAAGAATACGGTATTTTTTTGAAATAGGCGATTCAAAGAATACGGTAAACTTTTCACGAAATTCGAAAACCTTTCTGAACAAATGATTATTTTAAAAAAAATGTTATCTTTTAGAAAATTCTTTTAGGTATCACTCATTAGATGGATGATGAAGATGTTTCAGGTGGTGCGAACGCTTTATCATCTCGAGTGAAGTATTCTTTCCATTCGCCTGGTCGTCCAACACCTAACAGTATCGCTTTCGCTTCACATCTTGGTTCTTCTAGTTGATCGTCGCGCATCAACAGAATTGTTTCACGTAGTTTACAGCGAACTTTCTAAAGAATATCTATATTATTCGATAGGGTCCAAGGCAAACGTTTAGTATCACAAACGGAGTCAACAACATTGAATGGGAAAGCGAAATTTTAAGTATCGGTATTTAAGTATAAGTTCCTATCGTATATAAGTATTAAAGTAATGAAGTATAAGTATTAGTATAAGTATTAAGTACAAATATTAAAAAATTAAAGTATTCAAGTTCCTATCATCTTCGTTCATTCTTTACAAAACAATATCTATCTATATTTGCAAAAAGCGTTATGATTAAAAGTTGCACGATTACATAAGTTGGTAAGAAATAATGAACGAAATAATACCCTTTCGGCAAAAAACGTTCCAACGAATGTTGCGATCCCAGTAGCAAGCAACGCGCAACCGACAACTATTAGACAAATCTACAAATTAAAACAAATTTAACTTCACCATTCACTTCACTTGAAGGCTTCCCGAAGCAATTAATCTTTAACGTTTTGTTTAGCACTTTTTTTAGTAATAGTCGAAGAATTTTTAAGATACCCGATCAAAGGAGGTTATGCAATTTATCGAAAACGATGAGTATTATCAATCGTGCGATAAACGTATTTCACTTGTTACACGGATAACAGAATGTGCTGTTTTTTATTCACATCAAGTAGCTATAAATCATAAAATAAAGCTGCAAAAAAAAACACCTATCTAAACGGTACGGAACGACTTCGCTGGACGCTAATTCTGAAACGGTACGATGCAATCGGAAGAATTTGCAACCACCGAAGTGACTTAGAATTTAAATGCATTATTTTAAAACAAGAGAGCATATATTGTCGTCTGCAAAAATTCTTACTTACCCTTACGCACTGAAAAAATCTTTTGAGCCAAATTTTTAAAAAAATTTTTCCGAATTTTTCATCGACGAATTTTTCGCTTGAAAGTTCTCAAAAATGTGTTATTGAAAAAAACAAAAAATATCACGTTTCAGTTAACATTCTTGTACTCAGTTCTGTCACGTAGCCAAAATTCGCACTCTTTATACGTCTTATGTTTCGATCATAACGAAGTACCAATTAATCACTTAATAAATCAATGCATAAAATCATATGTCGGTATCCTTCGTTCTAGAAGAAAAAAAACAGAAAAAGGGGAGAAAAATTTTCAGCTGTGCTATGATCCAAGCGCACTCGTTGTTTGTTGCACTATTAAGTCCATAGCGCAAAGAATGAAAAGCAACGTACTGATTCATTTCCTACAACATTCCTTTAGATGGACTGACTTACACTTTAGATGAGCTTAAAGGTATGGGCCGATCACTTAAGGAATTGCACTGATAAATTCCTTAATTAATCAGCCCATACCTCTAAGATTAATTACTTAAAGACCTATCAATTTCGTACAGCAACAAATCTCTATAGAGACAAAAGAATGATTGCGATAGCCAATTTCCACGTTGCGTAAACTCACATTCATAACAACGCCTACTATGTTGAAATTCGGTTGTGATCAGCTAACTATCGTTCGATGATGCTTCACGGTACCTATGGGCTCTAATAGATTTTTGCGCTATAGGGTGAGTTAAGAAAACCTAATTGCTAAAAAAAAGACGAAATGCACACTTACTTGCACCACATTAAACTGAGGCGCACTCATGACGCCGATCGAAACTATTGAAATAGCACACAATGAGTTACTGGCAAAAAAAATTACGCTGATTGATAATAAAATTACCTTTGTCGAATTAAAAATTCAAATGCGAATAATTTGCGGCTGAAATTAACGCGTGTTTTTCGTAAATCGTCGACTTCTGAAGATAATCTGTCAAAGACGCTATGATGATGGTTGCTAGAGGTCACACTGGTTAAGTACAAAGATTCATAGGGATGAGGGGGAGGGGGGGGGAGGGGAAAGCCGGAAGTGAAACTTCAGAAATTATTGGGATTCAGGGAAACCAGAGCTGGGAAGAAAAAATCCCGCAGAGCACCGAATCCTTAAAACGAAGACGGAACGAGTGGAAGAATCAGTTTAGTTCGGCTTACTTGACGTACATTTCTCAAAATTAGAACCTTAATAATACTTCGGCATTTCGGAATTCGTATCGGAATTTTAATGCACCATCCATAAACGAAACGAATAACTGAGTGGATATGTTTAACTGATTGATCGAAAAGTTTTGCGATCATGATCAGAGTTTAGTGGTTATGAGCAGAGTTTGGCGATCATGATCAGTGTTTTTATTGAATAAATAAAACATGAATTAATTGAATGAACAAATCTATGATCTAGTTCGAAAGAGAAACACTTAAGAAATTGTACGTTTTCGGGGAATGCAGTTTGTTTATTTGCCTAGTCTGATTGCTTTTGAGCGTTCAGTAGCTCCTTTACTTATCGGCGTTATTCTGCTAGAAAGGGAAATGCATAAGTTTAGCTAATTTTAATTATGGAGGAAACTCTCTAACGGTAAAAGGAACATGATATAACCGATTTAAATTGATTGTTTTTGGATTGATTTAATTGATTTAATTGATTTAAAAAATTGGTTAATAATTGATTTGAAAAAATAATTTAAAAACTTTCGTGGATAAAAACCAAACGGAAAATGAACAGATGATGTGAAAAAAATTTTATTTTAAGAACGTGCGACAACCACTGATAAATCTTTTTGCCATTAGTTTTACGAAACTGTTTTGTTATGCAAAATGCTTGTTTAGTTGATAAAGCAATAAACGTTACAGTTAACAAACGCTATTCGCACCTGTAACGCCTTGCAAAATCGCGCTTGCATATTTGCCGATAACGAAGAGCGAGGCTTTTCTCCCAAATATTCCATAATGTTCCGTGTAAGCACCTTTTACGCACCGAAATCACGAGTGTAGTTGAAGGGGGAGGTGAGATTTGGTGGAAAGAGAGAGGGGGGTGGAGGGATACGTAAGGTTCAAAAATTCGTGCTACTTAAGACCTCAGAAATTTCAGTGCTGAAAATATCACCTTCCGTCCTCCTTAAAATTTGCGCTTCATGGTTTTTTTGCATGCTTTTTTTCTTCTATGGCGTCATTCCACCACATCTTTTACAAGCATGACAAACAGGTGTCTTCCAACACATAAAATTTGAGATCAACTGAGCCGATAAACTAAACGGATGATCCGATCTTCAGAGAAAAATGACTGTTCCGTTCACTGTTATGAATTATGACATCATTTTCGGTCAGTTCACATTTTGAGAATAATTCAAAGAAATTAAACATATTTCGGACAAAAGAAGATGCATCAATGATGAAAAATTCGTAGCATAGCGTCTCAATTCGTTAATGCAACGTATCCGTAGTCTGCGTCCCTTAGGTTCAAATAACCATTACTTTCGTCATCCACTCGTAGCAGTCCTCTCAAATACGCGTTTAACTGAACGAACGATGGTCGCTGTTGTGGATCAGCTTGCCAACATGCTTGCATCAAATTGTATCTAAAAACGCCTAAGAAAGTCATATTAATATTTGAGAAATATTTCGTTCATTGAGGTAACAAAATGAGAAGGGCGTTAGCAATGGACGAAGGCATTGTTCTCCAAAAAGCGGATATTACTGCTCCGTCCCCTTTCCCGTCATCAGCTCTCCACGATAAAAAGAGATCAGATTCTAACGAAACCATTTAGTGCGGATTGAAATCTCATTTATTAGCTGTTCGCCATATGCACCTCTTAATCATAAGGATTTGTTTTTTTTTTCTTTTTTGAGGTCATCCACATCAGCATATGAAAATCTTTGGCAATCTGTACGTTGGCACTTTAGACGGAGACAAGGACTGGAGGGAAGGGGGGGGATGTGTGAAGGGGGTAGTTGAACAGGCGATGAAAATAACACTTCCATAGCCATGCGTACAGTAACGTAAACCATACGTACTGTTCATTGAATAATCAATTCACTAAAATTTATCTGATTTAAATTTATCTCATAAATCTTTAAATCCCACAAAAAAGCTTCACTTCTCATTCCTGTGCTGTATGCGTTTGGTAGAAAACCAAACAGTAACGTAGCCAGCATTGTATAGCATAAAATAATTCAACTAGATGGACGCTCTTACATTTGATTGGGACAGTTAATCGGCTTTGTATTACGATGACCTTTTTCCAAATGTTCAATCATATCGACCGGTTGGACACCAGGGAATGGTCCATCACCCATGCTGAATAGCTCGAAAAGAAATACACCATACGACCATCTGAATAGCACATACTTTCGCATATCAATTACAGCATACTTTGGAGGAAGTGGCTATTTGTAGGTGAAGTGGCATACAAAAAGTGATACAAAAAGTGATACGAAATATCGGCTTTGGAATGAGCTCGTTTCTCTATTGCCAAATAGTATTTTGTTAATATAGAGTAGTAAATCACTAGTTTAGCCAAGTTTTGATGTGCACTTTTCGATTTACCGTCTTCAAGACGATATGAGCTTATATAAATGTGCAATTCGTCGATTTTGCTAAAGAACCACCTCTTTTCATTTGTCGCTTTAAGTATCATTTAATTATACTTATTAACTGATAATTAAGAACGAACATTAATTATACTAATTAAAGATTCGTATCGATGAACAAAACATATGCGCACTGAGTGCAGAACAATTTGCTGAAAGATTAGAAGAACATACACATCTGATTTGGTGGTGTATTCATAGAGTTTAAGTGACTCGATTGCCATCCACTTGATTGGGAGCCTACCACCTCTGGTTGTGTACAAAGCCTGATCGAGGTAACGACAAAGACCGAAGTCGCCCACCTCAACACTTACAATCGCCATCATTCATTCATCAGAGCCCATACAAATTGCAACGTGTACATATTATATTTTCGCCTATACATTTTTTCACTCAGGCAGTTCTATATCCTATAGTCATTTTCACTCACATAGTTCAAATTTCACTGCGAACAGTTAAGCGCATTCCCGCACAAACTACGATCCGCATGGAAGCTTTAAACATAAAAGCATTCTCTTTAATTGCTCTTGATAATGCGATAGTCAGCTAGCCTTCATAAGCTGCTCATATGCAGTGATCGATTAGTTGCCTATCAGAAATGACGTCATCAACGTCTACCGTAACCAAGAAATTTTTATATCGTATGCTGCGGCAAACAGCGTGATATTCTGAAGGCAATAGAAAGAATTCTTTGCGTTTTTTCTTAGTCTTCTTAGTTTATGGTTTAGTTGTCGGCACTGTAATGTTATATAGAGAAAGTGCAGTTGGAAAGGCTGGTATAGGCCCGATTCAAAGCTACCCTTGAGCATTTGCAGACTTCAAGCCATATTTAGTAAGGCGCAATTAAAGCAACGCCGCCTTTCACCTTTAAGACTGAAGTCTATGCTCTTCACTTCGAATAGAAAGCACCAAAATCATTTCCATTCCTACTTATCGGAAGTTTTGTTGATTTCGTATCCAGTCAAATGTATTCCTTTTCACAAGGTAATCGAACTTACTGCAGAGTGAAGGTATATCTCTTCAACGCACGAATGCCTGTACCTATACGTCCTCGTATAGAGAACATATTAGATACCAACCATACTTCACCGAATATATCATACGGTAGCGGCCCAAGTGTTCTATAAACATAAAAGAAATGTGCTTACTTTGGCAACTAGGCGTTTTGTTAGTAAGACATTCCGTGCTGCTACATCTCTGTGTACATAATTCCTTGCACTAAGATAGCACTGAAAATTACACCCGCCTTAAGCGTTTCATGAACTCTGATACTGAAAGTGAAAAATGCGAAAAGAAGATATGCTTGAAAATGAAATAAAAGTAAAATGGCGAAGTGATCAAAATCAGTGATATCGCATGATGCTGTAAATAGTCAAAATTACAGATGGCTTAGAAACTGAACGGCGATCTGATTCCCTCTTGAAATTATTTTGCCACAATCTGTTCTATTTGAAATGCTATTTCGAAGCATCAATTCCTTTGTGGGCTTCTTGCATTTATCACATTATTACATGACTGAAACTAATCAAATTTTGCGAAAATTTGTCGTTGAATTTGAAATTCGTTGAAAAAAATTTTGATTTGCGAAAATTTGCGAAATTTATTTTTGAAAAATTCGTTGAACTTGCGAAATTTGTGAAAAATTTGCAAAAAAAAATTCGTTGAAAAAAATCAAAAAATTCAAATATGTCGTTGATTTTCTTTCCAATTGCTGCCTCATCTATTTGTGTCTTGAAGAGAATTTTTCTTTAAGAAAAAAGAAAATCTCAGTGGCTATTCAATTCTGAGAAATGCATTTCTCTTGCTAGCAATAGTTTCTTCTCTTGATCACATTTACTTCTAATTCAGATCGTATCCTATATGGCTATAGTATAGGTAAAGATATTTAAAATTAAAATATACCCAAAAGGAGGTTCTAGAAAGTAATCAGTTATTGATGAACAGTATGAAATTTTTCACCATCAAATGATGCCATATCTCTTCTCTACTAGAATATTCCATTAGAATATGATATGGTTTGCCTCGTCTCAGGGGGGGGGGAGGGGAAAGCCGGAAGTGAAACTTCAGAAATTATTGGGATTCAGGGAAACCAGAGCTGGGAAGAAAAAATCCCGCAGAGCACCGAATCCTTAAAACGAAGACGGAACGAGTGGAAGAATCAGTTTAGTTCGGCTTACTTGACGTACATTTCTCAAAATTAGAACCTTAATAATACTTCGGCATTTCGGAATTCGTATCGGAATTTTAATGCACCATCCATAAACGAAACGAATAACTGAGTGGATATGTTTAACTGATTGATCGAAAAGTTTTGCGATCATGATCAGAGTTTAGTGGTTATGAGCAGAGTTTGGCGATCATGATCAGTGTTTTTATTGAATAAATAAAACATGAATTAATTGAATGAACAAATCTATGATCTAGTTCGAAAGAGAAACACTTAAGAAATTGTACGTTTTCGGGGAATGCAGTTTGTTTATTTGCCTAGTCTGATTGCTTTTGAGCGTTCAGTAGCTCCTTTACTTATCGGCGTTATTCTGCTAGAAAGGGAAACGCATAAGTTTAGCTAATTTTAATTATGGAGGAAACTCTCTAACGGTAAAAGGAACATGATATAACCGATTTAAATTGATTGTTTTTGGATTGATTTAATTGATTTAAAAAAATTGGTTAAAAATTGATTTAAAAAAATAATTTAAAAACTTTCGTGGATAAAAACCAAACGGAAAATGAACAGATGATGTGAAAAAAATTTTATTTTGAGAAAATGCGACAACCACTGATAAATCTTTTTGCCATTAGTTTTACGAAACTGTTTTGTTATGCAAAATGCTTGTTTAGTTGATAAAGCAATCAACGTTACAGTTAACAAACGCTATTCGCACCTGTAACGCCTTGCAAAATCGCGCTTGCATATTTGCCGATAACGAAGAGCGAGGCTTTTCTCCCAAATATTCCATAATGTTCCGTGTAAGCACCTTTTACGCACCGAAATCACGAGTGTAGTTGAAGGGGGAGGTGAGATTTGGTGGAAAGAGAGAGGGGGGTGGAGGGATACGTAAGGTTCAAAAATTCGTGCTACTTAAGACCTCAGAAATTTCAGTGCTGAAAATATCACCTTCCGTCCTCCTTAAAATTTGCGCTTCATGGTTTTTTTGCATGCTTTTTTTCTTCTATGGCGTCATTCCACCACATCTTTTACAAGCATGACAAACAGGTGTCTTCCAACACATAAAATTTGAGATCAACTGAGCCGATAAACTAAACGGATGATCCGATCTTCAGAGAAAAATGACTGTTCCGTTCACTGTTATGAATTATGACATCAATTTCGGTCAGTTCACATTTTGAGAATAATTCAAAGAAATTAAACATATTTCGGACAAAAGAAGATGCATCAATGATGAAAAATTCGTAGCATAGCGTCTCAATTCGTTAATGCAACGTATCCGTAGTCTGCGTCCCTTAGGTTCAAATAACCATTACTTTCGTCATCCACTCGTAGCAGTCCTCTCAAATACGCGTTTAACTGAACGAACGATGGTCGCTGTTGTGGATCAGCTTGCCAACATGCTTGCATCAAATTGTATCTAAAAACGCCTAAGAAAGTCATATTAATATTTGAGAAATATTTCGTTCATTGAGGTAACAAAATGAGAAGGGCGTTAGCAATGGACGAAGGCATTGTTCTCCAAAAAGCGGATATTACTGCTCCGTCCCCTTTCCCGTCATCAGCTCTCCACGATAAAAAGAGATCAGATTCTAACGAAACCATTTAGTGCGGATTGAAATCTCATTTATTAGCTGTTCGCCATATGCACCTCTTAATCATAAGGATTTGTTTTTTTTTTCTTTTTTGAGGTCATCCACATCAGCATATGAAAATCTTTGGCAATCTGTACGTTGGCACTTTAGACGGAGACAAGGACTGGAGGGAAGGGGGGGGGATGTGTGAAGGGGGTAGTTGAACAGGCGATGAAAATAACACTTCCATAGCCATGCGTACAGTAACGTAAACCATACGTACTGTTCATTGAATAATCAATTCACTAAAATTTATCTGATTTAAATTTATCTCATAAATCTTTAAATCCCACAAAAAAGCTTCACTTCTCATTCCTGTGCTGTATGCGTTTGGTAGAAAACCAAACAGTAACGTAGCCAGCATTGTATAGCATAAAATAATTCAACTAGATGGACGCTCTTACATTTGATTGGGACAGTTAATCGGCTTTGTATTACGATGACCTTTTTCCAAATGTTCAATCATATCGACCGGTTGGACACCAGGGAATGGTCCATCACCCATGCTGAATAGCTCGAAAAGAAATACACCATACGACCATCTGAATAGCACATACTTTCGCATATCAATTACAGCATACTTTGGAGGAAGTGGCTATTTGTAGGTGAAGTGGCATACAAAAAGTGATACAAAAAGTGATACGAAATATCGGCTTTGGAATGAGCTCGTTTCTCTATTGCCAAATAGTATTTTGTTAATATAGAGTAGTAAATCACTAGTTTAGTCAAGTTTTGATGTGCACTTTTCGATTTACCGTCTTCAAGACGATATGAGCTTATATAAATGTGCAATTCGTCGATTTTGCTAAAGAACCACCTCTTTTCATTTGTCGCTTTAAGTATCATTTAATTATACTTATTAACTGATAATTAAGAACGAACATTAATTATACTAATTAAAGATTCGTATCGATGAACAAAACATATGCGCACTGAGTGCAGAACAATTTGCTGAAAGATTAGAAGAACATACACATCTGATTTGGTGGTGTATTCATAGAGTTTAAGTGACTCGATTGCCATCCACTTGATTGGGAGCCTACCACCTCTGGTTGTGTACAAAGCCTGATCGAGGTAACGACAAAGACCGAAGTCGCCCACCTCAACACTTACAATCGCCATCATTCATTCATCAGAGCCCATACAAATTGCAACGTGTACATATTATATTTTCGCCTATACATTTTTTCACTCAGGCAGTTCTATATCCTATAGTCATTTTCACTCACATAGTTCAAATTTCACTGCGAACAGTTAAGCGCATTCCCGCACAAACTACGATCCGCATGGAAGCTTTAAACATAAAATCATTCTCTTTAATTGCTCTTGATAATGCGATAGTCAGCTAGCCTTCGTAAGCTGCTCATATGCAGTGATCGATTAGTTGCCTATCAGAAATGACGTCATCAACGTCTACCGTAACCAAGAAATTTTTACATCGTATGCTGCGGCAAACAGCGTGATATTCTGAAGGCAATAGAAAGAATTCTTTGCGCCGTAAAGCACGAAAAAAGAAGTTGCTGAATGATTTATATGGATAGTATTCGCATCGACCCATTTATTACCGGAACGAGGTGAATGTCAAATTCATTTTTCATAGTTATCGTTGTTTAGCATGCATTTTTTATAGCTATCTTTATTTAGCGCACAATCACCCATTAAATGTCGTTTACGTAAAGAACGGCAACAGAAAGAATGCTGGGAGCATTGGGTATGGCGCAACTAGAATAAATGAAGAATACGTGAAGCGGAAACGAATTGGAAGAAAAATGGAGCTAAGCGACCCGAATAAAATGAGCTTAAAATTTTTAAAATTGTAGAACGAAGTGAGCAGAAAATTTTACGGCAAAATAAGTCTGCCAAGAAGAAAAATTTGGCAGTACGGAATCAGAGTGAGCCGTGATAGCGGCGAAAGAGAAACCACGAGGAGATAAGGGCGAACTGGAGAAATTTTGGAACAAACGGAACGAGACCTCTAATCAAGGGTGGTAAAAATTCTTCTCCCCTCCCCTCCTCCCCCTCCTCTTCTAATCCTCATCAAATGAGAATTATTATGAGAATTATTATTAATGAAAATGATGAAATCTTACTTGACGAGCGTTGGAGTATGTCCGAGGATGTATCTGAAGGGGAGGAGGGGGGGGGGAAGGAAATGTATTCCCAGTGTAGCAGGCATTTGTTCCTGTAGAGGTGTTCTCGCCAAAAGAAATCACATCCAAAGCAAATGTTTTTAGCAGATAATGACGCTATGAACGATTTATGCATGAATTGCAAATGTTAGGAGCCTCACTGACTAATGACGGTTAAGTTGGGTGAAAACGGGTTTCAACAGCAAAAATAATTACCGTGGCAATTAGGAGCCTTGTCAGTAAACTGCGAAATAATTTTGAGTCTTGCAAGTGCTTTGGCCCTCTTGCGTTTACGGCACCCAATCAGAATCGCAATCGCAATTACAGTAAGGCATCCGAGCGGAATCAGTGTCGCTATTAGAATTACTAAAACAAGCGTAAAAATGAATTAATGCATAATATTGACTGCGCTCACATCTATCCGTACTAGAAGCCGAGTTCAATATAAGACAACCGATTGCGTACTGAGAGATATTGCAAGTCTTTGCAATAGCAGTAACAGAAGTCCTTTCCTTGTCTTAATAAAAGCACTCCTTTCTTAACGCTTCATTTGAAGACTTTGATATCAATGTACGTAAGGAAAACACGATTACTATAAAGTACCTGGCTAAAAACTCGATCCTATTTCATCGTCGGCATGGCATTGCAAGTGAACTGCTAGTTGAGAACCCGATGAGAAGTTCCAACCCTAGTTTATGACAGACGTTTCTAGAATATAAAGTACCGAAAAAAATGAACCGAAGTGTAAGAGAACACTTTCGTCAAATACATTTTCAAAGTGTTATTATTCTTTTCGCAACTTTCCCATTCGAGCATCTCTGCTTTCTCGACCGTTGTTGCTCACCATGCCAATCAGCTTCACGTCATCGTTCCAATTACTTGCTGTTTTGTGCTCTTTTTTCTCCGAACGCTACCATGGCGTATCTCCGTGAGATGCACTCTATCCTCTAAGCATACTTATTAAGGGAGCAAAAAAAGAAGGAATAAGCTGCTCCGATCATTGTAGCATTGGTCCGTTTCGTTTGGCTAACCTTCCATTCTGCGGGGTATTGTGCTTGAAGGACATATGTATGAACCATCAATGGCAGGTTCTTCGACCAAGTTCGCATATTTATCGAAAAAACCAAAAATTTTTGCCACATCGCAATCTAAAAGTCACTGATCGTCCATTGAACATTTCAAGTAAAATCTAGACGTTTTGAAAAGAAATTTTTACACACTCTCTCTTTCTCACTCTTTTTACACTCTTCCTGATTCTTCTGCATGCTATTAGTTCGTTTCATAGTCGACAAATGGTGAATGATCTATTGGCTTCCAAAACTCTTCAGAAATACATGTCTAAAAAGTTTTTTTTTCAATGAACAATTCAATGAGTGCTAATGTTTCCCATTCCACTTACGCTACCCTTCACTAGGTGCTTCAACAGCTCTAAAGCACTCGTTAGAAACGTACAATTGGAAAAGCCTTTATGAAAATTTGATGGGAATCATTAGTTGCTACTCGTGTAATTTTTTTCTTTTCCGTAGCTATTGTAATTATATTTTCCTACCCGGTTTATCTATTTCCGGTGGTGTCGGTATAATGATCGACTGAATGTTGTTTGATATCGATCTCTTGATCATTCTTTTCATATCATTTGTGTTGTCGAAATAATACATATAGAATGCATAGCCCAAATGATAAAGATCGTCAACAATAGCAGATTGTTTTGTGATAATTTGACCAAGCTGAAAAACTTTTCCTCTAATAAGCTCACACAAGAGGAAATACAAGAGGAAATGGAATGATGCAGAAATATCAAAAATAAAAAAATTAAAAAAAGTGCTGAATATTTATGTACATGATGCATAGATTACGCTCAACTCATATCGGAACGGTCTTTCGCGTCATTTGATTTGACCAAGCTGAAAAACTTTTCCTCTAATAAGCTCACACAAGAGGAAATACAAGAGGAAATGGAATGATGCAGAAATATCAAAAATAAAAAAAATAAAAACAAGTGCCGAATATTTATGTACATGATGCATAGATTACGCTCAACTCATATGGGAACGGTCTTTCGCGTCATTTACATAAACAGGGCACATGACAAGCAGTCGTACGGTTAGAAAAATGCAAGGAATAAAACCATTGCACTGCACTGCAAAATTGTTTTTTTTTTGTGCAAAAATGTGTCCTAATACAACTTACTTTCTTTTCTTTTGCTAAAGTTTAGCAATTCTAATGTTTTTTAAAGTTTAGTGTAGTACGATCGCCGATACACATTACCTTACTAAGTTGTCTTAATTTTTATTCATATAAACCGCGCATTTTTCGAAGTGAAATAAGAGAGACTGGAAAATGTATGAAGTTATCGGTAACGTTCTGCAGAGATGTTGCAGCTCCTCTCATTTCTTTTTCTTTTTGACCCTTAACTTCTGCATATATCCTTTAGGAACTATGATTAAATAAAAGAGAAAGAGAAGGAGAGATGTGATTGTCGGGTACGTAGAGAGCTGTGCGCACAATACATTTCACCAAGGATATAATTAAGAGGCTTTCATCGTATTGATGGCATTTAGTTTGAACGGATGAAAGACGGAAAATGAATAGAAGAGATAAATACGCATTAGCAGTGACGGAGCTGAAAGGAAAAAGGGAGGTGGAGCGGAATATTCCCCAAAACTTTAGCGATTATCCCTTAAAAATTGTGTTTCATTGATTTCTTCAATCAGTTGCCTTAACATTCTCTAGCGCCATCACCCACTCAGCTTAACCCCCCCCCCCCTCAACC
>JPKZ01002709.1:291256-302198 GCA_000803305.1 Toxocara canis | reverse complement strand
CTTCTTCAGTAGAAGCTGTTTTTGATGACCGTAGTTTTCGAGGTGAAGACTTTAAGATTAATAGAGACTCGCATGGGTTTTCAGTCGACTTCTGACGTTTGCAGTGAGCGCAGTTGATGGTTGTTCGTGAGATCTCATTTGCATAATTTAGCGTTCGATTTACAACAAAGGATGCCATCAGCAGATCATATTTTTAGTGAACAATATGCACAGTAATAAAAGAATTTAATTTTAAAAATCACTTTTGCTGTTGATCACTGCAAACGATAACAGCTTCTCGCTAACGTTTTTGTACGTCCATTAAAAATATTTTAGGTATGTTCAGAAAAATTGAACATTCCAAAACCGAGGCATCACAGACGGAGAAAACTCTGATTAGGGCATTTCGAGGGAGAGGAGGTGGAGGTTTAAGGAAGAAGAGGTTCGAGAAGCCGGGGTGGAGGGGAAGGGGAACAAAACGCGGGGAGGCGGGAGTTTTTAGGAGAATTTGAGAGAAAGAAGAAGCCAAGGAATGTTCAACTGTGTTGACTCAGTGCTGCCTGAATAATTTAAATTTCCTGGGTATAAATTTAATAAAAGAAAAGTTCAAGAGAAACTATCGTTGTAAAACAAATAAGGAAAACATGTTTACTAACACATCGTCCCAACACCGTTATGCCGCAACTCCAAAGATTATTGACCGAATATCAGAGAAATTTTTCACGAGAATCCATTTGGGAGCGATAAAGGTAAGCTTTCGCCTGAAGCAAGATTCTTGAACGTGTAAACATGAGCACCTGTCTGTGTGGAAGTCGTCAAAAGTCTTGGCCACGAGGTATGACTGCCGGAGAAATTTGAGAATGACTTTGAGGAGCGAGTCAACCGCTAGAATCACTGAGAATAAAAACCGTAAAAAATGTTTTTCTAGTTATAGACGTTCGTGCTCTGTAACGTAAACAACAGCTTTTCTTCGTATCTCTGCTAAATAGAACTGAGCAGTTTTGTTTAAGACGAGACCAGCGTGCAGGTGGAACATTTTAATTTAATATTTGTTTAAGTTATCGGCATAAGAAGCAAAAGAACATTATATGTGCCATGCCAAGTTGAACGGCTCACCCTTCAACCTTCTTTTAAGTCGATATTGCTTTCATTGCAAAGCGTGAAAGAGCTTATGTTGATATGCGTTCGATACACGCCATATCCGATTTTGGTGCTGTGTCGAAAATGTATGCGCACATTATAGGTACTCAACGTCCACCGAACAATGCTGACGCGGATCTGCACGTTTCTCATTGCTGCTGTTCTTGTTCTTAATGTTGAAGCTGGAACGTGGTTATCATTCAGTGAGTGGTTTTATGTGCTCATTTTCGTTTATTAATTATCATATTTCAGTTCAAATGAATTCATAAATTTGTCGAAATTTTTCCGCAAAGCGTTGACACTAACCTGATGCCCATAGGGGAAAAAAAGATAAAAATTGTTGAAATAATCATATTGAATGAATTTGTGATGAAAGCAGATCATTGTAATTGATCGGCGAGATCTGTAATACAAAACCAGAAAGATGTTAATCCATCATATGGAACATGCTGCTTTACTACGTTCCATTCCACTTTTCCTCTAGCAAAAATGTCCCATACATGGTTTGGTCGCCTCCTTCAATGGTGGTAGAGAGTAAACGATTTCAAAGTTTATAGGGCGATGCCTGGCATTGTAAAAAAAAGTCTGGCTTTCTTATCCAATTGCAGTACCACGGCCATTTGTTGAGCGTCGGGAAACATCCACACTTTCTTAGGAGCGATAGCGATTCAAGGGAGGGGCTCGTGCTGAGTGAGGAAGAGGTAGTGGACATAGCGGGGAGGGGAGCAATAAACCCAAGTTCACATCTCTCGGCTGCAGAGCTTCTTAATTGTGATGTCTCTACTTCATCATTTCAACTAAGTTTGTCCACTCTGCATACGCTGAACTGTGATGTCGCCCATCTCCGTCGCTGCCCTAACCTTAAGTGATACCTTGATGCAAATAATGATCGACGGATATCTTAGAATGGGCTTTATAGTCGATGACTTTAGAAATGGTGACCGATCTTGCTTCACTGCATCCCGCAAACAAAGATGCAATAAGCCCAGTCTGTCCCCTTTGTTTGCCGATTGGTCCAGGATCCGTTTTGAATAACAGTAAAGGTGCTAATATATATTTGCAAAGTGTGGAATAAAAATCAACAAATAAAAACGTAACATTTCGATAAAGATTTTTTCACTTCTCCATGATTTCATTACTAAATGACAAATTTTTCGTTCGATAGGGAAGCATGGATTATCATGAGCCTGAAAACGACATACTTTTACCTCCATCTCCCTGCCCATAGCAGGAATGCGTCCTTAGCACACGTTTTCAATACTCACTCGTTTATTTCAACCACAAGACTATTTTCTTAAATTTTTAGTGTAAGATAACATAACACTTCCTAGACTCGATTGCTTCACGGAAATGGACACATACGGTTCAGCTAGGCGAAAATTTGCTGCAATTTCAGTGCCGTTAAACGACTTATAAAGTCTTTCTTAACGTTCATAAATCTAGCTCTGGAATAGGAAATCTACAATCGCTTGGGCTTCTATTGCAGGTTTGATAACTTTTAAAAATCTACGCATAATCAATGAAAAAAATTTGGTGGAATGCAATTAGATCACATAGCTAGAATCATTTCATCAAAACGGAACGATGAAATTATGTTTGGAACGATGAAACTTTTTTGATTTAAAGCAGACTGCCTATTTAAAAGTACCCTATCAGAAGTGCTAGCACGCTAACAGTATCTTTGGGAATCTTTTTGAATCAAATTGCCAAAAATAATCTCACTATCCTTTGTTCCCTGGAATTTTTTCCTTTAACGTCTTTCCGAATTAACAGTGATTCTTCTTTTCAGATCAAAAAACAGCAGGTCTGGGAGATGATTTTGCGTCGCAATCATTTGTTCCAGTAGCCGATCTGGCACGTCTGGTTCGCTCTTGCGACGAGGAACTTGTAAGGATATTTTTCATAGTCATCCCAATAATAAACTTTGTAGAGCGAATGTCAAATAACAAGTTTGCATAATATTAAAACCAAACAACGTTGAACAACTTATATGAATAAGCTTTAGCTACTCTGTGCAGAGAGCTCGAAGAAGGAAGATGCATACAGCTCAGCGAGTAAGAAAGACGGTAAAGTAAAAGATAACCTGGAATGCGACTCCATACCAGTAGCCCTCAAATTCCGATATTATCTGTTTCTTTTTCGATGCTCTTTTTTCAGTTCTCCATTCTGCACTGCAGAAATTTGGTTCATTTCGCATTTTGTTGCACATATGCATCAATCATTGTGTGTCAATTTTTTTTGGTTCACGAACAGGCCTGAAGGCTCGACAATGGAACGACAACAGGCGACCGAAAAACGATAGACGAAAATTAATTTATGTAAACTTATTAAATATTGCGATATTCTCCTAGCTGGCACAATAGCAGCATAACTGTGACATGCTCCTCCAGTATGGGCAGTAAGAAAAGGTGAATTTCGTTATGTCTACCAGGAAAAGCAGCAGAGCCTTCGACAATTGAAGAATTTTTAACGTGATCCCTCACAATTCAGTGGCGCCAGAAGAATGAATTTTAAAAACTTTGCGAATTATGAGCTATTAGCGTTCGTTGCGTGTTTTCACTATTTTCAACTTACAAATCTTATGAAAACGCTCACGTTTAGCTCGCAAATTTTCATCAATGTCTTGAGATTCAACTTCATCATGATAAGCTTGTTCTAATGTGAAGTGACTACGAGGAAATCGATAGGAAAAAGCGCTGATAGGAAGAAAAGAAAATCGTTTCCCGTTTCTCTTCTGTACGATCAAAATAAGCAGGCTAGGCGTACCCTGGAGTAGTGAATACAGTATAGCACTACCGGAACGAACACAACGTTTAACGGAGCTAAGCACTTAGACTATATTGACGAAAAAAGTTACATTTATTCCTCAAATCTCACTGATTTTTGAGTAACCATAATTTTGGTATACTTAGAGCAGATCCTTACATTATTATATACTATGCTTTTCGCATTTTATTTATGCATTGATCTCACGCTCGAGTTTTTTTCCTTCAGATGCGCCCGTACCAGGTTATATCTTTTGGTCGACAATGAAATCAAGCTACTGTATGCCGTAGTACACTTACTGCATAGTGCAATGTAGTAGAGTATGCCTTAGCATGCAAAGCCTGTTTATATTGCACAGCGTAGCGAAGTAAAATATTTGGCCTCACGTAGCAAAGTGCAGTAATTACGAAGACATATTACCGCCGAAAAAATCTCCAAATGTATAACAAGATAAAGCGAAAGTAATATTTCTTTGCAAAAACAAAACCAGTCCAACTGTGATTGTCAACAAACGTTACTATAACTGCGGCATTGTTCAGATCAAGAGTAATGCTGTGATGTCATCACAACAACGACGGACCGCCGAAATGTGCAAAACGCTTTTCGATATGATCTCACGGAAATAGATCAGAATTGAATAATATTGTCGTATCTTTGGAATTCGATGGAAGATAGCAGCATTTTCCGAAAGAATATTATTCGATTTTAATGTTGTTGAATGGACGAATGGCAGATACAATGCTGAACGATCGTATGATCTGCATAAAATTATTACGTACTGATTCGTAGCAATTTTTCAGAAAAGTCTGATGTTATCATCGGTTCTTCTCAGCTACAAAATATTCTGATTGGAAAATGCAAAAATTAAGTTTTGCGAAATTTTTAAAATTCTCCCATTGCAGCGTATAATTGTTAAAAATTCTCGCAAATCTGAGAGACGATCAGTTTGGAGGTCTTTTAATTTCGCCTTTAGTAAGCGACACTCCAAAGCATGATTCGATTCGGTGTGCTTAGCTGAACGAGTCCGAATTTAATTTTCACTAAAGCTATTGTTGTATGCTGCGTTCAATAAAATTTCAATGTGAATAAGTTGGTTTTGAATTCGACATTAAAAGAGCCATTAATCCGTTATTGACGAATGATTTGCTATTTGCATGATTCTTGTTCATAGATCATCTGAAGCAGTGACAGCATCCTTATTCCATTAGTATTTGAATTCGGACTGCCGAAATAGTTTCGTAGCATGGTCGTATCTAGTTTTGTAGTTGAATTTTGCGATTAGAAGCTGGGCTCATGCATGTATGATCACATTGGGCCGAATAAATTACATTGGGATTCTCATGCTCGTTTTGCTATCGTAAAGACGCAATTATGGCGACACAGTGCGTATATGTTCCATCTATTTTCGAGAGTTTCCGCTCGGCAATATGAAGAACTATTGCAGTGGAATTCACAGTTGCATAGTCCATCGTCCTGTGGAAAAATGGCAACAAAATTTTGATAAGGTTCATGAATTTAGTGATGATTACTGGCGAATGGAAAATAATTTGATAGCACGGGTAGCTAAGTATTACCTGCGATGTTAACAGCAAGTTTATTTCATCTAAGGCTTGGGCAGCACATGAATTAGTTCAAAACCTGGAAATTTCAAACGTCCTCAATCGACAGCTTCTGAAGTGGTGAGCAAAGGCATTGAAATCTAGCGGCGGGAAAGCAGGATGGAGGAAGTGGGAAGGTTGCAACTATTTCATCTTTTTTGACTGGCAGATGAATCGCGCAGCGATGAAGTGCAAAAGCCAATTCTTAGAGGGAAGTGGGCATGCATGTACTCCATCATCACCGCTCATGTCCTACATCATCGAATTCTTTGAAGTATGTGCTAATGAAGCACTGTAACAGCAAAGTTCGTGGTCCAGTGCATATAAGAGCTAGCAAGATATAAAAAAGACGAAGTGAGGATGCCGTTTTATGGATGGAGCACTGAATGGTGAAAGTTCCTCTCAATTCAAACTTCATATTCACACACTCATTGCACAGTCGAAAATTGAAACTCTTGCAAAATTTGGAAATTATCCACAGTCCATACTGATGATAAAAATTTAAATTCCAATCATACACTCAACTTTGCCATTTGAAAACTCCTGAAATTTTTTTTTTCGAAAACGTTTTGAAGACAACAACCGGTACCTTAAAAAGCAGCACCTCCGAAGCAAGCAATGCTCAATACACAAGCACGACTACCACGATAAGCCTAATTTCTATCGAAGTTGAAGTTATCGTTTTTTAGTGCGGTGAAATATTGATTGGGTTGAATAGAATCGAAATGAATCTTTTATTCAGTCGATAGGCAAAGAAGGCCTTTTGTAGCAGTAAAAAGATCATACAAAGAGATACAACCATAATACAAAGTAGATTTCTTTTCACGATGTGCACAACACTTATTCGAGGATGGTTCTCTTCAGCTTGCATTGTTTCTCAACAAAACATCCTTACGTCACAACGCTTCACTATTCAGCTCAAATGCAGCAGCGTGTCGAGAAAAGTAGTCGCTGGGTTGCTCATGGCTTTTAGTCCACAATTTGTTGGCAGTGCTCTACAGGTGTACGTTTTGCGCATCGTTCTGTTTTGAATTGCTTTTGTCGTCATATTATTCAAGCTATCACTAAGTCGGCGCTTTTACATCTTCTTGGCCATTACCTTAAAATCAGCTCTGCTTACTCAAACGGAATATCTCCCCAGCTGCAGCGAGAATCGCTAACACCGAACACCGGGCGTGCTACACCGAACGCCGAACGCCGAACGCCGAACGCCGAACACGGAGCGTCGAATGCCGAACACCGAACACTGAGCAACGAATACGGAATACCGAACATTGAACGACCATCACATGACATAGAGCACCAAGCACCGAGCACCGAGCACTACTTGCCGAACACCGAACACCGAACGCTAAGCACAGAACACGAGGCATCGGGCACCAGACACCGAACACGAAACACCGAACGCCGAGCGCCGAGGGCACAGCGCAGAACGCGGAAGGCCCTGCGCCCAACACCGAGTGCCGAGCCCGACACCAAACACGGAACAGTTGATGCCAAACACCGGAAGCTGAGCGCTGAATGGCGAACACTGGAACCAACCACCGAATGTCGAATGTCGAATACCGAACACCGAACGCTAAGCACCTAACACCCAACGCCGAACGCGGAGCGCCGAGCTTCCTGTGTGTATTATGTACGTGTTTGTGTTTGTGAATTGAAGATGGTAAGATTCTAACTGTCAACGTCTGCAGAATATATTAAAGAAAGCTCGAAACATAAACCTCTGTCATCGAAAGGGTAATTTCGTATGAATGATTGTTGAAATTCCGTGAAAGTTTTTCCCAACAGCTGCTTCACTCGTTATCATGATTAACGTTTGGTTTGTTCACCTCTTCGTCATAATGCGTGTTAGAAAGTACCATTAAATTTCGTATGAACGGCAATTTTGCGCGTATTTAGTATTCCTTGGTTGTTTTACAAGCATGCTCTAAGTGAATTGGGCATTGTCGGATATGTGATTTGCAGTTTTATGAGAATGAAAATGTTGAAAGAATGATTGACACACTTAGCATCGTGAATTTGTGCTAGCCTTAAATCTCTTTTGAGATTGGAGCATTACGAAACTCGGCGAAATACCACTACGTCACCAATCCGGATTGATTTTAAGCCAGCCGATAGGGCATCAATTACTGAATATGATAAAACGAATTTACGCCGAAGCAGATCATTCGTTCCTGAGTTATATGTCCCCAAATTTTGCAAAAAAAACAAGCAAAATAGTGCAGTAGAAAATGCCCGGCCATGGCGGGCATCGTATGCATTTTTCAAGCTTTCAGTGCTCTTTAAGTTATGCATAACCTGGATTTCCATGTTTTGTTCGTTCATCCACTTGTGGGCACTTATATGTGGGAGACATATATTCGCAGCCTCTCGTTTTTCATTATATGCGCATTCTTTGAGAAATTGATGTCTTATGAAAGCATCAAGTTTTTTTCTCTGTTTGTTAATGATTCTGATAGAGGTTTCAATGCTCTCTAAGATGTGCCTAACGCCGATTTCCAAATCTCGTTCCTTCATGGACCTATAACCGCTCAGAAGTCGACATTCGAACTTCATTTTTCGAACGCCGACCAATCACTTATCGGCTTATCGGTGCACATCTTCCAAAAGCCCGATGTTAACTCTATACCGTCTTGATAAATACCACGTAAATCTATTAATGTTGCACCTGTCTCTCTGTTGTTGTCTATGAGATATGCACTATAGATGAATGAATGCGCTACAATAATGCACTTTTTTGTTATGAATGCTGTATGCTTCGACTATCTGAAAAAGCATAACCGTTTTCAGAGTCGTACACCGCCAGCTGTTCAGATTTCGGTCTTAGCTAGAAGAAACTCGCTACTTGCGATAAGCAAAGACAAGGATCAAAATTCGGAAGCTGTAGTTCTGATCATTAGTGTGGGAATTTTTCAGAATATTCCAACTAAAATAAGCCAACTCTGTGTGTACTTAAGTGCCCAAAAAAACCCCCTTTTTTCGTTTATTTTCCGCCGACGCATAATGCCTATAAGAATTGCTGATTCGCTAAAAATTATTTTCTCTCGATCAAAAACATGTTCCCTTTCCTACGAATGATTATTTCACGGAACGCTATTTATTGTGCGGTCGATGCACCAGTAAATATTATGAGAAACCCGAAAAATCAGTACACAGCGAACCAATGATGCTGTAAAGATCATGGCTCTAATTTCAGCTTAAATCACTAATAGCTCCAGCGGTGATGTGCTAAACTGCAATCGTTCTGAAGGACAATCTGGTTTTTCTTTGTCGACTTTACTTCAGCTGCATGGTAAAAAACAAGGATATATAGGAAGTTTTCGGCGTTGAAGTGATCACTTTAATACTGTACACGCCAGAAAATAAACCCTTACGAGTCAGCATTGTGTACACTTTGTATGTACTCTGTTGAAGAGTAATCATATTTTTAAACAAAAAAATATTCCAGTCCGAGAAAGACAGTAGAACTGTATTGCCATGAGTCTGGAAGAATCGATTCTTTAAGCGGTTCTTATAAGCAGTGATTACTGGTTCTGATAAGCAGTGATTACTGGTTTCAATATTTTTGAACATTTTTCAGTCATGTTCAGCTTCGTTCATTTTCATTCATCTTTGTTTATTAGCTGACCTGACTCGTTGGTGACCACAATTATTCGCTTTCGCGTTCGACCTCTTTTCGGTATTCCTGAAATTGTTCATGTATATATGATTAATAATACATACCATGAATATAATTAGACAGATAATTATATAGACAGTTTCCGTTAGAAGATGACCGGAGAACCGGAGAACAGAAGAATGGAATTGGGTCGAAATAATGCGTTCAATCCCCTTATCAGATTTAAGCGGATAGCGAAAAGCATAATAAAATATGAAATGGAGAAATTTCTTCATATTACAAATAGTAAGGACAAAACACAATTTTATTAATTTATTTTGAGGTAGGACATCTAATGAATACGAGCTCATTTCGTTATTTTTGTTGAATCGGGATGTTGGCAAAACACTTTGAATGACTCACAGCAAAAAGTAATGCCTCAGCTAAGACCTATAAGATCTGTCGCGTTGTTAATTTTGCTAAGAAACACAGTACATGCGTATCGCTAATGGAAACCTCTTTGGAGAAAAGGGCTGATTCATTAAACGTTTGTCTCGCTGAAGCAGCACTATATACAGTAGAGGTTAGAGGCGTCGGATGTGCAGCGAAGAAGACATCCTCATTATGCTTGAAGTAATCGAAACGACCCAGCTCTCCTTTTGTTCATCTTTGCCGCTTCTCCCGCGAAATTATGTGATAGTGAATTCATAAACAGCACAGCATGAAGATTTCTCGAAAGTCTGAAGGTTCTGCAGACGTGGCTGAACATCTTAACCTATGGTTGACTGCGTGTTAAAAAATTATTCGGAAATGGCTCTTTAGGAGGAACCTTTCCAGAAAGATCCATAATTGTAAGCCCTTTTGCTGTTGAAGCCATTCTAATATTACACTCATGTAGTGAGCACAGTAGTTACTTAGATATCCTCTCCCTAGGATCAACGGTCGCCCTCTCATCTTCTGGTTCTCCACAACTCACATGCTACTCAAAGTGCAAAGTGTATGTTTATTATACAATAGTGTTCTGTAACACGGTTTGGTTTTGTCAATAATCGAAATTTATAAGCAATTCTGTCTGATGTGTCGGAAAACTTGAGAGTGAAGAACTTTTCTCCAACCTGTTGCTGCGGTAGGTGTGCTCGCTAATAATATCCTGGGATCAGTTGTTCCGGAGGTTTCATCCCGAGGTCTTACACATCTCCTTAGAGAGCAAATAAACAAAAATGGATGGCAGCAACGCCGGCAGGAACACGGTTTGGTATTGCAGTAACGAGCCTGTCTTTCATCTGATCCGGAGCTGCAATATGTCGGAAGACAAGCACATTAGGATGTAAACGAGGAGAGGTGGAAGCAAGCACGGCAACTGTGGGTTCGGCGTACCGCCGGGATTCACTTTGCATTTCCTCTGAAGTGTTAATTAATGTTAATTGAGTGCTGGCAGTGCGCCAGTCAAGCCAACTGTAAGTAGCAATTTTCTCGCAGCATACTAATAACACAGAAAGTGGCCATTTCAGCTGTTCATTTCAGAGTATATGCGACCTCTGCTTGCACGTGAAAATGATCGCATTTAAAAACGCTGCTTTCTTCGCCAGTGTTAACACTTGCTGCGAATCCAGAAGCCTTGGAAGGTGTAAATGGCCAAAATGGTTCTATGAGAGAGCAAAGGAGTGGCCAATGAATCTTCCGATCTTCCTAAGCAAAAGATCATTAGATAGCTCCATGTATAACGTGCACCAGAGGGATTGCCGCTGGCCCCCTTCCCTAACTTAAAAAAGACCTTGTAAGTTACTGTTTAGGGCTTTGGATCTGAGAAGAAAATGCAATTATCAGCTTGTAATGACATTTCTCCCTGTTGCAAACT
>JPKZ01002709.1:219415-291134 GCA_000803305.1 Toxocara canis | reverse complement strand
AGGCGGAGATGGTCATAGCTATCATAAATCTTTGTAAAATTGCCTTCCATTTCTGTGTTGCATATTTATATAATTTCTTGTGTAATTATTTACTGCCCACGTAGAGCAAACGATCTTTAAGGATGACATCCTAAGGCTGTAGTCAATAATGCGAAAGCAGACTCTGAACTATCCATATTTCAAGGAAAGAAAGCCCTGCGGCAGCATCGCAGATAACCAGTTATCATACCATATCAAAGGTCAACAACGATCCAAAAAGAGCTCCACCGTTTTCCTTTCGGTTCTGCCATGCAAATGTCGGATTTTGACACCTTTCCTTTGCCCATCGCAATCAAGCATGATTTTTATAAACACATGAAAATAAAAGCTGAAATTCGACTCACGACGAAATTCGATGTCTTTTTTGAACACCGCATCCTCCACATTCTGCCGAGCATTGGCTCCACTCGCTCCAAAGTTCATAAAAATTGTTTCGAAACAGAAAACTCAGGAGACTAATTAATTTCTTCAGCAATTTCAAACAAGAACTCATTGCCCCGTATTTCCTTACTTTACTTAATTGATTTCAAACACGGGAGTCGAGTTCGGGTGAGAATTTTCAGGAACGAAGGATGGAGTAGACAGGTTAGGGTAAGGCGGCGGATTCAACGAAAATAACCTATTCCCTGAAGATTAAAAGCGCTACATGAAGATCCTATGTTTGATTTTTGAAGCACTTTAAAAAAGAATTCCTTAAGAACTCTCAAATAACAATGATATATGCACGCTATAGAATTCATTGCGAGAAAAAGGTAACAGCATACATTGAATAGAAGTGAGAAATTCATAAACATTTTCGAGAAGTGGTCTGCTCAAAGGAAAACCTTTCTACGCCTGAGTAGCGTTGATATTTTGCTAAAACCATTATGAATATTTCAAAGTTCACCAAAATATTCGCTTCCTCTCCGTGCAGTCCCAATTTGCTCCGAATTACTCATTTAAATTTCTTAAATTTCTCTTAAATATACGATAAACTTACTTGAAAATGTCGGTGATATGGTTGAGAGTGCTGGTAGACTGAAAACTGTTGAAATGTGATTTTTTTTTTGCAAGAGAACTTTTTCACTTTTCAATTTATTAAGCATGGCTTTATTATTTTACTTTAGCGGTTCACATAAAAGTTTGCATTGTCTTTTTTTGAGAACGGTAAAAGCTAAAAAGGTTTTCCAAGTATTTCTTCGTAATGGTTCGACGTTTATATTTCTGCAACCATGAATAAGGTTAATAAAAATAATGGATTTGCACAAGTCGGGCAAATGGGGATCACTAACATACCGCTAGTGCACTACGAGAAACCAGATAAAAGAAGTAAGATATGAGGAGTGATGGAGGGTGGGAGGCATTTTTTTTACAAAAGCTAAAATGCGAAGCGACGACATACGTTATAGTTGATGCATGTCTGACCGGTTCAATAGTCGATGGGTTTGTGCTCGTTCCCGGTTGGGTTGTTGCAGTTGTGATTGCAGTCGTTGTCTCTGCTGTCGGTATTGTTGGTAGTGTTGATGCTGTCGAAGTTGTCGTCCAGCGTGTCGGCTCTGGAGACACCGTTTCACCAGTGGTTATCACAGTTGGAAGAAGAATCGATGAGTTTGTTGTTGCTAGCATAATGGTAGTTTCGATAGGTGGTTGTTGTGCTAAAAATTATTGTATTAATTGTTCCAGCCAATTTTTTTCGATGTGCAGCCTGCATATCGAGGCTGCCGCATTAGGGTCATCTCTAAATGGCGCTTGGTTATTTTAATGTTTGATCTGCTTGAAAAGGTATAATATAGGCTTCTTACTCTGGATTCCTGGATTCCTTCTACACAACCTAATTGCATATACCTTACATTTCCATACCACTTAATTGTATACATATCAGATTTCCATACCACTTAAATGTGCATACATTGCAGTCCTGCAATACTTAATTGCCTTCAGGACAATTAAAAGCCACATTCCTTTGCCAAATTCCTCAGCTTTCTAGTAGCGAGAGCATTCGACCATAATCGCGTATCCTTGACCCCGTATTGTGTTGATAACTATAGAAAATTAAGATCTAAGTCTTGGCATAGTTTCGGATGTCTCGATCTAGACGTTAGCACATCTCATAATGAACGCAATAGAATACAATAATTTCCTTCAAAAATGTATTCTCTCGCCCGCTAATATACAGTTGCACCAGTTGATGCGTTCATTTCAATTATTTCGAGTAGAAAGACTTTCAAAGCAAAATGTGCTCAGAATATTCTCATTAAAAAAATTCTTTGGAAAAGTATTACCATTTTTATATCGAATAGTAAATTGACTCTCCGCTAAACCGTGGTAGAGAATCAATGCATGTTCCGTCTTGCTAAGAAGCAGCTTTGGCTTTTCCAAACAGAACCTGCAAATGTTTATCACTACTGAGCAATATAGTGTTGCAAAATTACGCCATGTGAGCTGTAAGCTGAACAGAGAACGAATCGAGAATAGAAAAATGACCAAAAAGACTTTCGCTACTTAAGCGCAGTCTGTGAAAGTAGTGCAGTTCGACGGGGTTTGCCTTTCTTGCGATCTTAATTTGAAAGCAACCTTGATTGATTCAGAAGATGTGCAAAACCTCTATTCCTACCCTCTATCCCATCCTTCACCTTCAGTTATGCGCGCAAATGTGAAATATCTATTTGTTGCAATTTCCGAACTCTCTCTATTCGTCCATCACCATACCGCTTGAACAGTTAAACCGGTTGCCTTAACACGATTATACCGTGCAGGTTTGCAGGTTGACCCACGTATGAACACCCTGTATGGAAGTGACATTTCCCTGTAGCAGATTAGATGTGTGTAAAAATTCAAAGCTTAGTTTGAATGCTAAAACTTACAGACAAAAATCGAACAAAGAGGGTCTGAACAAAAAAGCTCCTACATTTCAGCCGGTTGGTTTGTAATGCACAACGAAACTCTCAGGCTTAACAATTTGCAATAAGTGATTAGCATATGCGGTTACTACCTTACGCCTGTTGTGCTAATGTCGTCACCATATCGAATTTCCAGATAATTTCTTGAACACGGTGACTGATATCGAAATGTGAACTCGTCGAATTCGATCAGAATTTTGTTTGGCGCAGGCGCCTAAAATTTTTTTATATTTTTAAAAATTTCTTAGTGAAAAAACGGAGAAAATGAGAAAAGTTTCACGGCAGGGTCCATCATTCTGTGACATTTATGAATTCTTTTTTTTTTTGAATTAGCTTTCCAAGAGCGAATTGAGAGCCCTTCCTCACAAAACGCACTTTCTTTATTCCATTTCTTTTCTCAAGAATAAAACAGACGATGTGAGCGGCCTTATAAACATGATAGCATCAATCGTGACCGAGCTAATGCATGATATCATTCTAGTATCTCTGTAAAACAGTCAGGAAATTTTTTTGAGAAACTTTTAGGAATTCTTCGAAAAATCTCCAACAAGTTATCTAACAGAAGGTGGTGAATCAAAAGCTTTATATGCGGCGGCAAAGTTGACCGACAAATTTGCTCAGCTTTAGAGATGAAGCGTTTTTCTTGTGGAAATGCTTAATGGAGCTTATTTGTTAAGATTTAGCTAGAAATCGATTTATCATTTTTTTCCTGAAGCCTTTTGCTCACATTGGAAGTAATCCAAACGAGCACCAACGGTTTACTGTGAGTAAAAAGAAAATATATTCGCTCGCCTCACGGGAGACTTGAACAAGTTACCTTGCGCTCCCCTCGCCATATTATTCAGCACCTTGTATGCAACCGGCTTACCGTAATTAAAAAATTGCATTGTCCGGTTCCATTTTGTGATAATATTTGAAAATTGGAAGTTGCATTCAGTTCAAGTCCGCCGCATTTCGTTGACGTTTTAAGAGGTTCCTCGCATAGTCTACCTCCTAAACCTTCCGTGCAACGACATTGCGAACAGTTTTTCGGATCCGTATAGCCTCCATGAGCGCACAAGAGTTGCTCCTCGCATGATTCTCAACGCATTTAATTGATTTTATCCGCTGACGTATACATTATGAAGAAAGAGGTCAAGGTGCGGAAGGCGAAAGGATGATTCAACCAATTTAGCTCTGAGTGAACAGAATATTTTTAAAGTTGAATATACTCTGAGTGAACAGAATATTTTTAAAGTGGATATCTACCGATATTTGAGTAACAACTGAAAGTTATGAAAAAATTCGACGAAGGAGCTCGTAAAAAGGCGCCAACATCCGCGAAATCAACTGGGCAAAATTACAATTTATGAAGAACTTGTTAAAGAGAACAGTAAGTTAGTACAAATTTCACATTGTAGGGCCTACTGTGAATGGAAAGAAGGTGTGGTACCTACTAATCGGTCTCCAGTTCAGTCCATCTCGGCCACGTTAATATGATCTCCTCCTCAAACTCAGTTTCCGCTCCTGGATGTGAGTCCGCACGAATCACCTTCGTCTTCAGTCTTTCATCAACAATGCACTCCCCAGCGAATCCACCATGTCATGCAAAAAGATCTACCTTCCTCTCTTCTCGACCCCCTCCGCCTCCTTTCCCCTATCCTCCAGAACATGTCAGCTGTCAAAATCTCCGCCTTTTAAATTCAGCAATGAATCCGCGCGGGTAAGTCTGAGGTTTGATACCTGTCTTCACCTTTCACAAGCTCATTCACGTGAAGCATCTGTGCATGACTTGCATTAACAGCCACTGGAGATCTTACCATTTGTTAATTAAGTATTATTCTTTTAGCTTCTCCACTGCGCGCCATAGAGCATTTCTTTAGCACTGGATAGACGGTATATAGCATTCAGCTAATGTTTGAATAGCAAAAGCAAGAGGCAAACGTCGCCTTTCGGTGCAAAATTTGGTTACTTCCCTGAAAAGCGTGGTGCCGATATTCCCACTATCACACCTGACTCATTATTCTGGGCTTGGTTGCACAAGAAGAAATATTCATTCTGTGCAGTCAAATTTCGTGGAACGAAATATCAAGGACGACATCGCCAAACCTTAAGAATATTATATATAGCTTGTGCTATTTGGCCAATCAGTGTTCCAACAAGCCGCGAATAACAGCTAGAAAAAAAAGCGATTATAAATAGTTTACAGCAATTAGAACTCTTCGAAACAGTTACTTACCCATGGCCTTTAATAAATTCAATCATGTGTTTGTTCTTCATAACGGTAGCCGTCTCATTAAATGTAACACACGTGCTGTCCTCCCAATGTTTAATACCGGCCTTCACAGCTGATACGTTGACTGAAGATGTGAAGGATAAGATTGAAAAAATTATCTCTTCCCCCAACTAGTCCACCTCCACCCTTCCGTGCCCTTAAATCCCACCTTCCAAATAGCCTTCTCCTCGGAAAAGCCCTCTCAAGAATGTGAAGAAAAAATAGGTGAAAACGCAGGTAAGATTACTGTTTAAAAGATAAAGGAGTGAGTGGCCAACGGAAAGGTATATGAAAAAGTTTGCACCTATATAGGATGTATTTTGGATTAAAAAATAAACAGCTAATTGCTTTCCTTTCTCACGCTCGTTAATAGTGGTATTGGCAGCCATAGTGCCTAATGAATGCAAGAACGGGCAATTAGCAGGAGATAATGAATGAAAGCTTTTAATTGCATGGTAAGCACCTTAGAGTAATGAGTAAACTGCTTAAAAACTTTACTCGAGAAGAGCATTAGCAGTTAATGAGATTGGCAAGATTAGTTGAAAGAACATTTATCATGCAAGAGTAACATAGGGAAGGCGGAAGACTCGCGAACTGCAGCTAGCATAAGGTATAAAAGATAGTTAAGATGTCATGTAATTTATTTTAAGGAAACCATCCCTCATTTGCGAAGAGACGTCAGGCACTAAAGGTTACTTTATAACTTCAGGCAGTAAGTTATCACGAAATTAGTGTATTAAACTAAGAGCAAGTAACGAGAAACAATCAAGTGCAATAAATCTCGGATTTGTGGCCTTCATGAGATATTTGAGAGAAAGAGTTCAAGGAGACATGCGAGGCCACGATGCGTTTTGCATTAATCGAGCTGAACGGATCAAAGCAAGATTCTGCCGCCATTTTGCGAGGCCAAAGTCCTTCCCCAAAGTTTGATTATGCATTTGCCAAATACTATACAATGAATCGTAGAAACAACTCGATGAGAGTTGATGAGATTAGTGCTTTCAATGGTGGAAAAAAAGCCACATTTTGAAATAATGCATATTGCTAGCACTGGACAAAACGAAGATACGTCGGTCTCTTTACGAAGTCGGGAAACCTGGATGGAAATAGTGGAAAATTTCCGATCATATCGAAACTGATAAAAAAGCATCGTAATCTTAGGCTTTTTTTTTCGAGCGGTGACTTTTCGCAGCTGATTTTGATGGCCACACATTAGTTGACTCTAAATACTTGCCAATGCTCAACAGAAAAGATTTCGGGCGGTGACTTTTCCACCAACTCCGGAATGTACCCTGAATTCTTTTACTATCAATCAAAATTTCTACTCTCGAGTTTCAACGCGTATTTATGGGAACTTTACCACAACGGTCCGCCCTGACTGATAAGCGATGAATAATTATGATTAAACAACAAAAGTATTTGAGTTAAGCCATTGCCTTATTTAGCAGTAGAACAATCGGCGTTCTACTGAGAGAACTCTAAGATATTAAGCCAAATTTTTTTTTAAAACGTACTGCCGGTAGGTATGTTGAGTGTGTAAAGAATTGGGAAAGATTTCCATGTGTAGCAAGGATCAGAGATCATCGTGCGTTTTTGGCGTCTTTCTGCCTTGACGTCACTACTTTCATGCAGCGCCCTTAACTGGTCTCTCGTTTCACTGCAATAAGTTGATGAATAATTTAAGTGATCGACGACACTTATCCATTTGGTTTTAGTGCAATGGTGTAAAACAAGCCTTAAGCGCACTCAGATATTACTACCAAAAGACCTAAAAAATAGTACAGCGTTTGAAGCGAATGGTTGGGCCGAGCAGTGAGAAGGGAGAGCGCTGTAAAAACTGTATTATATCTCTCGGTAAGCTCTAAAGTAAATACGTCGTATTCTCAATCCGGAGCACCTGTAGAATTTCTAACCTGGTTGTCAAGACTTTTTTTTGAAATCACTGTGCATGCGACTTCCATGTTTTTATGGCGGCTTGACAAATCTCACTTAGTGATTGGCTTAGTGAAGCTTTAAAAAAGACGAGAATTAATGGTTGTGTATAGTGTCCTAAAATTTTGAGCGAATGACCGATAATAGGAAATTAAGCTTCGACTTCATTTTGTTTGATTTTTTTCTCGTCTACTTCAGTCTGCGATTTCTTATAACTTCTTTATATAGCTGAGATCGCTGACAAATTACGTACAATAAACATAATCCTGATTATGAAATTCAACGCTCGTAGAGCCAATGGATGAAAGCGTCTCGAAGATCACGCCCTATAGCAATAGAACTTGGAAACAATATTTACGGCTGTTAGCAAATAATTAGAGAATATGGACAACTTAATTGTGTCATTAACTGCGAAAAATATGCAATGTCAAAATATATAGTATAAAGAGTGAAGTATTTTCTTTACTATTAGTTGCGCGTTCCACTTCCTTAATAAGATAACATGTTTCTTGATATATTACCATTTACTAGACATTCGGAATAGTTTTGAAGAATTCCCACTTCTAAGAAGAAACTAATTAACAATATTGAAAATACGTTCAAAATATGCTACAAATTTTGTTCGCGGAGAACTGAAGAGGAATTCGTAAATTAGAGAATGACATACGCAACAATTCCTTCAATTTGTTCATCGGTCAACACCATGTCACCTTCGAATAGGTATGGCAACAATTCGGGACGTTCCGCTAATGTTGAGGTCTCATTTTCGAAACCGTACCCATCAAATATTGGCTTCTGAAAAAAAGGCAATTCGAGAAAATTTTGGTGTGGACTTGACTCCAAATTCGACCGTTTCGTACCAAAAACATTGTATAAAGAGTGAAGTATTTTCTTTACTATTAGTTGCGCGTTCCACTTCCTTAATAAGATAACATGTTTCTTGATATATTACCATTTACTAGACATTCGGAATAGTTTTGAAGAATTCCCACTTCTAAGAAGAAACTAATTAACAATATTGAAAATACGTTCAAAATATGCTACAAATTTTGTTCGCGGAGAACTGAAGAGGAATTCGTAAATTAGAGAATGACATACGCAACAATTCCTTCAATTTGTTCATCGGTCAACACCATGTCACCTTCGAATAGGTATGGCAACAATTCGGGACGTTCCGCTAATGTTGAGGTCTCATTTTCGAAACCGTACCCATCAGATATTGGCTTCTGAAAAAAAAAAGCAATTCGAGAAAATTTTGGTGTGGACTTGACTCCAAATTCGACCGTTTCGTACCAAAAACATTTTGATTCACAGATCTAATGAAGTACGGAAGCTAAGAAATTTGGTTGCCCTTGGTTTGAAATTGAAGAACAGTGGTCTTGGATGAGTACAAGAGAAGGAAATAAAGGCTTTCTAACTATGCCAGACTATCGGAGTATATGTATGGTTAAAAATTATCGGTAGAAATAGCCCCTATCCTGAATCCTCTTCCAGTGCAATCTTGTCATGTTTATATAGCCCTAAGGCGCATCATTAGAGGAAATACTTTACTCAGCTAATATATCCGCTTGTAATTCATACTGTATTCGAAGAAAAAAGCGCATGAGATTTTTTTGTAGGCGTCAAAAATAAGAATGACAGAATATACAAGAACTGGCCTAGACGAAACAAAATCACTAAAGGGAACAAATTCGATCACCAATTTTAGTGGCGTTAGCCAATATTTTTGAACATAATTTCGAGAGCATGCAATGACATTGGTTGATTTATTCAATTAAAAAGTTGTAATTTTTTTTAAACATGGAAGCAGAAGATAGCTATCTGAAAGCATTTGGTTCCAAGATATTGAGAATTTTGAGAACATTTTTTTGCTTCCCGGCTGTGTTTTCTATTGTTAAACTAACTAACATGATATCCATGAATGATGCCAAGTATTTCACTTTGTATAATATCCAGTCGATCCATATTGAGCAGAAATCGATCCAAGGACTCTTCCGTAAAAGTAGAACGCCCATTGAGCAGTTGATCGTAAATATAGCGCTTAAAGAAAGATTCTACGAAATCAGCTTTAGGAGTTGGTTGATATTCAACCACAGCAATCAGTTGAATGCATAGCTCATGCCAGTATTCTGATATCTTTTTTATGACGGGAGAAATAGGCGAACAGAGATTTTTAACAGAGACTAGAAGCAAGAAAATGAAAAAAAAAAGCCCAGTATGCGGTGAATTGTATACGGTAATGCGCAATAGAAAGAGGAACTTTAAGCCATGTTTTTCTTCATCGGTCCGATTTTAGGTTTTTGTCCACTGAGCAAACATCAAGTGCTCGACCTTGGAATTATTTCACTCCAGTGGTTAAAATCAACTTCAGCGAAGTGACTATTAGTAAACGTGAAATAGGGGAACAGAGATTTTTAACAGAGACTAGAAGCAAGAAAATGAAAAAAAAAAAAGCCCAGTATGCGGTGAATTGTATACGGTAATGCGCAATAGAAAGAGGAGCTTTAAGCCATGTTTTTCTTCATCGGTCCGATTTTAGGTTTTTTGTCCACTGAGCAAACATCAAATGCTCGACTTTGGAATTATTTCACTCCAGTGGTTAAAATCAACTTCAGCGAAGTGACTATTAGTAAACGTTGTGATGTTTGCTAATTAAATTCTTTGCCAATATTAGAATAACATCCTTAAAACTATATCAAATAATATTAGGATGTATTTGAATAACAGTGTTTTTAGAAGAGATTAGAAGCAAATCATTAGGAGAAGAAAAAGGAAAAAAAGCCGAATATGCTATGAATTGTCCTTAAGCATTTGTCAGTGGTAATTTAATCGTATATCCGACATTACTAGAGCCATGTTGACAGCAAGTTCATGGTAACCTAGAGTAAATTCGTGTTAATAAAATTTGTAAGCTTTGGGTCGCTAGAACGACGAAGCCATGAATTCAGCTATCTCTCTTAATTGGCTGAATTCAACAAGTTATGGAAATCTTATGCGTGTGTAGCAAAGATGAAAAAAAAAACAAATAACGGTAATGAATGCCGGTACCATTTAGCATATCTAGTGAATTCATTAACCGTGCGAAACCCTCATTGGTAACATCCGTACTAAAATTCCTATGGGTTGATCTGGTTCATCAAAAATATCATAGTTATCGTCTTCAGAGTGGCAACTTTATGAGCTTCACCATGTTGACGCTTTACAATTGCCATGTAGGCGATAAGTGTAGGGGTAGTAAATACCAATTGTAAAGGGGAGGAAAGAACAGAAGAGTAATGAAAAGAAAGAACAAGAAATATTCATCAAAAGTAAAAAAATTTATGTAGCTAGTTGTTCTTAATTGTTCGCAGTCAAATA
Source organism: Toxocara canis (assembly GCA_000803305.1). Lineage (NCBI taxonomy): Eukaryota > Metazoa > Nematoda > Chromadorea > Rhabditida > Toxocaridae > Toxocara > Toxocara canis. Next base: position 280,673 of record JPKZ01002709.1, on the reverse strand, counting down.
GTGCGTCGTGATAGTCGTGTTTTACTTCAGTATTTTGGAGCAGCCAACAAACTTCACAAAGAATTTCAACTTGTGCGATCTATTAGGCGAGAGGTTTGCAAGTTAGACCTCTTTGTAAACAAAAACGTACTTTAACTCCATTTGCAGTTTAAGGCTAGAATACTAACCGCATAGATGTGCGAGATCGCATGGAAAAAGAGTAGCACTTTACGACAGGAGGTCATGACGAGAGCCAAAATCAGATATATAGCATTTAGTGAGCGTGATAGAATCTGTCCTTGATATGTACAAGACCGTTGATGATGTATACGGGATGGGTTGACGACCTGGTGCCGTTATTCAGTGCCTATGTGGAGACCTTCAGAGATAAGTTATAATGAAAGCTGAGACTGCAGCAAATCTTAGGCACAAAACACTTGAATAAATGTAGGGTGTAAGCGATTGCCTAGCGTTTCTTTTATACACGCTACAGATCTTCCCGTATCCGCACGGTATACCTATGATATGTGCCCTAGGCTTTTGATTGGCTGCAGTCCTTTGCTTATCCTGCATTAGATCGTTTAATTGATCGAGTACGCCCGTACGCAGGATGGAATGTGGGGATCATACAAGTGCCTAAGGTCTTGTCAACAATTGTCACAATACTGTGAGACTTCGAGAGCTAGTAGTAGTATCAGAGGTTATGTCTGATGGCTTAGACTTCCGCTTCATAGCACCAATATGATTCGCAGGAGTGATGAGGACCAAATATTGGCACGCTCGAAGCACTTGTCGAACCCTCGAAGCGATTTCATTGGCCATCTGAGCTAGGAGACACGCGACAACCCTTCCAATTTTCTGGCAACCAGGGCTCCATTTTTATCCCTCCCATTTTAGGAACGTGCGTCATTTTCGTAATTGTCATCTTCGCAATATCTTTGACAACTGTGCTACCCTCATCCACAAAAAATTGAACAGATCCGTTCCCCAGTAGAAATGCTTATGCATTCAAATGCGCCCAAACGTTGCATGCATTTTGCAATGTGTGAGGATTAATCTTGAGTGGAAGACTTGAGTAGAAGAGAAGGCAAGTGGTCGGACCATTTAAAATATGGCTTTTCAGCATTTGAAAGCACTTTATAAAACGGGCTCCTATAGTGAGTGAAGTCGCCGAAGCCCATCACGCCGACCCGTAATACGCATTCACATCTTTCTCTTTCACAAAATGAAGTTAATTTGTAACACCACCTAGCCTCGAAGCCTGCATTTCGCATAGCTTACAGAGCAAGCTTTATCGAATCGAAGAGGGGGAAGTTTTCCGCATGATTTTTAACATTTTTTCTAAATAAGCCGTTATATAGGTTGGTTGACAAGCTTAGTCGGTTACATTGTTTGCATGTAGGACGAATGAAGGGAGGAAGGTGAACAGACTCCCTCCCCCAGACCGTTGAAAACGAGTACTCGTGCTTCAGCGGATATTATTCTAGCGAGTGGAACTCATTTAAGCTAATATCGTACAGACAGCAGGAAAATTTTTGCTGAGACAGTAGGGGATACCACCGAGGAATACAGATGCTGAGATTTCGTGTCTTCGATTCGGCTCAGGTGTATAAGTGTACTGTAAGATTGGCATGCAATGACAGATCGTTCAGCGGCTGTTTATAGAAGATATCCATGTGAGCGAACTATTGAGGTCGGTCAACGACATAAACGATACACTCAGGCCATGCGTTATCCGCAGGGAATCTCCCAAAGGTCACTGAGAGATTTACTGAATCGCCTTTATCAGTTCATGCAGTTGGGCTAACCCAAGATGGTTGCGCCAGTCCACTCTCTGTGGCTGCTCCTCTTTTTGGCTTTCAATGTAGTAAATACGGTAAGAGAAGTTTGCAAATGTTTATAATGATAAATTGGATGGCAATCATAACTAAGTAAAGTGCTCTCGAAAAGTAAAAAATAAACCTAAGAAGCATTTCATGCGAAGAAATAAGTAATTCGTGCGGCCGTAGCACATAAAAAAGTAAAGCTTCTATGTGCACATGAAACAGCGCGCGATTAATTGTCTCGCTCTTTTTCACACACATAATTGTTGATGACTCCTGCGTCTTATATAGGTGAAGTGCACTTTGCTTTTTCGATTTTACACTAAGCTAAATGGCTTTGGAACAGCGAAACGCAGGGTATAATTAATGAGAGTTTTGTCACGCCTGATATTCTTAGCCAACTCTTTCCTCATTTTTTTTCCCGGGCGGACATCTCTTCGTTTTTCTGCATTGTGTATATTAACGGTTAACCTCTTTAGTCCTTCACAACAGCGACACAATGGCAGTCGCATAATGACCAAAAGTCAGTATGCAGATGGCTAGGAAAACATGGTACCTACAATAAAAATGATTGGGACAAAATGACAATCGACTTAGAGACGTTAATGACAAAGTGATAATTGAAAGCAGACGAGCATGGCGAAATGGCAATCGGGATTTGAATGAGTACGGTGGCTGATGAGGGATTTTCAGCGATACGTTGATGATGTGTTGCTCAATGGTCGTTCGACGTTCACTAAAGAAACGCTCGATCGATTTATGGAAAATATGGACAAGCTCGACAAAATACAGAGTCGAATATTTGGCATCACACATGTAAGTTAACACAGTTGTTTTGCGTATGAATTTCCTTCAAACTAGCTATTGCTTGCTGCTATTTGCGCCAACAAGAAGCAGAATGAAGCGACTACTGGTATACGAATCATTATAGCAAATGATTAGAATAAATGAGACCAAAGTTATGCGAAGCGAATTGCTTCTATTTATGATTGCATTTTGCCATTTATCTTATCGTTTATCGCTGCTGCTATGCGATATGCAATAAGGTAATGGCCTCAATTCCTCTGCATCATTACGGAACCAGAGCTAAGCCAATAAACTATTGAATAGGCTTAATTTTTCGTCATAAAATCCAGCAAAAAAAACCCGTGAAAATCGACGGTCCTTCAGAAAAGGTGAAAGAGGATTTGAGTGCTCACTTGATGGGAAAAAGGGGAAGCAAATCACTTTGCTATACTCGCTTCAGCGTATTTCTTATAAAGGTTAAGGATCGAAGGTGGAGACGCATATGTGAGGATACATACAATACTGTTTCTTCTGCGTTTAAGGGAAAGAAAGATCCACGGAAAAAAATTCAAAAGTACCCGATCTGCACGAAGGTGACCGGCCCTCAGATCGAGCATGCTCGTGTGTGCTCTGAACGCGTTTGAGGTGGAATATCGCGTTCAGTTGGCCCACAAAAGACTTCATGATTCTCTATATGTGAAAAAACGTATAAGTGGTGAAGGAAGTGCAACAACGATGAAATCATTTACAGATATGCCGAAGAGCAGTTGGCGGCAATGCAAGGGAAGAAGATGGAGCCTAGGAGCCCAAGTGTGAAAACAATGATTTCCAACTTGGCTATGCGATGGACAACAATGCCTATACCGTTCACGATCGATTCTAAAGGTGAGTATTAATAGTGGTATCGCGGTAAAATAGCATGACATTTGAGAATCGATACGGGCCGTTGTAGCTTAGCTGATAAGAATTTAAAGGTGCTATGATGCATTGGTCATGCATTCGATTAAAAACCATGCTTTCAAGGTCCTAGTTGAAAATACTCCAAAGATGGAGTTAAAACGAGCCTATTCGATTCATTTTCTGAAAAATTCTACATATATGGACAAAAATCACGCCCTTTTTTTGTTTAAAGAACTGCAGCTGTTTCAGTGGACAGGAATGCAGTATTGGCTGGAATTCGGCTTTGGCAGGACGTCACGTGCATAACATTCAGAGAAGTTATTGGCACCTCAGGTCATGGATCAATGCTTGAATTCATTAAGGGGAATGGGTATGATGTTAAATTTATTGTTTTTTTGTAGCAATTTTTCAAATCTTAACACTTCAACAGTAATTTCATTTCCTATGCGAAAAAAACCTCTTCAAAATTTCCGCTAAGTTTTGGATTGTTCATCTTCACCCTTTCAAAAATGGAGGGTTATGAAAACCGTGATACAAACGAACACTGTCAGCACAGAACTTTATCGCCTGCAATCAGTAGGATCCTCTTCCTCCATCCCCAACTCCTTCCTAGCCTCAGGTCTCATGGATTTTACAGGTGTTTAGAACGGATAACGTTTTTGGGGTTGGAAGAATCTGCGCGGAAATTCTAACAGAAAGTAAGGGAATGGTAAGGCAAAGTGAACCTGTTGAAGAAGTTTGGGTAACTCTTTTCACTTCAAAAGGCAATTTCCTCAACGTAATTTCTTTTTTTTTCTACTGTATTTCGCTTTTTCAAATTAGTGACTAGTCGTCGACGTCATGCAAATTCGAATGAGAGCATCTTTCGCGTTGTTGACAATGAAGTTTTCAGATGCTATTCAAACATTGGAAGAGTTAGCCAAGGCGCGCAACAGATTTCGATTGGTAACGGTTGTACTTCGCTGGGAACGGTTGCCCATGAAATAGGTTAGTTCTGAATTGAATCGGACCTGTCATCCTCTTCTCGTTCAAAAGACAATGGTTTTTTGCATTGCCCATTAGCGAAATATATTCTGTGCCCTCAAAATTTTCATTTTGCGTTGTGTTGAGTGCTGCATCAGATGAGCAGTATGATTTAGAATCTAACGGTACGGCACGGCTATGTAATTCTCTTGCTTTCTCTTTTCTCTTTTATTTTTGCAGAGTAACAGCGGAGACGATCTGAGAGTCACTTTTGTCGAATAATTAAACTGAGGTCTCCGAGTTTCCCAATGGATATTTGGAACTGTACATTGGTAGCCACTATTTGAACCCACCGTTTAAATCTGGCAGAGCACAGTCGAGGATCTACACATGGTTATGGGAGAGCAATGAGCAATCAGTGATTTTAGCCGCAGAAACTACTGAGAGAAGAGGCGGAAATTCGAGCCATTAGCAACTGCATCGGGAAAATTTCTAAATCAGTTGTCGCCTCGTTTTGCTCTTGGTGAGTAGAAAATTTGAGCAAAGGATGGCTGCCTCAGTTTAGAAGGCTTGAAATTTCTATACTTCCAATGCTTTCCCGCCATTCTTTAATAAGTTGGAGCTGCAAAGGTTGCACCTTTTTGCAATCAGTAACTTGTATACAGCATCGTATTGGTACATGTCGTCACATACATCGTCACCAGCTGTGTCACGTCACTTTTTTCAAAGATCTCCGAATAAATGTTCAAGCCGAAGAGAAACTGAGGTTATTTATGCGCGCGAACAAGAGCGAATGTTTAATTTGCAGGTCACGCATTAGGATTTTTCCATGAGCAATCGCGTTATGATCGTGATTCCTATGTGCGAATTCTCCCACAAAACATGCAAAGTGGTTATGCGAGCCAATTTTCGAAACAACCACCAAGTTCAATGGTTACATATGGTGTCAGATACGACTATGGATCTGTAATGCATTATTCTCAATCTGTAAGTTAAATAGCGCGTTTTTGGCCGTACATATCGGGCAACTCTAAGCTATGGTAATCGCTAGTTCGATCAAAAATTGAGGAGGATATGTTTGAAAACTTTTGGCCCAGACGCATGCAAGCACTTATGGAGGGCTCTAACGCACATAAAATTGAAACAGAACCATCATTGTTGATCTTCCATGCCCACTAAGCGCGCATATTGTTTCATATTGCTTGTTTTACGCAATCTTACACCTGCCTTCCACGGAGCCATTCGGATAAGGTCAAGAGATAAGGAAATGAATGATTGTAAATGACAAAAATCGAGTTTTCTAACTCAACATTTTGCATTTGAATTCGGTCAAAAATATAACATTCCTCCTTTATTCGACCCTCACATTTGAATTCGTACGCTTGAAAAAAAAACACGAAAACAGCAGACTTCATTTGATAGATCCGAGAGTACTAGCAAAGCTTGGCTGTTTGGTTAAAGCAGACAAACTTTGAGCAATTTAGTCAGTTATATATAAATACATAAATGGAATGTGTTAAAGTAGAAATATCGCTCTCAAAAATGATGCTGCAAATTTAAATTTGTTTATGAAAATTTTTCTTTATTTGTTTTATAGGGTTTTTCGGCAAACGGTCTTAACACCATAGAAACTCTTGATCCAAATTATCAGAATACGATTGGTCAGCGAGCTGGACTCTCTTTCAGCGACATCAAAAAGATGAATTTCGCTTACTGTAACGGTATGTCATTTGGAAGAGCCGTTAATTTTTCATCTCAAATATCTTAAGTTAGTGTGAGGAGAGGAGAGGAAGGATAGGTGGCTGTAAAAAGCAAAAGGACTCCAACACGAACTTTTGAAATGGGGGATCAAACATTTATTCATCATGTCACTATGCTGTCTTCGATGCTGTTTAGAGAGGCGAGCGCCAAGGGCGGATTTTTCCAAATTCGCTTGTTTCGATTAACAGATTGCTTTAGTAACTTTAGAATAGTGCTACTGGATTCTCGAGAACAATCATGGCATGGATCGTTGTCTATTATCAAATAGAAGAAGAGTTGCGTAATCCTAAGAGCACAGTAGACATATTTGCTGTCCTGATTCATGCTGATATGGGTTTTAAAACCTTCCGAAATGCAAAACTGCGGAAAACAAACGGTCCTTCTAGTTATTAGCTATCTAGGTCTCTCTCGGTGAGGGGAAGCATGAGATACTGATCCTCTCCGTTTCAATGAGGCATCTGACTCGTCCAGGAGAGCAGAACGCTTACCATATTTACGTTGTTTTTCTTACATCCGATTACTTAATGTAATGCTGCGTTCGTTACTCGATTTCACGAAGTCGATCCGAGCAAGCTTTGCGACGTTGTCACCAGGATCATAGCATTTGCAATAGTAGCAAATGTTGTAGTAGAATTTGCTTCTCAAGTTAATTATACTCTAGCGCCTAAAAATAGTAAGTCATATGAGGTGACAACACCGCTGACATCGTCAAGCGGCGAGGCTTCATGTCAAATTTGGTTATTTGGCATTCGATTCTTGGGTGCACAAAACAGGTCTTTCTTGTCTAGCCCAATATACACTCTGTCTAAATTTATGATGTAAAACCTTAAAGTACTGCTGCTTTTCAACTCGACAATAATTTTCTTCCGGTGCCACATATATATATGGCTCCATAGCGGCGTCATTTGCAACTGGACTGAAATGCACTATTATATATTCCAGGGTCATGCGAATCACAGCTGCCTTGTCAAAACGGTGGCTACACGGATCCGAAAAATTGCGTTCAATGTCGTTGCCCAACCGGGCTTGGTGGAACACTCTGCCAGCGGGCTGCTCAAACTTCGACAAATTGTGGTACTCTCGATCGTTCAGCCACTTCCAGCTTTCAAACCCTGTCGCAATCGGGCCAGGGAAGCTGCAACTTCATGATAACGGTACTTTTAATTACCTATTCAAGATGCGTCGAAACTGGTAGTTGGCAATTTTGTCGTCGCGAGAATTAGAAGCGAGTAGTGTTATCAAAAATCAATAAGCTTCGATCTCTGATTCAGCAGTTGGCAGCAAGACTTCGTTAGGATTATGCCAAAGCTATTCTTTCATTGGATGCAATATGGGTAGACAATAGTTGTTCCGATCCACATTCCGCTGAGGTCATCAGAAGAAGAGGACAGACTAGAGGCATCGTTGGCCGCTTCTTTGTAAATTGTTAAATCAACGATACGTGACCTAAAATAGGGGTTATATGCTCATTAGCGAGACTTCGTTAGGATTATGCCAAAGCTATTCTTTCATTGGATGCAATATGGGTAGACAATAGTTGTTCCGATCCACATTCCGCTGAGGTCATCAGAAGAAGAGGACAGATTAGAGGCATCGTTGGCCGCTTCTTTGTAAATTGTTAAATCAACGATACGTGACCTATAATAGCGGTGATATGCTCATTAGCCTGAACTCTTTGAGAAACAACTGAGAGAGAGAGAGAATCTTTATTTACAATAAAGAAAGCATGTAACAACGTATCCAGAAGAAAAGTATACACGAAAGCTTTAATATATATTCATAAATATAGACACTGCAATTAACCGTTCGTTTAAATACCCATAGAGATTGATGAGAGTAAGAAAAACAAGAGATCATAAGCAACGGATGGGTCACCGAGTCAAACGCCTTGGCGAAGTCAATATAGACCACATCTGTTTGGAAGCCGTTATTGAGACCAGCATACCAGTCGAAGCAGGATGTTAACAGCTGCGTGAGAGTAGATTTTCCTTTCAGAAAACCATGCTGGTTATCGCTGATAATGTTAGAGAGACTAAGGTGACTCAGTATTGATTTGATGGGGAATAAATAACAAACGATGATTAGTGCGCTCGTTGACTGTGCAACGTCGACAGACAAATTTGCCATTTAATCGTGGCAAAATTTTTATGCATTCCGGCACATCAGATCTTTTGGAACTGGACCGAATGCTCTTGAATGGACTTCCAATTATCCAGTCTTCCATAATGTGACGAGTGTGATTGTGTTCTATATTGTATCTTAAAAAAGCGCTCGAAAGTGGAGCATTCGCGTGTGAACCAGCATACCGAGAACATTGGCGACATCAAAAATCCATTAAGGAAGGGGGAAGTGGGGGGAGGGGAAGTGAGCTTTTTTGAAAATAGGGCATAAGTTAAGGATAAAGAGCTGGTTTGTTTCGAGATATCTATGCCAGACTCAATTCGAAAGCAGGTGATTGCTGGCTGAATAGAAAACCTTTTCATCTGTCCTTGCGTTTTGCTCTATTGACTTACTTAAATAATCTTATCTACTCATCTGCCCATAATGTAGTCAGCTGGCAATAGCAACAACAAAGAACAGTGAGTTCGAGCTCGATAAACGCTTTTAAGGCTCCGTTGGGTCGCAAAGTGCTCATACAGTTTGACTCATTCCGTTTCTCCAAACAAGTGCCATGTACTTCGACGTACCTCGAAGTTGTTTATGCATCTGATATCAGCACTACTGGCGCAAGGTGAGTTTCAGTTGATAACGTAGCATTGCAGTTATTCGGACAATCACTAAACGACTTGCTGCTTGTATCGTCTCTCATAAAAATATAATAATAGCACACACATCTGTAGCGAAATCCGGCATCAGTTTGGGGGGGCCAAAATTTCGTGCGACTTCATACAAATCTCATCATCATTTCGCAACTTTGCGATCTTATCATCGCTGGCGGTATAAAGTACTCGACCATAACCACTGAACTCTTATTGTTCGGCCCCAGATCTAAGCAATGGTTCAGTCGGATGCTGTTCGTATAATTGCTTTCAGCCGAATCCTAAAAGTAGACAGAGGTCCGCAAACGTTTCATTCGAGAATTTGCTCTTTGTGGCATTTTTTTTTGACAGAGAACGTTTGGCGTTCCGATAATCGGTATTCCTCTTTTCTGAGTTTTATCTTTTTAACTTATAAAACTTCTTCGAGATTAAAAAATACTGTGAAAATGTCTTCGTTCCTATCACTATTTTCTATTTTCAGGTTTTGTAGCAGTCAGCCTGGTCAAATCGTTTCAGAAACCAACAAAATGATCATACTTTATCGTGGCTCCTCACAAACTAGTTTCAGACTCCGATACTCATATTGTAATGTTTCCTTTCTTTTTCTATAATTTTATACTTGCGATAACTGGTAAGCAATGTTAATTGCGTCGCAATAGCAAGCCAAGTAATTACCAGTGAAGGGAAATAGCTATGAAGTAACTATCAAATTTTGAAGAGATTGAGATTATGGTTCTGTTTCAATTATTCGAATTTTTTGAACAACAGTTGTTAGTTATATGGAAGTGAACGGCGTCTCCTGCCTCCATACGTAAAAGATGTTGAGATATAAGTAAGTCTTACTCGTAATGAAGAAGAACTCTAACTCGGTTACTTAATGTTCTCAGTTCTAGTAGTCTGTATTCAGTTGATGCAATTTCTTTGCCAGTTTTTCACTCAAGCTGACGCCTAACTTGTAAATTTCAAGGTAGGTTTCTCATCGACCACAATAAGTCGTGATAGTGAAGATATCCATAGGAAGTCCCTTATAGTCTCTTACTTTTTCGAGGCAGCAATTTGTTATTTTTTTGATGGTGAAATTATTTTTTTCGAGAACTTAGTGCATAAACGCCGACAGAAGACATCAAAAAATTCTCCTGAAGGAGAAAAGTATCAACCATAATCTTTCCATTCATGTTGTTTCGTTGATTTTCTGGTCTCTTTTCGATACAACTATGACGGATTATTGAAATTGTTAATAATTTGAATTTGCCACAAAATTCGCTAAGGAGTCGTATACTACTTCAGTTATCTGAAAGACATATATTGCCTTTTGAGAGAATATGACACTGATGACATCGTCGATGAAAATAAAAATCAGGTCTCGTATTTTAGCGAGTTTATTTTTTGTGTCTACTCCGTCCAGCATGGACCACTGAGATGCGCCCTCGTAGACGACTTTCTCGTTTTATTGGAATTTTAAAGTCTGATTCGTCTGCCCTAAAAGTTTTTTCTGGATATGAGAAAACTATATTTGACTTTTGTGGTATGTAAGAGACTGTGCTATGGAATAGTTCGTACAGTTGAAGGGTGAGCACTAAGAATTTGAGCTGTTTGCTTTTGCTTAACGTCTTATTTATTGCAGATCCGGCCAAACTTGACGGGATGCAAACCGGGTCTGAGACGGTTGCTCCAACAACACCAATGGAGCCGCCGACAGAGTCTCCTCCGACGTTAGCAGAAAAAATGACCTCCGTTGCATAAGAGGGCCCATCCAAAACAACCATCAGTTTGGGGAACGCAAAATTTTAACGAATGTGAGAAGCGCGCTAGACAGCCTCACATAACTGGTATTTCAGCACCTCGCTAGAAGGGATGAGCCATACAACAAGTAGATCACAACGGCTGCGTTTTCCGGCGCGGTCGATTGCTTTCGCTTTGTGAAGGAAAAATCGAATTTCTGAATCCTCTGCTTCCAAAGTCAAGTGGGACGAGGGTGTAGATGGCAAGTCGGTAACTTAATGACTTTAATAGCTTTCCACTCGAGAATACAGGACAATCACAATCATATTAATGAGATAACTGCATATTAAGGAAACAAACTGTCCCGAAGTTTTTATGAAATGCGCCATTCAAAGCTCCAAATCGTTTCTTTTGAGTAGCGTAATTACTCTTCTGTACTCTACGAACATATCGGGAGACAAGCACAGATAATGAGCTAGTCTAACCCCGAGCAAAGGGTAAAACTGAAATTACAAGCATCATATAATTTGATATGTGAATGCAGCACAATGCCCAATCAAGATTTCGATATTTTAAACGATGATAGTTATAAATGCGATGTAATTTAGCACACTCGAAATTATTTAAAATTAAGTTGTTTGATTTCCTTCTCCCTGAAAAGAGAAAAAAGAAGAACTGCCAATTACCGAGAGGTAGAACAGTATGGAATTCAATGGTATAGAAGCTATGTGTCTGTCTGAGTGCACCGCAAATCAGCCAAAATGAAACTTAATTTTAAAAATTATGCCAAATTTGACTGGAGGTCGTGATGCTGATTGATCTAGATGTTCAAATCCCTTACAAAATAAGGACATGTCTCACGTTAAAAAAACGTGAAATAAAAGGTCCGTGATTGAGGTGCGAGGCAGTCATGCCTAGCTCACATGTGTGCGAATACGCTAAATCTTTGATCAGCGACGAATAGGAGGAGGACCATAAATGCCCGAAATTCTTAGTCATAAGAAAAATATTTGTAATGGTGTTAAAAGTTCTATTAGAAGGTTTTACCGAACAGTAATTTCAACGACGATTTTAGGGAGACGCCATTCGCTCGTCAAACTCGACGCCCTCCAAGTAGATTTTTAAAAATTATTGTTTTCGTTTTTTCACCTCATAAGCTAATATTTTTTGAGACTTATTCGATGTATTTGGCTTGGTTTTGTGTTAAGGGCTTTGAATGAAGTTCTCCTCACTTAATATTCATTCTCACTTCCTTTAAATCACGATTGCCCTTATCAAAACGAAAGCGGTAGTCGCACGCCATTGATTTATGCGCAGTTATACGCTTATGCGCTCATGCTTTAGGTGTTAGGGGCACGTAACTTATACGGAGTACATCTTACGCTGGCGATTTACCTCAAGTCCTACTAAAGCTTCGCCAAATCCAACCGCCATTCGCTCGTCAAACTCGACGCCCTCCAAGTAGATTTTTAAAAATTATTGTTTTCGTTTTTTCACCTCATAAGCTAATATTTTTTGAGACTTATTCGATGTATTTGGCTTGGTTTTGTGTTAAGGGCTTTGAATGAAGTTCTCCTCACTTAATATTCATTCTCACTTCCTTTAAATCACGATTGCCCTTATCAAAACGAAAGCGGTAGTCGCACGCCATTGATTTATGCGCAGTTATGCTCTTATGCGCTCATGCTTTAGGTGTTAGGGGCACGTAACTTATACGGAGTACATCTTACGCTGGCGATTTACCTCAAGTCCTACTAAAGCTTCGCCAAATCCAACTGACTTTTCTTGAACATTGAAAATAAAATGCATATCTTTCGAACATCGTTCATACTCCAGCTGCTCCGTTTCTTGCCTATTGTATCAAATAATATTAAACCCATTTTTCTCCTCCGTATTGGCGTAAGAAACCTTTTGAACCGACGAATCACTATATATTCGGGTTTTATTGCTTCTGACAAGGAATAAATCTTCATGTAGCATTTAAATTCCAACAAGGCGTTATCATTCTCTTATAAGTGGCAGCCCTGAACGGAGTAAGCCCTATCGGCAACATCCATTTGAAGCGATAGGCAGGGCGTCTCGTTGGGTCCTAAAATTTAATTTCGCCTTTATTTCTATGCTTGAGGTATTCGTATAACTTGCTGATGTGCAGCGGATACTTCAGAGATTGAGCAATTTGTGCTTTAACATTTTTTCATGAACTTTCAGTTTTTCGGTGAAACTAGAAATTTTCAATAAACTCATTATGTAATGAAGGAAAGCATTAATAGGTCACGAACTTAAATATATGCCAGGCGTCCTAAATAGGGACAGAATTGTTGACCCACAGTTCCATTTTTTAAAATACGATAACCAAGAAGCCAAAAATCTTTTCTGGAGTCGCGAAATCATACAGCCTAATCAATTTGCTTGACGTTTGAAAAAAATCAAAAATTTAAGCTGAATGGAGTGAGTGCAGTGCGGAATGCGGAGGCTGTGGAATTCAAACCAGACGCAGATTCACAGTGTTAGTATTTGTTTTACTGTTTTATGATCAATTTTCAAAAATAAATCACCTATGGATGAGTGAATCAACGTTGGAGGCTTAACAGTTAGCGACTGTATGCGGTGGTGAAAACATGAACACGGCATTGCATTGAGCGGCAGCCTTGGCCATATTTTTTGCACCTTCCGAAGTGGCTGTCTTTTTTTAAGCTGAGCTTAATGTCCGTCCCAACAGTGGAAAGGGTATCTCAAAAATTTTGCTAATCTTAATTCATATAGAGTCAATTCATATATAGAGTTAAATGATAAGTAACAAACAATTATCAATTAGGATGGATTGGTTTAAGTGTTTGTGCAATATTAAATCTTTGAGGGGCCCTTTTAAGCGAGTTGAAATTGACGTCCATTTGTAAGATGTTTTGAGGTATCATTGTTGGAGGTAGAAAATTTCTGGCGATCTAGTGTATCCCACTCTCGAAAAAAGAAGCTCGTTGTTTTCTAAAACTCTCGACAGAGCAGCGTTTTTGCTCATACCGTATCGTTATTTCGCAAACTCTAAAAGATCTACCCCAGTCAACAATGGACTTCTGATCGCATACGAACAGTAATTCGAATGCTTTTTATAGGGATGAAGAAGAAGTAAGGGAGGCACGGTACTGCAATACACAGGCATGCTCCAATCGTCGTTGCTGTCGTCCGTTTGTCTACACACGCGGTGGGAAATGTGTGCGACCATACGACGAGAACGAGGTGACTGTTGATCCGAACACCGAGACTCGTACTTTACCGTCAGTGCCAGAGGGTCAGTTTCAAATGCCTTCGGTACCGCTTTAGTTAATGTTTGCTATTTTTACTAAAATAAAAAGGACGTGGAAAAGGGGTGGGGTAATAAGCATTCGAATTTTATTTCAAATCGCTTTTTAGGTGGTGTGAAGCGTAGCTTTACCGGTCGACCTCATAAGACACTATTCGTTGTGAGCAAGCACAATCCTAACGACAGAGAAGCCACGGATGAAGGCAGCGCTGAAGAGGCGGAAGAATTCGGCGATGAAGTTTTAGTTCAATAACCATCAGGAGAAGGCATATGAGACTATCCATTCTATTAATACTATTACTATTACTACGATGAGAAGGAGCAAAACTTCATCAACGACTGAAGAGATTGATGACAAATTTTGTTCGTGCTAGGCAATTAGTTCGTAATCTTTTGTACTGGAGATACGTTTGTGAAAAATGAGTTGCGATTTTTGGAAAAATTAAATATATATATCTCTTCATACGCATGCATAATTTGAAGTTTTTCCTGTCTCGTTTGCAGTTCAGCGTTCTGACTTAAAATTCGTGAGGAAGGTACTGATATGGTCCATCAGGGACCAATAAAGAGATCAGCCATTTTCGTCACGGTTATCATTTATCGTCACCGTAGCATGCCAGAATCGAAAAAAAGAACCAAGTCATTAGAGGGCAATGAATACAATTACACTGATGTTTACCTTTACAAAGGTACGCACTCGGATGCAACGCGAAGGTGAGGCGCACAGTTGTTGATTGAAAGTGTTTGATAAGAAGTATTCTAATTGGTTCATTTGTTAACATTCGATTAATATATTATCGGGACTAATAAACTTTTTTGGGTGTATTATGTGACTGCACTCGTGAATTTTATGCAACGATATTTTTAGTTCAATTTTTTTTTTGAACTAAGCGCATTAAAAGTCATACTCATACATATGCGCAGTTTTGAATGCAGTGTGAGACGTGTGATTCTACTGTTGATCGTAATGGCTGGTTTCCTCTCCCGAAGAGTAATATAATAGCGAAATATGAATTTTTTTAAACTGTAAAGTCAATTTTTTTCTTCTAATACCCATACTTCGTTACACTCAGTTTTGACTCTTCCTACAACCAATTATCATAACAAATCGAAAACGCATGAGACGAGCCCTTCAGTTCCTTACATGGTGTTCCTCTTATGCGTGCCACGCATACAAATAAGTGCTGATGTAAGATGGGGGCCATAAACATTCGGCCCATGCCTTACGTTCCCGAGTTGCAGAATGCGCTCACCAATGCTATCAGTTAATTAAAGCACGTTTCGTTTACCGCTTGCCCTGAAGTAAAAATTAAATGTGACTGTATTATGATGAATGAGTGGCAATGAGTGGCAATATGATGAATGAGTTTTGCAGCAATATTTTAAAAGGTTAATTCCAAATTTTATATTGTTTGATACAAGTCGATAGCAGTCGCCAATCATGACAACGGACCGCATAATCAAAATGCTCTTCTTTGGTGTGAGAGACGGTATCCTTATAGACACCAAATGAAGCTTCCACAATTGCCTGTCATCTGTTGAGGACGTCTTCTTACTGCTTCTCCAATGGAAAGGGAAGATGGAGTGTAGAGGGGGGTGGAAGCGGGCATCCACGAATGTATTCGACCACAATGGCGTATCCTTTACCTTGTATTGTGTTGATAACTACAGAAAATTTAGATCTGTTTTGGCATAGTTTCGAATGGTTCCATCTAGACGTTAGTACTTCTCATAATGAACGCAATAGGATAAAAAACTTCCTCCAAAAATCTTCTCTGACCTGGTAATATATATGAAAGAATCGAGAACGGCAAAATAAAGAAAGAAATTTTCATGCCTCAACGCAGTCTGCGAAAAGAACTGCAGTTCGACCGGGTTCATCTTTCTCGCGACCTAAATTTGCATGCCACCTCCATTGATCTAGATGTTCAAATCCTTTATTTTATTCCTACCGCCTACCCCACCCATCCTGCGCCCACAGTTATGCGCGCAGTGTGAAAAATCTGAATGTTGCAATTTCCTAACCCTCTCTCTTCGACCACACCATGCCGATTGAACAATTAGTTTATAAAACGGGCTATTATAGTAAGCGAAGTCACCGAGGCACATCATGCCGACACACGCTAGGCATTCACATCTTTCCTTTTCAAAAAATGAAACTAATTAATGCAACCACCACGTAGCCTCGAAGCCTGTATTTCATACAGCTGCAGAGGAAGCTCGATCGAATCGAAGAGCGGGGTTTTCCGGATGATTTTTTACATTTTTCCTAACTAAGCCTTTATATAGGTTCGTTGATGAGATCAATCGGTTACATTGTTTGCATGTAGGACGAATGAAGGGGAAATTTTTGCTGAGACAATAGGGGATGCCACCGAGGAATACAGATGCTGAGATTTCGTGTCTTCAATTCGGCTCAGGTGTATAAGTGTACTGTAGGATTGGCATGCAATGACAGATCGTTCAGCGGCTATTTATAGAAGATATCCATGTGAGCGAACTATTGAAGTCGGTCAACGACATAAACGATACATTCAGGCCATGCGTTATCCGCAGGGAATCTCCCGAAGGTCACTGAGAGATTTACTGAATCGCCTTTATCAGTTCATGCAGTTGGGCTAACCCAAGATGGTTGCGCCAGTCCACTCGCTGTGGCTGCTCCTCTTTTTGGCTTTCCATGTGGTAAATACGGTAAGAGAAATTTGCAAATGTTCATAATATTAAATTGATTTTCGATTTTACACTAAGCTAAATGGCTTTGGAACAGCGAAACGTAGGGTATAGTTAGTGAGAGTTTTGCCACGCTTGATATTCTTAGTGAACTCTTTCCCCAATTTTTTTCCCGGGTGGACATCTCTCTGTTTTTCTGCATTGTGTATATTAACGGTTAACCTCTTTAGTCCTTCACAACAGCGACACAATGGCAGTCGCATAATGACCAAAAGTCAGTATGCAGATGGCTAGGAAAAAATGGTAAATACAATAAAAATGACAATCGGCTTAGAGACGTTAATGACAAAGTGATAATTGAAAGCAGACGAGCATGGCGAAACGGCAAATAGGATTTTAATGAGGACAGTGGCTGATGAGGGATTTTCAGCGATACGTTGATGATCCGTTGCTCAATCGTCGTTCGGCGATTGTTTTTATTCGAGTCCCTTATGGTCTCTTACTTTTTCAAGGCAGCAATTTTGCTATTCTTTTGATGGTGAAATTATTTTTTAGACGAGAAATGAGTGCATAAACGCCGACAGAGGGCATCAAAAAATTCGCCTGAAGAAGAAAAGTATCGACATCTTTCCCTTCATTTGTTTCGCTGATTCCCTGACTTCTTTTCATGAAGCTATGACAGATTATTGAAATTGTTAGTAATTTGAATTTGCCAAAAAATTCGCTAAGGAGTCGTATAGCAGCTAAGCTATCTGATAGACATAAATCGCTGGCTGAGAGAATATGACGCTGATGACATCGCCGATGAAAATCAAAATCAGGTCTCGTATTTTAGCCAGATTATTTTTTGTGTCATTGCCGTCCAACACGGACCACTGAGATGCGCCCTCGTAGACGAGTTATTCTGCTTTTATCGAAATTTTAATGCCTGATTCGTATGCGCAAAATTTTGTTCCGCATATAAGAAAACTATATTTGACTTTTGTGGTATGTAAGAGAAGGTAGTATGGAATAGTTCGTGCAAGCGAAGTTCGAGCACTAAGAATTTGGGCTGCTTGCTTTCGCTTAACGTTTTATTTATTGCAGATCCGGCCACACTTGATGGGATGCAAACCCCGTCGGCTACGGTTGCACCAACAACACCAGTAGAGCGGCGGACAGAGTCTCCTCTGACGTTAGCAGAAAAAAGTGATCTCCGTTCCATAAGTGAGCCCATCCAAAACAGGTATCGGTTTGGGGAAGGCAGAGTCTTAAGGAATGTAGGAAGCGGGTTAGAGGCCTCACATGAACTGGTATTTCAGCGCCTCAGTGGAAGGGATCAGCCATACAATATGTAGATCACAACGCATGCGTTTTCCAACACGATCGATTGCTTTCGCTTTGTGAACGGAAAAATCGAATTTCTGAATCCTCTGTTTCCAAAGTCAAGTGGGACGAGGGTGTAGATGACAAGCCCGCTAATTTAATGACTTTAATAGTTTTCCAGGCGAAAATCCCGGATAGTTTTATTTATTTTTTCCCTCATCGGACAAGAGCCTCAAATGGAATTATGGTTCGCCAAGTATTTTTCGGCAGTTAGGTTTTAGAAAGTTGCTAAGTATCAATAGAAGCGAAACATTTTTTTGGTTCAAAGACCTATTTTGCATGGAAAACTTTCAGCGAAAGCACTTTCAATAACTTACTTATAGAATTTTATTCTTAGGAATTTACTTCCACTCCAATTACAGTACTACAAGAAATTTTCAAAAACAATTACATCTCATAAAATGTAGAAGATTCTCAGAAGCCACTAAATCTGCTTGACTTTCCAGTCGATTCTCGAAATCACGAACATCAGGTTCTTTCATCAACGAGAAAAGTGTTTGAAGTTTGTTTCGAGATTTTTTTTTGGGTTCATATTTTAAAATTTCTTAATGTTGGCGCTCGTAATCCCACCAACGTCGATTGGGAGTGTTGTCAGCACTACAGTACGTTGAGTGATCGATGGTGGAGATGAGCCCGATAGGCGGTAAATTGCAGCTTTCGTATATTGTAATGCTTTTTTTCGTAGAGACCTGAAAGAAAAAGTTGACATTGAAAATGATGAATTCTATTGTTGGAAATAGGTGCGAGGCATCCTTGGTTTTATTCGCGCAGTATGAGTATGGACCGTGTACTTTCAAA
Organism: Toxocara canis; assembly: GCA_000803305.1. Lineage (NCBI taxonomy): Eukaryota > Metazoa > Nematoda > Chromadorea > Rhabditida > Toxocaridae > Toxocara > Toxocara canis. The sequence continues at coordinate 261,849 of JPKZ01002709.1, read as the reverse complement.
TGTCCTCTTTCAGACGAGTTTCATAAGGGGGGAAAGAGGGGATGGGAGGTGAAGGAAGGAGGTAGAGAGAAAGACTGGCGTTTGCACTCAGTTGAAAGAATCAACTGGGAATGCAAGTTTCATGGTGGTCACTGAGCCCAATCTAATGAAAATCAGTTTATCTTGTTATACTTATCTATCGATCAACACAAGTCCGCTTTACGGGGCTGCTTGGAAAAAGTTTAGCAACACATCACCGACCCACGCAATATGCCTTTTCGAAATAATAGTTAAAGCGCTCTGAGAACTATTCAGAAATCAAACGGACGAAATTTAACTGTATACAAACGTTTGTTCTAGACTGGCAATCGAGTAATTGTTCTTGCTGTCCACTATGAATTTGTAAGACTCATATAATTTTTTCATGTGTTCAGAATGGCTGTCGCTGTTGGTGCCATTTACTCAGGATTTCTCATGGTTCCTTCGAATACTTTCCATGTTTCATCTTGAAGCTCACACTCAAAGTTATCTCTATGCACGCTACAGTTTGTAGCGTTTGCAAAACTGTGGTTCTTGTGCATACTGTTTGTATAATTTCCAAATTTTGGACTCTAAATTGAATTTTCTGATGGTTGTTATGCTGGCCTACTTCCCCCGCCTAATTTGTCTATAGTTATTTTCCTTACTTACTTCTGCTGCCGAGTTTGCTGACAGTTATTCTCCTGCCCCACTCTTCATGCCTAATTTGCACGCAGTCGCTGTTACTTATTTAACATGCTGAAAGTATGTTTTGAGGAAATCCATAAAAATATACCAGTACAATTAAGCTATGAAGATTCCTTGAGAAATAACCTCAGAAACTAACTGATTAAAGATAAGATTGAGGATGGGCACCATAACAATGCAGAAATGTCGTATCAGATTAAGTGTGAATGCCATCCACTTCGTATTCGGTAGCAAATAGAAACTGAAGAAATCGAAGAAAAGCATGCATTTTAAACTGAACCACTTTTTGATCGCATTCGGTAAGATCGGCAAAAATTGTTATCGATTGTTTACCTTATGGTGGATGCCGATCATAATGACTATGTAGTTAATAAGACTGAGCAGTGAGATCGGTGTTAGCAAACAGGATGCAGTGATAGCATACAAGTAAGCTTGCCAAGTACGAACATAACGCCAACAATAGGTGGTTGCGTCGTAATATATGGTCACTGATGGCGTCAACGAAATGGCGAAAAATGTCATTCCAATCAGCATACTTATAAGAATCAATATCTGAAGGAAATGGTACATGAAGAAGTGAAGCAAATACTATTTGATCGGCTTACAACGTTGATGAACATGATGGAGAGGAAACATGCTTGTCATGATGGAGAGGAAATTTTGCATGATTTTTTGAGTTGGTTTTCTGCAAGAAGTTGTAAATAGCGGGGGATCACAAAGAGTTTAGCTGCATAATATATTAGGAACTTAAGTTCAGTTCAGTCCCAAGTTGTCCTCAGAAGACCATGGTAACACGTGGTAGCACGGAATATTTTCACTCATCATAGTCGTTTGTTACTGCGGCTGGAGGTAAACCAAAGTTCGGGAGTAATTTCTTTCGGGTGCTATACACGAGGATATGCTGGGCGACATAGCTTTCTGTAATTGCAATGATGCCATCAAATTACTACGGTAACTAAAAGTGAACCAACGCAGTCTGCCAAAGCCCAGATATCACGTCAAGTGTCCGAAAATCGATGAAACGCCATTTGTTTCCAGAGCTTGATAGGGTTTTGCTTAAGTATAGCCTACAGTTTTTCATTTCAACTTCCTTTCGTTTTTCACTTTATCTTTCGTACCGTATAATTTCGAGCGCAGTAGCTGCGATACCAGATCCCGAGGGTGGCGGCTCCGTGAATTCGTACGCCTACAGTAACGAGCATGTTTAGGGCTCTCACTGAATTTTTGGTTGTGACATGGAGCTGAAAAAAAAAACGTGAAAGCGGTCTCGACGCTGCCCACCTACCTTGCATGTGCTTGTAATCCACTGCTTATAGGTATGTCGAGTGCAAATAATGGTTACACGATTAACGGACAAAACAAATATGATGAGTATCATGCTGATCCAGGGCGGTTCAAAGAGTGCTCCAGCAAACTGCAAACAAAATTTTTAGTCTTTGGCAGTATTTATTCTTCTTAGGAGCGGGTTGGAAGACGGGAAGATCAAAGCTTGAAGAGAGTAGGGAAGTTGAAAATTCCGTAACTATTCTAACTAAGAAGTTTTTTCTGATGGACTAACATGAAATTTACGTTCATATGGCGAAAAAAAAAATAAGGAGAACTTATGTCACCACTAGTTATACATTAATAAGTCGCAGGTACAAGTTCACTCTCATTGCCAAAATCCTTCTAGTTTTTTCCAAATATCCGAACTGTTTGCTGCCGAATCAGCCCGCTTCCATCATGTGGAACAAATAATCCGTCTCCCTTCGGCAGTCGTTGATGAGCTCATAATTATTCAGAAATGCGATCATTTTATTAGCATTAATGAATCATATATTTTGGCGTTGTTATTTAGTATTCATTCCAACAGTTATTCTTTTTAATTTCTATCCTTGCAGACATAAAAAAGAGATCACTACATATGTAGAAATTATTAGGAACTGATAGTTATTCCAAAGAATTGACGTTTCAAGCGAAATTACGGTCATTGAATCGTAAGTTCTGCAGACCTTTGTGGAGATTTTGTTATGTGGTGGCCAAATCGTCAAGAATCCAGATATGAAATCCACAAACAACTGAACGGCATCAAGGATACAAACGTACAGAATCATTTGATAACATTGTGAATGACGCAATGAGCGTTCCAGTAAAATTGTCTGGAAGTAAACGAAATTGAAATTTTTTAATTTAAAGCAAGAGCGCATGAATATTTAATTGCTCTATCTGACTGATCTCGACTGTTTGTTTTGATTTCCCTCTTTTCACTGTTTTTTCTGACTAGCAATATCATCGCGCTTTAGTAACCAGTAACGTTTAGGGGATTCAAAAAAGAAATAGTTTCTCTGACGTCATTGCAACGAAAATATTACACAGTTGTCGTTGTTTATCCCGTTTTCCCATAATTTTTTTTTCAAAACAAACAATCTTTGCAGAATTTTTTGACGTCCATTTTTTGATCATTTGCACAACACTGTGCTGTGGCGCCCTATCTGCATATATATGTATTTGTGTATACGTGTATTGAAGGGCATCAGAATAAAGTGGATGAAAAATGATATGGGGAAAATTTCTGTGCAATTTCAGTGCAAAATATTCACATGCATCGTGCGAATATGCGCATGGTCAGGACGAAGTAAAAAGTTATGAGTATAGCAGCGTCAAAGATGAACTCGACCGAAGCATATGGGTAGTGAATTCCAAAAGAACGCCGAAAGTCCATCGTACACTGTTTATGTGGGTATTGTATATGATCACGCATAACGCAGAAATGTTTTGGTTTGGCAGTACTAATAGGATATTTACCAAATGTGGCGAAACTTATATTTTAGGCCTATAAGTGTGCGCTCAGCGTTTAGACAAAAACCGATAACACATTTACAATGAGTGTATTCCACGCGCAGAATGCATGCATTGGCGCAGAATATTTCTATGTATTCTAGGCGATCTACTAAAGTATTCCACGTTTTAGACGACCTAAAATTTTTTCAATGCTGTTCATTCGACGTTTCATCTGTCTTCTTCAGCATTGCCCAGAACCCTTGACCCTTTTTATTCGTGATGATAGCATAGGATGGTAGGTGTGCCCGGTATAATACGATTGACAGCCTAAGGTTTCGAAACGTCCGATAAACTAGGGTCGTTATTGCGCAAGTGATGATTGTTTAGCGTGAGAGAGATCCATGTATCAGACCATGAATGTATGACTTACTGCACTGATAACTGTCGCTCCTATCAATGCGATAATGTCCATAGTAATCCACAAAGTGCCGATAAGAATTTTTTCTAATACCATATCTGAAATGTTCGTTTTTTTCTCGCACTATTCAAACGCAAATTTTCACGAATGTTTACTTCACAGTACGATGGTTTTCATTAAATAACGCGTTAAGTAATAACGTGATAACGCGAAACGATTCTCTAAAAATGATGGCTATTAAAGCAATGATCATCTCATTTTTTAACTATTCTATTTGATTGCGCAAAAAATAAACCGTTCAGGGAGTTCAAGCACAACACAAAAGGAACCAGATAAGCCGGAATATCCGCAATATTCTGGACCGGTCAAAAATGCATGCAAATTTCTCAGGGATGTTTGGGATGCACAACTTCGGCGTTGAAGTGGGTGAACGAGCCTGAAATCGTGTATTAGAGGTAAACAACGGCTAAATTAGGGCAGGATAGGGATGGTCCGAAGTTCTGAATTTTAAAACAACTTAGTAGTACACTTGGTTTACGTTGTCATTTTGAGTTCAAACTAGCGCCTATAGAGTTCCAACCAAAACAATCGCGAAAAAAAATTTTTTTCACTCTCTCCTTACTCAACTTCGGATGAAGTGAAAGTATTCAATGGGAAGATTACGAAATGCTAAGCATTTTCTGTTTGATCAGTCAGTAGTCATACAAAGTGTAGAGAAATTTTATGAAGTTTTCATCGTTCTCAAAATGTACACACCATTCTTTTAATGTCCCATAATTTTGCTCATAATGAATCAAACAGAGTCTGCCTGATATCACTATAATCGGCTCGTTGAGATCTTTCGTATGATTTCCATTTAAATAGGATCGGAGGTGAAAAGTTTCCTAAAGTAACGTTTGTGCAAATTTTCGAGGTGCTGTGGGCAAATTTACATTTTGATATTTTTGGCAGTAAGTTCATGATCGGTAACATTCCAAGCAATTCCCAAGTTCTAGTTTCCCAATCTTGCCCACCCCCTCAGGCTTAATTTGTACCTGTTGAATTCCAGAACTTTAGTTTTACTGGTTCCTGAACGGAAACAACCAAACGAACAAACAGGTACGTACGAGCAAGCACGAGTTCGCCGTAATGCGCTTCGCATACAGAATATATCGAAGGGCAAGAGGCGGGATTTTTAGCTAAAGATTTATGCTATTATTCAGTTAGATGCAAATATGTTTGCGTTGACCGGTTATATGGCGATACACGAAAGCATTATTCGCTACGTTCAATCGGCGCACATTGCATGCCTTCTTAGAGCAGTCAATAAATACAAATTGGCGTATTGTTAAAGAACAGTTTGAGGAACAATGACATCACCAAATAAGGACAATCTTATTGAAACGGAACTTTTGCTTCGAAGCGAGATCGGTAATGATTAGATTGTAGGCTAAGCACACGATTTTCTTTCCATATTTTCTTTATTTTTAAATGACGCCCGCGTACTTGTATCGCTCTCCGGTATCGTTTCCATACTACATGCAATTCCATTCACACGTAATACGAATTGATATACTTTAGCAAACAAAATTTAGCGAACAAGTTCATATCATATACGCCATGCATGAAATAGAAGTGGTGAACCAGTGTATGCAGCCGAGATCTTATCATTGTCATTGCCATTGTTATTGCCGTTTATCGTTATGAAAACGTCGCATATGAACAGTACAAAACACAACATATTTGCAGATAACTTCTGGTAATGCAATATCGCAGTCAGTTGTTTTTACTGTGCTTTCACTTGCTCGCGTTCGTTTTAGGTAATGTCCTGTCCCATCTTGGCTGACAATTCGACTCTTAAATATATGACATGAGCGCTATTTGAAAATGCATGACTGATATTGGAGAGGCAAACCCATGCTGGCATACGGTTACAGAGGTCATAGCACTCCAATAATTAATAGTCACCATAAGTCATTTGCGAATGAGGGTAAAGGTTTTTGCAGAAAACTAAGCCATACATAAAAGTTGCCGTAAGCGATCATGCTAGAAATCTTGTGATAGGAGTTCATCAAATTTTAAAAAAAATGAAACACAAGTCATGCAACTAGGAGGGAAAAAGGCGGAGGGGAGCGGAGCGGAAAGGGGGAGGGGATACGACTGGTTGCATACACACTCGTTTCTGTATCACTGAAACGCGTTTTATACGTCAATTCCGCTAGCCTTTTTATCTCTGCGAAAAAAAAATACACATGATGCCACCTATTTACCCGTGATGATCGAGACACAGCTATGTTCAACTATGTCCGCCATCGGTTCTAGTTCACTACAGTAGCGCACGAACGTCTTATATATGTGAACAGTGATCTAAAAAGAATATATATTTTTATTACTGTCATTCTGATATTGCAGTTCATGAATTACCCCGCGAGGTGCACGGAAAGGTCGTTTTATGTGCAACAACTGTCTCAATTTTAGTCATGAACTACGGAACTCCTTATGCACAGGACATAGCGTGCCTCCACAAGGCCTACAAGGACATTCCTTTTCTTCTCTGAAGGGCTGCTCATGTGCTTTTTGAGGGATAGTTTTGTATTGTTCTGTCAGTGGAAACTCCAAGGGATTACTACGTTGGTGCATTGCATGATAGCGTTCTACCTTTTAAAGTTTCCTATATAACTGCTGCTGAGTTGCACTTCCTTTTCTTCCATTGGACTTGCACCGATATTGAGGGAGACCAATTTTAGCTCGGAATTCGTACTAAATTGCTTTGATAGTTTGACGTTATCACGCAATGAAACAATTTGCGTTCACAACCCTAACCCCCTTTCCGTCGTACGTTCTTTGGTTCTTTTCGTTCGTTCCAGCTTTCTTCCATTACACCCTTATCGATCACCAACTACAATTTTCAGCAAAACGGGATCTCGCACAGTAACCGTACGGTAGCTGCTTGTTCATTTCTAGGTGTATATGGTGTATAAACTTATGAAGTGTGGAAAGGCTATAATAAATTTCAGTTACTTCGGCGGGGAACTAACATCTTTCATGGGGACCACAACAACCAGTTCTCGCGAAGATTCACGAAGAAAATTGAAATGGCGCGAAAGGCTCTGGTTCAGCGTGGGCAAATGGCGCCAATGGGCAGTAGGCAGTAGTGATGCCATCGTACCAGATTTTTTGGTAGGATACTGTACCTGTACGTCCCTTCATTATACTTTTTGGTACGATGGCATCACTTGTAGGCAGGTCAGCGACCGTTTGATCACATCCTACGTCACCACCGCATCTGGGTGGCGACAAGCCCCTCTTAGTCAATGTCTCTGGGGGCGGGGTTAGGCGGATGGTGGGGCCCACACCCATTTCTGTTATGAGCGCTTTCGGCTTTCGTTTGGTTGTTGCGTTCGCATTGCTGTCGCCGACGTTTTTCGGTAGTAACTTGTGTTCGTTGTTATTGTGATATATCGCATTACTCTTTATTATACTGATTTTTGTTATTTTGGTATGTCACCTTCACTTTTTGTTGGTGCATCGTTTTGGCTATGGCGAGATGTTTAAATAATCGATTCCATTATGATGTTGCTTGCCCTCACGTCGCGTAACAACTAGGTTTAATTACCCAAGTTTGAGTTCCGACAGGAGGTGAGCCTGCGGTACCACGCGAAAATCAAACCTATGCCGAGGAGAAACACTGGATTGGAATTATGGGCACGAGTGGACGATCCCGCGACCACGCCAGTTGTTTTTAATTGAATTTCGAGTCCTTTGCATACCAGGCGAACAGTGGAGCAATCAGTTGGAAAGGAAATTATTCCGGTTTTCTGCCACACCAGTGGAGAGGAAGAAACCACAGTTCTAAGAGCTCAGTTTTGACAGCTTGTATTGAAACAGTGGTTGTGACAGCTTGTATTGAAACAGTGATGCTGACTGATGTCATCAAAGCCAGCTGTAATACGGCGTTGTACGCTTATGTGGTTGAGAACCGAAAAGAATGGCTAACTTTTGTGTATGTCACCAAAAATTGGCTGGCCTAAACAAATCAGTGGCTGATCAGGAAGGGATTAGTATGCAAACTTCATTCTAAAGTTTGTGATTTGCTCATGCACAGCGGACTGCTTACTTTTGCGCTACTCTTAATTGGACGTCGCCGACAGGTGGTCAAATCGATGCAAAGCTGATTAAACGGATCAGAAGCTAACACGCATCAGTGAACAAGGCGATCTCAGTCAAAACCAAGCAAATTTATGACTACGAAATGAATTTGAATGGCGCAGATGTGCAAGTTGTTGAGGAATATTTTGTTGAGGAAAAAATTTAAGAACAGAAGTAGTGTTCTTTCAACACCTCAGCTTTTTCTTGGCCAGTTTTTTGGGACAGAAACAAAGGAACTTACGAACGGAAGCCATCATTTGTCTACAGTAATGAGTATAGGTGCATATAGTTGCCAATGCTCACTGGCGTTCTGTTTATGGCTTTTGTATCCATAGAATTATTTATTTTACAAAACAGGAACTTTACAAGATTACTAGTACGCACTCATAGATTCAACAACGAAGTAGTATATAAGCTTGCATTAAAGCATGCGGGCTGAGAAGTTCTATTGCCGAGAGCAGTTTACTGAAAGTCGCAAAACGTTTTCATAACTCATTTTGATGTTGATAAATCTTTAAGCTTTTGTGTAACTGGTTGGTTGTTTTTCTTGCTGGAAGCATTCAGGCCATCGGATTGAAATGTTTGTTTACTGCCAACTGCTCACAATGGTGGGCTGAGCGAAGGGGTTTGTGTTGTGTTTATCGGGCTGACTGTTCAAAGTGTCGAGCGTCGGGAGTCGAGGCGAAGTCGAAGAAGTTTATTGACGATAATGACCACGCAGTAGACGAACAATAGGACAAAGACAAATGGTACCAAAGAAGCGCTTCTTGTATAGCCTGTGGCGGCTGATGTGGCGTGATCTGGTTAGCAGGCCAATATGCAAATTTGAGAGCTGAAGGCCGCGAAGTACTGAATAATTAACGATAAAGTACGTCCGTACCTAACAATTTGCTTCTACATCAGGGTGGAACTGATTTTGGAGGGAGGGGACCGGAAATCCTATTGGACGTTTTGCGCTAGAATTATTTTGATTTCAGTTAGTCATTAATTTTTCCAACCATCCATAAATGACATTCTCTTCACTTGCAAACCGTGCAAGAGCTAACACTGTTGGCATGCCGGAACCGTTTTGATTGTCCTCTTGGTATGTTTTAGCGTTGCGGGCGATGATAAAAGTCGGCGCATTGCGTGTCTTGCACGTTCGAGAGCTTTCCTGCGAAGGGATCTGCAAAATAAAACTATTGCTCCATCTGATTATAAAACTGAATGTGGCGACTTCGTTAGCGAACCATGCAATTAAAACGAGTATTAGGAAAAGTATCTTAGGGAGTTGTTTTTTGTGTCTTAAGTATTTTTCCTTCCGAATAAAGAAAGCAATTCAGAATATTCTTTGACAGAATCGATCACTTTAAAAAATATGTGAAGGCGGCTCAAAAGTAACTTTTCTTTGAAGTTATAATATAATCTCGTTGTCGATCGTTTCCACAATTGTCCATTAAGCAATAAAGAGGCAAGTAAACCGTGTTAGGGTCTTTAAAATTTAAAAAAAAGCAGGTCAAGAAGGAAACTTTCGGAAAAACATTAGTATTGCCATGTTGGCATGTGCATAAGGTTTCGTGTCGTCCTGCTTAAACGAGATGACGAACTTTGGTTGTTAGTAGAAATTAGTTCATGCAACCCGCCCATGAAATCGCGCGGAACGACAAAAAAGTGCATCCGCCTGCCCATATGGCCATAATTTTCTTCTGAGGTTGCTCATGTCTGTTGGCAAACAATGCCTAAAACATAATTCTTGTGGGCACTTCTATATAATCTGTATATTCCATATCCAAGCTGCCTTTGGAAAATGCTTTCCTTTCGTGAAAAATCACCTCGTAGGCGATCGTTGATATATATCACTTACCGTTGATGGTAATGATAATAGTTACTATTGAGGGTATCTAAACAGAAACTAAAGGATATCTAAAGAGAAAACCAAAGAATAACTAACACATTGAAAATGAGGTTGAGTATCGGCACCATCACAATGCAAGTTTGTCGAATAAGGTTTAGGGCAAAGTACATCCATTTTGTTGCGGGCAGCAAATAGAAGTTGAAAAAATCGAAGAAAACGCCAGTTGTTGTGAATGAAAAAAGCGCTATCGACTGTATTAGAATTCGTTTTTCGCTTGAAGTTATTGCAGTTCTACCTCGGGCGTGTTTTTTCTGAAAAAAACCGATCACAAACGTTGAGATGTGACAAGTGTAGGGGGTAGGGAGAAGAGGGGTGAGGGATGTGGAAGGAGTGAGGAGAGGGAGAGGAAATTTTGGAGTGAGTCAAATATATCACAAACAGGCATACCTGAAATTCTCAGGCGTTCCCGCTGCGTTGTCTGTTGATTATTAAGGAAATTGCTGGCTCAAAAATGTTGCAATTTTGTGAAGTTTGAGCTGCAAATGGCTGGCGTTGATGGTGGACTGAGTCCTTGCCTAAACTAGCCCCCCAGTGTTTGACCACTATTTTGATTTCTGTTGGATCCAGTGAGAAGCCAATATTCTGCATTTCAATGAAGCAAAAGAAGGCATACCTCCTTCAAACAATTTGACGTTTTTTATTAAAGATGAAGCGGTATACGTTTTAGTAATTTACCTTATGACAAATGGCGATGGAAATGACGATATAGTTGACGAGGCTAATCAATGAGAGTGGTGTAAGTGAACAAGCCTCAGTCATTGCCACAACGAATGCCACAGAAGAACGAATATAACGCCAGGCGTACGTGGATACTTCGTAACGCATTGTTACCCAAGGCGTTAAGAATGTAATGAAAAATATTATACCCATTAGGGTACTAATAATTGACATTATCTGAAATAACATCCTTGCAATTAGATCCTTGTAAAATCGTTTAAATTTATTTTCGAGAAACAAGCAGTATTTTTTTCAAGGTATTTTGCTTCGTTCTTTTCCAATGGAATTATTTTCTTTTTTTGTAAACAAAAATTTTATTTCCAATTACGAGCAACAATTTGTCATTAATCGTTTTTTACATTTATCAAGAGGGCTGTTGTTTTGCTGGCAACAAACAGCACAAGACGACTTTAGAACAGCTAAGCTTTAATTTTTCTGGTATGGCCGTATTCGGTGGAATTTGGGCTGATTTCTTTTTACGATCGCTGGCCTCTTCTTTGACCTGAGATAATAATCAGTCGACTTGCGAAATTGTTATCAGGTGCACCTGTCGCAATTGCAGATTGTGTTGTTCGTAACTTGCTTAAGGCGCTCTAATTAGTCTTATTCATATTTTTAATGATCTAATTATTGGGCATAACGACTGCTGCCACAAATGAATATTTAATAAAATTCGTCTCAGTTTTTTTTTCAGTGCACAAGTCACTTTTTTCCGTTGAAAAGGGATTAAACACAATCGCAAATCAAAGAATGATGCAGTGGTTTGCTTAAATTGAGAAACAAAAAAGAGAAATGCGAATTGAAGCTGGAGGTTCTCTGCAAATGATACTGCAGAAAAAAAAAACGATTTCAAGCGGGCAATAACATGCGAACAAAAGATTAAGCAAGCAAAAAGGAATGGTTGAAGTTTCATAAACTGTGATCGTTAAATTGTAAAATGTATGACTATAAGGTGTTGTGGAGTGAGCGTACACATGCACACATGCATTTGATGCATATTGAACGTTGTATTTACACATACGGGTGCCAAAGTGTAATTCAAACTTTTACATGTAGTTTCGACATAGTTGCATCTGTTCGCCACTTTTTCTGTAACATGTACATACTTATGTTCGACATTAGTCGATTGTTTTATATTCAAATCATATCGAAGCATTTGAGATTAACTTACTCTGCAGAGAATGGCGACCCGTTGCCTATACCTTTGGTCGTTTGTTATAATACTTAAACGTTCCACTGACAAAATGAATATGAAGAAGATCATGCAAATCCATAGGGGCTCAAACAACGCTCCAGCTAACTGCAAAGAATCTCGGCATTGACTTAATACGTAACTTTGTGTTTCACAGACGTAAGTAACTTCTCTATAATCATTATTCGTGTGCGATTCGGCATCATGGATATGATATTTTCTGGAAATAGTCGACTCGATGTTTTTCCTCCGAATCAAGCGTTTTTTTCGCAAAGTTTCAATTTTTTTCTCAGCGCCATTTAAGGGCGATATTAATGAATGGTGCATGGTATACGCAGTTAAAAGTGTACGCAATCATGCTATGTTATCAGTAGTGATGCCATCGTACCGAAAAGTATGATACTTTTCGTGCTGTACTTGTACTCATACCGGGTATATTACAGTATCGTACCAAATTTAAAATCGCTAGTATAGTATAAGTATAGTACAGTGCGATTTTTCGAGGGGTGGTACAAGTACAGTATCCTACCGATTATTTGGAAAAAAGTACAAGTACGTCGTACCAAATTTTGACTGTACTTGTACTTAAAATGTACTTCACTCGCGGGAGATGCAGATTATCGTTACCGCGCTCCTACAGTTTTGAACTTCATCGTCGGTCCCCGACACGTCGCAACAGTTGACTGATGGCGAGGAGTTACTCAGTTGAGAACCTGGGATCGGACTTTTCTATCTTAGATATTCAACAATGTCAATTGGGGCGAAGGATTGACGTTGTTGAATATTTAAGATAGAAAAGTTGTTGAGTATCTACGTCCTCACTCACAAGTGCTGTTATAGTGCTAAGTTTTTTTACAGTTCTTATGTTTTTGCTGTATAATTTCTTTATAAGGAGATCTACTTCCGTATAGTAGGTTCCCGGCGTTCGTTTGTTTTGCCTTCTCTTTGATTTGTGGACGACACAAGTATATGCTAGATTATTTTACATAGCATTCATTTTGATGTGAGCAAATGTGTTCTCTGTTAAGAGACGGCATGTATTCAGCACCATGTGGATACCGCACGTCTTACAATTGCGGATGTATGAGAACAAATGTAAGTGCGGGAAATGGAATTCAAGTGCACATAGTATCTTGTGTGCATACTTTCCTCTTTTCAGTATCGTTCTGCCGCTGACTTCAAATACAATCGAAATGGGTGAGCCCGAAACTGCATTGCATTATCTTCTGTCCGTTGGCTCGCACAGTTTTGCTTTATTTTACTTATCAATAAAGTAATCTATGCTCTTTTGTTCGTGCATGGCGAGAAAAACTACAGTTGCGAAAAGTACAGTACTGGTATTGTACTTTTTGGGCCAAAATACTTGGTACAGTATCGTACCATCTTTCGGCCGCCAAGTACAGTATAGGTACGGTAGGATCCGTTTTTTCAGGGGGTGGTATTTGTACAGTATAATACCATTTTTCGAAGGGACGTACAGGTTCAGTATCCTACCAAAAAATCTGGTACGATGGCATCACTTGTTATAAGGCCAAAAGAGGCCTCATTAGACCACAGGGGGAGGGAGGTACGTGATGTATGCGCATTTCCTTTCTGCCAATAAGATGTGTTCATGAAAAATTCATGCGATATGTTAGGAATTCATGAATATGTTAGGAATTCCTGCTAGAATATAAAATTCATGCGAGCGTTGGTTACGCGTTGCTGCTTGAAATTTACCATATAAGTTTGAGTTACATGCACCCAACTATTCTCTGGAAACAACCGAAATTAAAACGTTGTTGATACTAAGCAGTTTTAATGTATCGAACAACAGCAATTACAAGCTCAGTGAACCTTTGTGGAGAGTTCGCCTTCAGGTGGCCAAATTGTCAGAAAACCGGAGATGAGACCAATAAACACTTGAAGCGAGTCAAGCAAACAAATATACAAGATCATGCGATAACATTGCGAACGCCGAAGGGAAGGTTCCAGCACGATTGTCTAAAACAAAAAATATGGATTTAGAGCTGCTTGCATTGAAGGATTATAGAAATGGGACTAATAAAAAGTTACAAAAAACAATTGTGGTATAAATTACAAGAGCCTATCGAGTGCAATTTAAGTTGTTCCATCACAAGAATGTGCAGTATTGCAGTAGCATTATCAGTAAATAAGAAAAGTTGCGAAAAAATTGTTCCATTGAAGTGCGGAAATTTTTGAACTACTGTAAGAAAGATTTTTTAGTCACCTGAATCCATAACTTTCCGAAGAGGCATCCTCTTCACCTCACCCCCACTTTTTGCAGGTCATTTTTCTGCTGTTGTACAAACGCAAGACACATACAGCCGTTCATTCAAGATTTGCGATATTGAAGTAGCATTAACAGCGAACAGTATCATAAAGATGTGCAAAAATTGTTCCCCCTGAAGCACTAATGCACTTAGCATTCAAGAGTGCTTTGTTGGCCAGGAAATTATCAGTAATTCCTCGCACAGATATTATGGCACCTGAAGTGCGCACGTGTATGTCTAGTCTTCCTCGTTCATCCTCCTCTAAAATCTCACAATAGTATGACGCAGTTAATATACGATCATCGATGCATGTCGACCTTGTATTTCAAATATTCGAGTATTCTACTTACCACAATGATAATGATTACGGCAACCAGCCCAATCGTATCCATGAGAATATATAGAAGGCCAACAAGGATTCTTTCAAGCATTGTATCTGAAACGCAAAGCATGTTTAGCAGGAACAGTTATCATGATCATTCAATTGAAGGTCACTGAATGCGACGCAGATATATAGTAAATTAAAATACAAAAATCAGTATGTCAGATACATGAGCAAGTACAGTTCGTCAACATGTGTAACATGCCAACGACGATTATGAAAGGCTGGCGATGTTATCGAATATTACAGTTTTCAATGTTGTTTTGGCTGCTCACCACTGTTACATCTGTTGGTTTGAGAGATGAGTGGTGGACGCAGGGCGAGGTCGAAGAACTTTATTGTCGACAACAACCACCAAAGAAGCACTGCCTAAAGGCTAGTGGACGTGACATGGCGGGATCTGATTGGCTAAGAGCTGGCGGGAAGAAGAAGAGCTACGCCACATCCACTGCCGCTCAAAACGCCCGCGAAAAATAGAATAGTTAAAATCAGCAATTGAAGATGTGCATGCTTGCATACCTAATGCCTTCCACTTTCGAAGTAGGACAGGTGGGACTAAATGTCGGCACTGTCGTACACACGTCGTTGCGGTTCGATGCGATGCGTCATGGCCGTCTGCGCGCTCGAGTAGGACGCCTCCTCTGGTCGTAGCGTTGGTTGGGTTCCACTGGTCCTGTGTGTTCCCGATGCCGCGGCCTGACGGTTTGTTGCTGTGGTGACTGCTGCAGATCGAACCTTTCGAAGTTCGAAGGTCCTCCGACTGGTTCCGGCCTGGTTCTGCGAATCCCTTTCTTAGCTGATTGGCGTGGTGTATCTCCTCCGACGAGTACCTGATATAGCACGCGTGCAACCCGCTTTACCACCGTTTCTTTTGTCCAGCTGACTCGTGGTCCTTGATAAGTGCAGTTAAGGACTGAATCACCACGCTTGATGGTGCGATTTCGAGCGCTATACTGTCAGTTGAACTGTCGGTCCATCTGTGTGTTCCTGAGTGGTTTGTGAGGAACTGTCGGACTGGGAAGGGAGAGCGTTGTCCGGAATTTGCGGCCTGTGAAAAGCTCTGTTGGTGATTTCGACCCGTCGAGCGTCGGGTTCGGCGTCGAAAGATAACTGAGGAGAAACGCCTGCAGGACTTGGTCCAGTGTTCCTTCCCCTTTGAGTTTGTGAAAGATGCGTTTGAAGGTTGGCCGTCTAATGGCGGTGATACGGCGGTGAGAAAACGTGTTTGATGCCGTTTTCTGTTTTCTGTGCAGAAGTTCTCGGATTCAGCTGAGGCGAACTGTATTCCATTGCAAGCACCAGCGTTTCGGGCATTACTGTTTAGCACAGACTTGGCGTAATAGGCCGATGGTTGCGTTTGCAGTAGTGCGATCCGTCCTGAATATCTCTGGCCATTTCGAATAGGCGTCCATGATTGTCAGGAAGTTAGTCCCTCCGAATGGCCCAGCGTGGTCAGTGTGAACACTGGTCCATGGTTTATCTGGTACTGACCATGATGCAAGTGCCGTTTCAACCGGTGACTTGGCGACGGCGGCGAATTTTGAGCAGTTGCGAACCGTATCTTCAACTGGCTTGTCAATGCCTGACCGGTAGACATAGCTACGACCAAGGGCTTTCATTCGTACGATTTCAGGATGTCATGAGTGAAGCTGACGAAGCACACGTTGTTGTAGTGCTGCAGGAACGACCACTCGTTTGGCTAAGAGAAGGCATCCGTTGGCTGTCGAAAGCGAGTCATGGCGATTGTAGAAGAACTGCAGGTTTGCGTTTGTCATTTTCTTCGGCCATGACCCGTGAATATATTTCCAGAGACGCTGGAGAAGTTCATCTCGTGCGGTTGATTGCTAGATGTCATCGACCGTGAGTGGAAGAGCGTTCACTGCGTTGGTTGACGTGCCTGCCATATCCGCTTCTATTGATAAAGCAGTGATCACTTGATTCTCGCCGGGCGTTGTCTGAGTGACGATGAACCTAGAAAGTTTGTCGTTGAGCGATATTGGATGTCGAATTTGTACGCGACCGGTGTTGTTGCCCATCGTTGCAGTCGGTTAGCTGTGTAGACTGGGGTTGCCTTCTTGGAGCTGAAGGTTGCGAGTAGTGGCTTATGATCCGTTAGAAGGCAGAATTTCTGTCCATGAAGCATCCGACGGAATTTCTGGGCGGCGAAGATGAGTGCGAGAGCTTCCTTCTCAATTTGACTGTAGTTATTGTCGGCCGGCAACAGTGGGCGGGAAACGTGAGCGATTACCTTCTCTGACCCATTTGGGTAGCGATGCGAGATGACGGCGCCAACGCCGTAGTTTGACGCGTCTGCGGCCACTACGATTAGCTAATTTGGGTCGTAGTGAGCGGGAAGTAGGTCAGAAGCGAGAATTGACTTCGGTCGGTTCAAGCTGGCACTGCAAGCTGGCATTCATCTGAACTTGGCATCTTTAGTCATTAAATCACCGAGTGGGGCGCGTTGAGTCCTATTTCCTTGATAAAATTGCCGTAACAGCTGAAGAGCCTGGGAAACGAGCGAAGTTCAGCATTGTCTTTTGGAGCCGGCATCCGCTGGATTGCCTCGATTTTCCTTGGATCACGGCGTCGACCATCCTTGTCGATGATGTTCCCGAGATAGATGATGCGAGTCGCTGCGAATTTGCACTTGTCCAGACGTACATGGAGCCCACTCTCAGCGATTCGTTGGAAAACTGTTTGGAGGTTGCGTTGGTGTCCCTCGGCAATAGGCCCAACCACGATAACATCGTCGAGATAAGCGACCGCTACTTGACAACCGGCGAGTGTCGCGTCCAGGAGTTGTTGGAAAATGGCTGGCGCTGATTTGACTCCAAAGGGTACTCAGTTGTATTGATACAGGCCTCAATGTGTGTTGATTGTCAGCAGTTGTTTTGACTGTTCATCAACCTCAACTGGGAGGTATACGCCTGCAAAGTCGATATGCGAGAAGCAATGACCAACGTTGAGCTCCGTGACAATGTCTTCAGGGAGGGGCGAAGGCTAGTGATGAAGATCCGGGGCGTCATTGAGCCTTTTTGAAAAAACGGATCCTTAAGGATCCGTTCGGCTTTCTTACGACTACAATTGGCGCTGCTCAGCTTGAATAGTTGACCTTCTAAATGACGCCGCTAGCTTCCAGTCGGTCCAGCTCCTTGTCAACAGCTGCTAACGCTGCGTACGGCATGGGTCGCTTGGGGCGGAAAATCGGCTTAGCGCCCAGCTTGAGCTGCAGACTCGCTTTTGCCAGGTTGCAACGTCCGAGGTTGGGGCTGAAGACCTGCGGATAGCGGGGCTGTAGATCTTTCGCGACACCGCTGTTCGTCGGTGTAATGCTACTGACACTTATCGCTATAGGTCGGCCTGGATCGTTGCATGGAAGAGCGTCCATGATTGCGTAGATCCCCATCTTTGAGATCCATTCGGCTCCGAGTAGGTTGCACTGGGTGTTGGCCACGTAGAAGATTCCTTGAGCTGAGGCGTTCTGGAAGCTGCAGTTGCACGCTCGTTGTCCAAGGATCTTGATTCGATCTCCTGATGCACTGTAAGCGATAAGTGACGATGGCTGAAGCGCTGAACTTCCGATGAGCTGCCACGCTGACTTGCTCACGATCATGACATCTGATGCGGCATCCACCTGGAGAGTGATTGCTTGGTCATCCACTATAATGACAGCAAACGTCGATATTCAGTGCAATCGATCCTTGAGACTGTGAAAACTGCATCTGAGCGTGCTGTCTGGCTGGTGGACGGAAGCACCTGGGTTTGAACGGCGATTGACCCTTGAACGGCGTTTGATAACGTTGCAGAATCCTTCCTTGTGTCCGATTTGTTGACACGTGGAGCAGCGGTGCTGTCGATGGTTGCAGTCGCGGTTGAAGTGCATCGCGCCGCAGAACCAACACGGTGTTGGGGGCGTCTGCTGTATTCTCGCGGGTGGCTTGGTCGTTGCTGTGACTGCCGGTCTTGAGGAGGTGCTGGCTGTTGTTGCCGTTTGGGCGGCCCGCTTTTCCGGACTGAGTGAACCGCGTGGGTGGGCGACGAGCTGTTTCTCGATCATCTTAGTCTCGTGCTTGAAGCTGAGTAGTCAAGCAATGTAAGGAGCAGATGAGTGAGAATAAGGGCAAAACGAGTAAGATGGATGACAGATCTTCTATAGGGGATGTATAATGCGCTAAAATGCAAACGACCAAGGAGCAAATGGTATGGCGGCAATTTCTCGTAGCAAAATTACACGCCACCAGCCTGTGCGCTGTTGATTTGTCCATGAACAAAAACTATAGAATGCATATTTCCAGATTAAGTTCGAGTTACTAACAGCTCGAACTCATTTTAGAGACCGACATGGCATTTCCATAAAATAACGGCCATCAGCTTTCTCATATATTAAATCATTTGTGGTTTATTAAGTGTGTCCTCAACAGATTAATTCAAATTTCGGAATATTCCTTTCATTGTACATGGTTTCTCTCATCGAGTTTTTTTTTCACCCTAAAACAAATTCGCTTCCACAATAACGTTCGACAAGTTCCACAGGGGAGCCAAGTCATTGCAGAAAGGGAGTGATGCTACAAGAATAAGGAAAGTATTTTGAGTGGTTCAATGTATACAGCCGAATAAAAATTTTATTCAGTACACTAAAATTCCTTTCAAAGCTCTGTGAAGTTCAAACATGTTCCATGATAGCTAATGAAAGCGACATGTATAGAAAGCTGGTGGAAGCAGACGGTTCTTGTATACTTTTGTGAAAAATCTTTTCTAGCCTTGCACATTTTTTCACCGATGGTGCTACACTTCAAGGGATTGTTCGTAGACCAGGTGTGCATACTTTAAAAAGCCAATTTAAATCGGAATGGTTAGAGGTTCAAAGGAGCGTCCGTAGAAGCCGCAATGAAGTATTTGCACCACTATCGTATTTGTGTATGTTACTACTGGAAATAAATTTCAGATTAGTGAGATCTTACTGAGACCTGTGAACTAGTAATGTGAAAGAATGGTCGCTCTCTTCATATTTCACAGTTCGTGCACGTAGAAAAACCTGGGAGAGAAGAACCAACGAGAACAGCAGTACAACGTAGAATGAATAACGAAAGAAGAAAGACGAAACAGATGCGGAAACGGAATAGAGTTGAGACGTTTTTGTGGTCATACGTTTGAAAAATTCAGAACATCCTGAAGAACTGAGAAGTGTCGAAAATATTAATGATAGCTGAGATATATTTTAACGTAAGTAGCATGCAACAGAACGATAAAGCAGTGCTACAAATTCTCATATCTCAAACTGCTGAATCGTTAATGAATAAGAGAAAGAAACGTGACGCATGCATAGTGCATTGAGTAATTGTGCGAGAATCTGAAAACGGTTTGTTGCTGTGGTGACTGCTGCAGATCGAACCTTTCGAAGTTCGAAGGTCCTCCGACTGGTTCCGGCCTGGTTCTGCGAATCCCTTTCTTAGCTGATTGGCGTGGTGTATCTCCTCCGACGAGTACCTGATATAGCACGCGTGCAACCCGCTTTACCACCGTTTCTTTTGTCCAGCTGACTCGTGGTCCTTGATAAGTGCAGTTAAGGACTGAATCACCACGCTTGATGGTGCGATTTCGAGCGCTATACTGTCAGTTGAACTGTCGGTCCATCTGTGTGTTCCTGAGTGGTTTGTGAGGAACTGTCGGACTGGGAAGGGAGAGCGTTGTCCGGAATTTGCGGCCTGTGAAAAGCTCTGTTGGTGATTTCGACCCGTCGAGCGTCGGGTTCGGCGTCGAAAGATAACTGAGGAGAAACGCCTGCAGGACTTGGTCCAGTGTTCCTTCCCCTTTGAGTTTGTGAAAGATGCGTTTGAAGGTTGGCCGTCTAATGGCGGTGATACGGCGGTGAGAAAACGTGTTTGATGCCGTTTTCTGTTTTCTGTGCAGAAGTTCTCGGATTCAGCTGAGGCGAACTGTATTCCATTGCAAGCACCAGCGTTTCGGGCATTACTGTTTAGCACAGACTTGGCGTAATAGGCCGATGGTTGCGTTTGCAGTAGTGCGATCCGTCCTGAATATCTCTGGCCATTTCGAATAGGCGTCCATGATTGTCAGGAAGTTAGTCCCTCCGAATGGCCCAGCGTGGTCAGTGTGAACACTGGTCCATGGTTTATCTGGTACTGACCATGATGCAAGTGCCGTTTCAACCGGTGACTTGGCGACGGCGGCGAATTTTGAGCAGTTGCGAACCGTATCTTCAACTGGCTTGTCAATGCCTGACCGGTAGACATAGCTACGACCAAGGGCTTTCATTCGTACGATTTCAGGATGTCATGAGTGAAGCTGACGAAGCACACGTTGTTGTAGTGCTGCAGGAACGACCACTCGTTTGGCTAAGAGAAGGCATCCGTTGGCTGTCGAAAGCGAGTCATGGCGATTGTAGAAGAACTGCAGGTTTGCGTTTGTCATTTTCTTCGGCCATGACCCGTGAATATATTTCCAGAGACGCTGGAGAAGTTCATCTCGTGCGGTTGATTGCTAGATGTCATCGACCGTGAGTGGAAGAGCGTTCACTGCGTTGGTTGACGTGCCTGCCATATCCGCTTCTATTGATAAAGCAGTGATCACTTGATTCTCGCCGGGCGTTGTCTGAGTGACGATGAACCTAGAAAGTTTGTCGTTGAGCGATATTGGATGTCGAATTTGTACGCGACCGGTGTTGTTGCCCATCGTTGCAGTCGGTTAGCTGTGTAGACTGGGGTTGCCTTCTTGGAGCTGAAGGTTGCGAGTAGTGGCTTATGATCCGTTAGAAGGCAGAATTTCTGTCCATGAAGCATCCGACGGAATTTCTGGGCGGCGAAGATGAGTGCGAGAGCTTCCTTCTCAATTTGACTGTAGTTATTGTCGGCCGGCAACAGTGGGCGGGAAACGTGAGCGATTACCTTCTCTGACCCATTTGGGTAGCGATGCGAGATGACGGCGCCAACGCCGTAGTTTGACGCGTCTGCGGCCACTACGATTAGCTAATTTGGGTCGTAGTGAGCGGGAAGTAGGTCAGAAGCGAGAATTGACTTCGGTCGGTTCAAGCTGGCACTGCAAGCTGGCATTCATCTGAACTTGGCATCTTTAGTCATTAAATCACCGAGTGGGGCGCGTTGAGTCCTATTTCCTTGATAAAATTGCCGTAACAGCTGAAGAGCCTGGGAAACGAGCGAAGTTCAGCATTGTCTTTTGGAGCCGGCATCCGCTGGATTGCCTCGATTTTCCTTGGATCACGGCGTCGACCATCCTTGTCGATGATGTTCCCGAGATAGATGATGCGAGTCGCTGCGAATTTGCACTTGTCCAGACGTACATGGAGCCCACTCTCAGCGATTCGTTGGAAAACTGTTTGGAGGTTGCGTTGGTGTCCCTCGGCAATAGGCCCAACCACGATAATATCGTCGAGATAAGAGACCGCTACTTGACAACCGGCGAGTGTCGCGTCCAGGAGTTGTTGGAAAATGGCTGGCGCTGATTTGACTCCAAAGGGTACTCAGTTGTATTGATACAGGCCTCAATGTGTGTTGATTGTCAGCAGTTGTTTTGACTGTTCATCAACCTCAACTGGGAGGTATACGCCTGCAAACTCGATATGCGAGAAGCAATGACCAACGTTGAGCTCCGCGACAATGTCTTCAGGGAGGGGCGAAGGCTAGTGATGAAGATCCAGGGCGTCATTGAGCCTTTTTGGAAAAACGGATCCTTAAGGATCCGTTCGGCTTTCTTACGACTACAATTGGCGCTGCTCAGCTTGAATAGTTGACCTTCTAAATGACGCCGCTAGCTTCCAGTCGGTCCAGCTCCTTGTCAACAGCTGCTAACGCTGCGTACGGCATGGGTCGCTTGGGGCGGAAAATCGGCTTAGCGCCCAGCTTGAGCTGCAGACTCGCTTTTGCCAGGTTGCAACGTCCGAGGTTGGGGCTGAAGACCTGCGGATAGCGGGGCTGTAGATCTTTCGCGACACCGCTGTTCGTCGGTGTAATGCTACTGACACTTATCGCTATAGGTCGGCCTGGATCGTTGCATGGAAGAGCGTCCATGATTGCGTAGATCCCCATCTTTGAGATCCATTCGGCTCCGAGTAAGTTGCACTGGGTGTTGGCCACGTAGAAGATTCCTTGAGCTGAGGCGTTCTGGAAGCTGCAGTTGCACGCTCGTTGTCCAAGGATCTTGATTCGATCTCCTGATGCACTGTAAGCGATAAGTGACGATGGCTGAAGCGCTGAACTTCCGATGAGCTGCCACGCTGACTTGCTCACGATCATGACATCTGATGCGGCATCCACCTGGAGAGTGATTGCTTGGTCATCCACTATAATGACAGCAAACGTCGATATTCAGTGCAATCGATCCTTGAGACTGTGAAAACTGCATCTGAGCGTGCTGTCTGGCTGGTGGACGGAAGCACCTGGGTTTGAACGGCGATTGACCCTTGAACGGCGTTTGATAACGTTGCAGAATCCTTCCTTGTGTCCGATTTGTTGACACGTGGAGCAGCGGTGCTGTCGATGGTTGCAGTCGCGGTTGAAGTGCATCGCGCCGCAGAACCAACACGGTGTTGGGGGCGTCTGCTGTATTCTCGCGGGTGGCTTGGTCGTTGCTGTGACTGCCGGTCTTGAGGAGGTGCTGGCTGTTGTTGCCGTTTGGGCGGCCCGCTTTTCCGGACTGAGTGAACCGCGTGGGTGGGCGACGAGCTGTTTCTCGATCATCTTAGTCTCGTGCTTGAAGCTGAGTAGTCAAGCAATGTAAGGAGCAGATGAGTGAGAATAAGGGCAAAACGAGTAAGATGGATGACAGATCTTCTATAGGGGATGTATAATGCGCTAAAATGCAAACGACCAAGGAGCAAATGGTATGGCGGCAATTTCTCGTAGCAAAATTACACGCCACCAGCCTGTGCGCTGTTGATTTGTCCATGAACAAAAACTATAGAATGCATATTTCCAGATTAAGTTCGAGTTACTAACAGCTCGAACTCATTTTAGAGACCGACATGGCATTTCCATAAAATAACGGCCATCAGCTTTCTCATATATTAAATCATTTGTGGTTTATTAAGTGTGTCCTCAACAGATTAATTCAAATTTCGGAATATTCCTTTCATTGTACATGGTTTCTCTCATCGAGTTTTTTTTTCACCCTAAAACAAATTCGCTTCCACAATAACGTTCGACAAGTTCCACAGGGGAGCCAAGTCATTGCAGAAAGGGAGTGATGCTACAAGAATAAGGAAAGTATTTTGAGTGGTTCAATGTATACAGCCGAATAAAAATTTTATTCAGTACACTAAAATTCCTTTCAAAGCTCTGTGAAGTTCAAACATGTTCCATGATAGCTAATGAAAGCGACATGTATAGAAAGCTGGTGGAAGCAGACGGTTCTTGTATACTTTTGTGAAAAATCTTTTCTAGCCTTGCACATTTTTTCACCGATGGTGCTACACTTCAAGGGATTGTTCGTAGACCAGGTGTGCATACTTTAAAAAGCCAATTTAAATCGGAATGGTTAGAGGTTCAAAGGAGCGTCCGTAGAAGCCGCAATGAAGTATTTGCACCACTATCGTATTTGTGTATGTTACTACTGGAAATAAATTTCAGATTAGTGAGATCTTACTGAGACCTGTGAACTAGTAATGTGAAAGAATAGTCGCTCTCTTCATATTTCACAGTTCGTGCACGTAGAAAAACCTGGGAGAGAAGAACCAACGAGAACAGCAGTACAACGTAGAATGAATAACGAAAGAAGAAAGACGAAACAGATGCGGAAACGGAATAGAGTTGAGACGTTTTTGTGGTCATACGTTTGAAAAATTCAGAACATCCTGAAGAACTGAGAAGTGTCGAAAATATTAATGATAGCTGAGATATATTTTAACGTAAGTAGCATGCAACAGAACGATAAAGCAGTGCTACAAATTCTCATATCTCAAACTGCTGAATCGTTAATGAATAAGAGAAAGAAACGTGACGCATGCATAGTGCATTGAGTAATTGTGCGATGGAATCTGAAAAACGAAAAAGAACGTAAATTTTTGTAGCACAAGTTCTTGCAACCTCAGCAGTTGCTAGTATGGAGATTTTGCTCAAATCGATTTTGCACTTTTGCAAGCTTAAAGTGATGTGCATGAAGATAATCAGTCACCCTTTTCGATTCCAATACCATCCCTTCCACCGTCCCCTCCCTCCCCCGCCCCTCCGTCGACCTGTGATATCTGCGCATCACTTCCGTCTTGAGTTGTCATTCGTCAATGTTGATCTGATCTCTTTGGTCGATATATGGGCGCATTCCACGCACTCTCCAGTTCTTGTAAACTGGTCTTTAATATTCTATATCCATTGTTTCATTTTCTTGATACAACATTTTCAAAGCATTTTGTGGCTTGCTGGCGCGCTTAAAATTGCTAAGAAATTGCAAGGTATGAAAACCCTCTGCGGTCGCAAAAAGCTGCACCATTTTTGACGACAATCAATGTGAGGCGCTTAGCGCGATGAGCGCAACAAATCCATGAGCAGGCATTCACCTAACTTTTCTCGGCATCTTGCATGGAAATTCCGGTATCCCGATATGAATGTTTCCAAATCCGTTTAATAGTTGGCGTTCCACTGCGGCAATTCCCATGAAGCGGTTCATTCGTCTTTTGTTGAGGAAGTGGAAAGTGGAGTAACTGATCTGGTTTTTGATTAGTGATATTCAGCGTTCTATCTCTTGCATCGATATCAAGCTAAGATATCAGTCTTCGAACGATTAAACCATTGCATTAATTGAGGAAATATTTAGAAAAGAATGAGAGCAAAACATATTTATGCGAACAATAGTCATTCGGAATATTTTGCACGTTGTTTTTTTTTTGTACTTCCCTCAAAAACAAAGCAGTATGTTTTTCTGTGGCCTTTTTGAAGCACAAATATGACTGTTCTGGCATGTACATAGTTCAGCAAAAAAAATTTGTTAAAAATTGCTTTTCGCGAAACGGAATTTGAATATCGTAAGTCGACAAATAACGAAAGTCGATTATTGTAAGGATCATTTATAGTGCAAATAGAGAAATTGTTCAAGGCGACATTTCGTAGAGCCTTTTGCAGATGCCTGTAAAATTTCTTTTATTTGAACCTATGGTTCAAGCAAAGTAATTCCATACATCATGTTGGCAGGAAACGTTTGATTTTATTCAAAGCCAACAAAACCAATTCACACAGTTAAATTGCCGATGAAAGTTCTCCAACATGATTACTATATTAAGTGCAGCTTACCGTAGTTTAAAATATTTTTGTCGAGTTTTTTTGTTTTGCTTAGCTTCGATTCTATGTTCACTTTCAAGTTTTGTTGTGATGCCTGCGGAAATTTTATTGAAAAAATTCCCAAATTCAAATTTTTTGATTCCTAATGAGAAGCACAAGGTGAGCGCATAGTATGTTTATGCACATAGCGCGATTTACTCGCGAAGTACACACAAATAAGCTTAGCTTGTCCAGATTTGAAAAATCAATGACCTTCAGCTTTAGCTAACTGCGAGTTTAGAAAATCCATTCGAGGAACATTGATTCAAATGCAAATCTGTATAAAAATATACACCCTTATAAGTGCCATACATCCTTGTATTTATTCGAAAAATTTCGTTAAAAAATTCATGCAAAATTGCTAGAATGGGTTAAAATTGAAGCTCTCACCTAGTAGACTGCAGGCCGTTGCATTGCGGAGGCAAAATGCTGTGATCCTTCACCAAACGAAAGATTAGTAACGAACAAATGCCAGTAACTTGATTCGATTACACAGAAAATTTCATTACGAAAATTTCACATCAGTAATAATGTGCTACTTAAGTTTTTCTAACTTCATCTGTTGGTTGAGAGAAAAATGAGCGATCGATCGGGCGAACGCTGATTAAATACACAATTGACTAAATACCGGATACATTGGTAAGTAAATAACGAAGTTATATACTGAATACCGGATACATTGGTAAGTAAAATACCGGATACATTGGTAAGTAAAATACCGGATACATTGGTAAGTAAATAACGAAGTTATATACTGTAATCATACTGAAATTGATAAAAGCGTCACAAATAGCTCTTCCATATTACCGTCATCTATTTACAACGCGCAGCGATTTTTGACTGGAGACAAAACGCCTTGCAAATATAAAGTGGGGTGAATCCCGGGAACTGCTGACGATGATGAGCAACAGCAGGAATTGGAGAAGAAAACCTCGAAGAGAACCATAAGCAGCAGCATTTGGGACAGACAGTAAAATCCTTGGATGAAAGGATGCCAAATACAAAGAACAGAAGACGAACTCGGAATAGGTCAGCTATTCCAGAGAATCGAAGTGAAACAACACACGGCCGATTTCTACAATCCGCAAAACAAAGCATCGAGAGGATAGTAAATCAAGCAAATATACAGCAAAAATTTCTGGTAAAATTTCATGTTTCATAAAAATTGATGAGATAAGCAATCATTGCGCTTTTCATTTTACTGGTGGAAGTGGGTACTGCTTACCGCAGTTGTTTCGCTTAT
This sequence comes from Toxocara canis, assembly GCA_000803305.1. Lineage (NCBI taxonomy): Eukaryota > Metazoa > Nematoda > Chromadorea > Rhabditida > Toxocaridae > Toxocara > Toxocara canis. Next base: position 234,855 of record JPKZ01002709.1, on the reverse strand, counting down.
TGTCCCACTCTTATCGGCCGAACATTTGTCAGACTCTATCAGAGGTGCTAATGAAGTAACAAATTACCCGCCTTTCTGGGGGTTAATAATTATAGTCGTAGCTGTCAAAATACAAATCGATTTGATTAGAAAAAGCAGCCTGAAGAAGGCCGAGGGGCAGTCGGGGAGTAGACATTTCACGCAGCTGCGGTGAACTAGGTTAATCGCGATGGCAACTCTTCATACAGGTCACAACCGTTCCAATGGTTGCGAAGATATACTTCTTGAAAACTCATCCATCCAACTATTAAACTTTTCAAAAATTGACTCTAAATAATCGAGCTAGAGCATTACTGCTTTCTGCGCATAGATGCAGTCGACTGGTTGCATAAAGCTTCTGGTAAAAATTCGTATATATTTGCTGTTCCATATGCTCTCCCCCCACCCTTCTCTTTTAATCCCCTCCATGTTCCGCCCACCCCGTCGAACTCGTTGCACAATTCCTCTAGGATGCAAAAGTAAGGCGCTATCCAGCAGTTATATGTTTTTTGCTGGTTAACTGCTCATAGTAGTAAATTGTATATGTGGTTAGTCTATGACTTGCCAAATTTCGTTGCTTTACTTCAATCGCGCAGATCTGACGCCACCATAATGTGATTTACAGATACGAAATTTCGAAACTTTGCACAAGTCGCTCGACCAAAAGCAACGGTCATTAAGCATCTTAGAGCGGGTAAGGCTGAAGAAAGGGTGGAAATGTGCCCTAAGGAGCCCAACAGCATATGCGCCTAGGAGAACACTCCTTTGATTTGATTTGCTGCTTTTATTAGTGCCCGGCAGAGTAGAAAAATTTAAAACCCAAACTTACTCAGTCGTCTGTGAAAAACCTATATTAAAACTTAGCTTTTATCCGATGGGATTGATGAAAGAAATAATCGCAGTGGTTGCAAAATTGCATGCCAAATGACATAAGCTTTTATGAAACTATACTACAGTGGTTCGGTTGAATCGGTTTGAAATGGGACGCAAGAAACGAAGATGGGTTATTGATGGCAAATATCAGATTTCATAAGCTTAGCTCCGGTGGTTCCGAAGTCAAAGAATTGGACAAACAGACAAGCTGACAAACAGACAAACAGACGAGAAGGGACAGACACTTATGCGGACAGATATGATTATGGCACGCTTGAGAAGTGAAAATTTGTCGATGCTCATAAGGACTATTCGTAAACATCCCTTATTATATATCCGAGAGCAAGTCGCATTGAAAAAAAAATTACATTATGGCCCGTAACAACGTTCTTTCATATGTTCGGTTGTAATCTAATAAGAAATCATTTATATGCGTTTTAATAGCGAGCGCTACAGTACGAGTTCAAGGGCTGAGAAGGAGAATGCCGTGAAAGGAGGTGGACTTCAACTTACGGTAAATAAGCGTTTCTCGTGATTAATTGGATTTGGCATAGTTGATTAAAGTTTGCACTCGCTAATATAACTTCGATGACAAGTTGCAAACTTGGAAGTTAATGTAGCCCAAACACTGGTTCTCAAGATCCTGCTTCATGATGAAGAACTCACGAGAACTTTCCGTTCAAAAGCATCGGAACGCGACGATGACTTTTCTTTTCCTGTAGAACTATTTTGGCGAGATCGAGAGAATTCTTATATCAAGAATATTCTCTAATATCAAGAATAATATCATGATGTGAAGAACAGAACTATTCTAAGCACTGTCCTCGTTCGTTTGCGTTTAGTTTGTACCAACAAATCAGTAAGGAGACATCCGTCGTCCGGCTCTTTCTTAAAATAAAACCATACTTTTTAAAAGCGTATTATCAAGACATGTTGCTCATGCGTTTTAGCAAAACTGCAGTTGGTAGAGCATATCATGGTAACGTTTTACGTAGATGTTGTTTGCGCTGGTTTCAACTGGAGAACCACTGAGGCTACAGTTACGAAGTTCAGTGTGATCGACACCGGGAGGTTTGGTTGTACGATGTACGCCATTCCGTCACCAGTCATTCCGAATATAAAACGGATTTCCCAACCAGCGGCAGGGGCAGAAGACTATAGCATAAGTATATTACTTGATTTTACCTGCCGTCGCCTAACCGGACCATAGTGATAGTAGTTGCTAATATTAGTTGTCAATACTTCAGTTGACCTTTGTGGCTATCACTGATCTAGCCTCAATTCCCGAGAAGTTATCTTCATTCACCATAACATGTTCGTTAATTCGAACAGCTACCCCACTTCTTCCCTCACTCTTTTCCACTTTTTATATTCTCTTCCGGGCTCATAACCGTTCTTTAAGATGAAGAAGGAATGGACTTACAAATTTGAGAGAAATAAAAGGAATACTTAACAGTTTCACTTAGCCTTCATTAAATATACAGTCTAAGCTCAATGAGAATATTTCTATTGCTTTGTTTTGCAAAATGAATGCATGCAGTTACGGATACTGAATTAAGTAGTTATAGAAATAACATCAGTTGAGAGCATGTATCTGTTACAGCACTCGTTGCGACCTTCATAACCGTCTGAAGATGGGGTCAGACACAGAAACGTTGAATAAACCGCTCTGTTACCGTGAAAGGAGGGGTTCCGCACAGTTCCCAGCCAATTTCGGACGAAATCTGAAAATTTAATATTTCCTTGTTTTTCAGATGGATGAAGAATAGTTAAAAGGAGCCAACGGTTATTTAGAAAGCGGGCAGTGATGCCATAGTACCAGAATTTTCGGTACGATACTGTACTTGTAATTCTCCTCCAAAAATGGTATTACACTGTACTAATACTTCCCCATGAAAAAACTGAACGTACCGTACCTGTTCTGTACTTGGCGGCTGAGTTTTGGTACGATACTGTGCCAAGTAGTTTGGCCCAAAAAGCACAATACTTCTACTGTACTTTTCGTACCTGTAGTTTTTCTTGACGTGCATGCATAAGGGAGCATAGAATACTTTATTGATAAGTAAAATAAACCAAAACTGTCCGAGCTAACGGCAGAAGAAAATGACCACTGGTTGAAACGACGAAAAAATGCGAAGTTCGAAAAAAGATGAAAAAATATCCATGGTCGAGGTGAAGAACAGTCGAAACACCTCTTGGTTTTGAGCCGTAGTGGAAAGCGCTTGAGCAAGTGACCGTATAGGCATGAAACACGTTACAACTGGAGAATGCATCGCACAACAAAAAAGCGAGATTAGAAACACGAGGATGGGAAATAAATCGGAAACTTGCAAAACATCGCATGCGCACAAACCGCAACAGTTGGGGAATGAGCCGCAAGAAAAGAAGGCGAGATTGAAATACAGGGCCCAGAAAAAACACTGAATACTTTTTTTGCAGCAGCACATAGATATCTCCGCAGAACAGCATCCTTCACGCGAAGATAGCGCTCCCTGGCATAGCAGAAGGAGTTCCAGCTGGTGATGCAGGGCATTATTAAATTCAGCCTGGAGCTTGCATGGAGCCGTTCAGCCGCTAGCTGTGTTTTCCTGAACCTTCGAACCACCCTTATCGGTGCATTGACCTGTTCACGGCATCCGGGCGCCTCCAGACCGCCTGCCAGCGCTAGCTGCAGCGTATGAGCCATGCAACTGTCAACCTTTTCAGAAATCGCATATCGAGCCCAATTTTTCTGTCCGCCTCTTCGAAATCGTCAGTTTGGTCCTTGCCGGAATCAAACATGTCACCATCGGAGCACATAAAAGCACTGTCATCTTCGTCCCGTCAAATGCTCACTGCGGTTACCTCTTCGCAGCCTGCGTTTACTGTTTCACCGTGAAGCACATCGTACTTATTTTTAAAAGCGCACACCATGTTTGCGCCCGACTCAGTTACCGCTCTGTATATTGAGGATTCGTTGATGGCCACGCTGCTCAGGATTTTAAGGTAGACTCGTTTAATCGTCTGCGCTTCGTGACGTCCGTTCAGTCTTTTCAAACCCAAAAACGTATTTTTGAGAGATCCGTCTCCTACGTAATGGATCGATGCAGCAATGAACGAATCACTGATACACTTTCCGCTCAAAATGTCAACAGCGACCGATGCTCCAACAGATCCTTCCGTTTCCCGCCCAGTCTTCTCCTTGATCACTTGTAATGGCCTGTGCAAAAGCAAGCAAACGCCTTCTCGGGAAGTGCGCAGGGCGAACCGCGGATTCAGCATGGTTGTATACTCGCGAAACTCATGGGTGAGAAACAAGCATAGAGAGAAATTCGGTAAGGCCATCAGCTTTTGGAGAACCGTTATGCACCGTTTTTTTCGGCGCTATCCTGCGCTCCCTTACCGGACATCCTCCACGACTGTTCCAGCGTTGTCAGTGACGCATTCCGCTTTGCCGGCTGTTTCCGATGGCTGGGTCATAGAGATAGCAAAACAAACGAATCAAATCAATAAGATGGCAAAAAAAACGGACGCCGCGAACCTAATATAAGGAATAAGAACATTTCTTTATATATAAAATAAAGAACTATAAAAAAACTTGCGAATGGAGACTATCCTTCGCCCCTATTGACATTGTTGAATATCCAAAACCAAAAAGTTCGATCTCAATTTCTCAAATGAATAATTCGCCTCTATCAGTCAATTGTCGAGACGTGTCGGGGACCAACGGTGAAATTTAATATTGTGGGAGCACTGTAACACTAGTCTGCATCTCCCGCGAGTGAAGTACATCTAAATACAAGTACAGTCAAAAAATGGTACGATGTACTTACACTTTTTCCCAAATAATCGGCACGATACTCTACTTCTGCCAACCCTCGGAAAATCACACTGTACTGTACTCACACTGTACTTGCGATTTTAAGTTTGGTACGATACCGCACTATACTTGGTATAAGTATAAGTATACTACGGAATGTATTATACTTTTTAGTACGATGGCATCACTGGAAGCGTGTACCTTTTTCTTAAAATTTCGCTAACGCTGCCCAGATTGTTAGACGTTAAGGCTGAGGTTGAGGTTGACATTTTCATAGAGATGCGGACCTTGAACTTTTACCTGCTAGAAATCCAGCATAGGTCACACTTTAAAAAAAAAGCGCGGACGAGATGCACGATTAGACCTGCACTTATAGAACATTTGAATGATTCATGACATTTTTCATAGTGAAATCAATGTGAGCTCTGCAGGAGCAAGCCAATTGCAAATGCAGTCATCGAAGGAAAGGTGTTTGTTTTAGCTAGAAAAATTGTGAAATCAACATTTAAAAATGGTGGGAAAAAAGTTTCATCTATGCTTTATTGTCGTTTAATCGGTTATCCGATTTTTTCTGAAATCTTCCGATCTCACCGGTAAATATTGACCGAAGTTGGTTTGTGCTCTGCGAATAAGGTGTTATTCCTTTATCTACGTTATTTTCTCCGTTCCTTTTTCTTTCTCTTTTTTTAGTAATCTCGGCCTTAAATGGGTCCATGAGAGAAAACTGAATTCTACTGACGGCGTTGCAAATCATGGTATGGGAAAAATGGGATTTTTTTGCTAAAGAATCAGTTTATTCATGAAAGAAACAGAAGTTCACGAATCAAAAAAAAACAACTTTTCATATAACCGAAAGAAATAACTTTTCAAAAGAAGCGTTCCACAAAGTGATCAGCCACTGTTGCGTGATTATAGCAAAGTATCAGTAAGGCCGCATCATTATATACTCTCCGAAAAAAAAAGAAAAGAAATTAGCCACTCTTATGTGTGGTTTGAGATTATACGGTATTTAGATTGGCCTTAACTTTGCTAAAAGCGCATTTTGCTAAAGCGCGTAGTCACAACTATAATTGTTAACGTTCAGTCACTTCTGCGGAGACCAACAACTCTCTTGAATTAAAAATCGATTTTACCTGAGTGTGAAAATCGATTTTTACTTCATATAGAATCAAAAACTTTTGTTTTAGGTATGCCGTTAGGAAGTTCTCCTTCAGTTAGATTATATCCCACAAACTATCCAGTTGCGCAATGGACCTGTAACGTTTTAAACACAAGCATCACCAGAAAACTAAGCAAAAATTTAGCGCTTATCAAATCTTTCAGTACACGAGCTTGACCGACTGTCCAGGATTTTGGCAAAAGAGTTGAGTGTTGTCGTCTGAATGTTGCGCGTCGAATCGAAGTGCATCTCAACGGCATGTAAGTGCCATGAGTAGGCGAAGCTACGCCGCAATAAAATCATAATAATAACTCGTGCTGCTTAGAACAAACACGGAAATGGTTTAAACTAATTATCCATATGACCAAACTTATGAACAACTTTACTTTTATAATCAACTTTATGATATCCAATGGTAAATCAGGAAGTAGACGGAAATATTGCCATTTAGCGGCTGTAAAATTCATGTGGAATAAATAGCGTTTGAATCTGAGTGGTACTGCATTTATATTTAAATGCCTTCGGTTATGTCATGAGCTCTTCCCTGACAAGATGAATATCAAACTAAACAGAGCGTAATATCTGTTAGGTACGAATACTTTTTTACATGTGGTAAATTCAAAGAGGAAATACCAAAAACTTGTTAAGATATCTACGAGTAATGCGAGCGACTGAATAGATTGGCAGTCAGCATCGAATAGCATCAAGAAAAAAAACAAAGTTATAAACGCACTTTCATATGACCGTTTGCTAAACAACGAACTGTCTTTGCGAAATGGATTGGAGAGAGGAACAGAATGACTTTCTTGGGGGAAAAAAAAACAACGAGAATCAGTGGTTTCAGCGTTTCCCCTCCATCGCACCATTCCCACTCTCCATTGAGCTGAGAAAAAGTAGTGGATGTTCATGGAACTTGCTCACATTTTAAACAATCTTTACATGTGCATTAATTTGAAAGTTGTCCCAACATGGCGTCATTTGTTCCGAGTTTTCGCCTCTGAGCAGCAGGCACTGAGCCAGAGCAATCTGTGCCTGACGTAAACTAATCCAGATTTCTGAAATTCACCAAGAATTAAGATGCCTTTTAAATCGTATTCGAACACTTCTAAAATCCGAGTAACGAACATATTCATTACAAAGCGTTTCCCCAGAATGAAGCAGCTAAATGCAAGGGATACCGGTAGGGTTCAGGGGGATAGCCCGTAATAATATAGATCTCATAGTGAAATATGTGGTCGTAGTAATGACTAATAACAAGATAAGATTAAGCCTAAGCAAATCCCTTACATAAATAGACAATTGCAGAAAAAACTTTTCTTTCGCGCTTTTAAGAGTATCATTATTTACAAGATGACCATCCCGTCACTTCGGAGTAACGGTATGGATATGACTCGAATAACAAGTATATTCATTTTTCAGCTGGTTATGACAATTAATGAACAGGTATCCTAATTTCTAGCAACGTTAGTTGCACACATTGTCTGTATGTCGATCCATGTGAATTATTCGATAAGATTTTTTTAAGCAAAATTAAAGAGTATTTTATATGGCTTGGTGCATATGGTCTTCGTTGATTACGTAATCTCTCTGAAAATCATCTGCGGCAAATGACGATTGATGTGGTACCACGACGTCATTTTACGGTCATTACCAATACCGTTCAGGGATCATGATGCTTGATGCAATGACATCGCTGACCTTTCTGCGTTCGTAATTTCAGTGAACTCGGTTGATGCGAAAATGTTCACTGATGATGTCATGTTGGGCATCGTCAGTACTCTTAACACTGATGATATCCAACCATCCATGAATGAACGGAATTGAAGAGTGCTCAAGAAAGTGCTGATTACTAAGCGCAAACCTAGAAGCTGTAGTTCTAAGCATTGGTAAAAATAATCTTAAATTCATTAACACGCTGAATAGTTTTCATGCGGCTTATCAGAATAAGCTTCGTGATTCACCGATGGAAAGCTTCGCATAGTAGAAGCTTCTTTGGAACACTGCACGATTGACGTTTTTCCAAACCATTCATCGATTGAAGTGTTCGGGACGGTTTCAGCGTTGAGACGCACGTTTTGGCAAAAAGAACATATGTGAGGACACAAGATAGAAAGATACAAGGGTAGTTGTAATTTCTTCGGTCTAATTCAGCTATATTGATGACATCGATGTTTACGGGTGAGGGCTACTGCCTCTTCCTTCCCATGGTTGGTGTAACCCGAAGAGCTAAAATTCCTACGGAGATTTTCATGTAGCATCCTGGGAGTAGCCGGAGTAGCCGGAGGTTCGCCACCAGGATGCTATATCCATGCAAGGATGCTACATGAAAATTTACGTAAGAATTTTAGCTCGTCGTAATGAACACTCCATTAACCAAATATAGAGATGGCGAGGTTGCCTTGTAGGAATGGTTTAAAAATATGAAATCTGAACAAGAAGGGCACTGAAAGAATTCAATTGTTTAGTCGAGACATTTCGCAGCTAATGCGATACAAACAAACCCTAGTATTCGTTTTTAAGATTGGAGGTGGGTCTTTCTATCATATGATGTAAGAACGTCATTTCGTTTTCACTTCTATCCAGAACTATTTCACGAACGCTGCTGCATTATGAGTTTCTTAATGTGACGATTCCTTAAAAGGAGTACAAACCAGTTTCCAAATAGCTTTACATCGTTATGGAACTCTTTAAATTTTATAATTAACATCATCTCATATTGTTTTTATAAAAATAGTTCTCCTTATTTAAAACACAATTAAGGAACAGGAATGAAACAAAAACAATTCCGCATTCAAGACTTGACCGGCAGTCTTCGTCACGCACTGTCCGACATACTTACGTAAAGGTGTTTAGTTTTCGTTCGTAATGTCTATCACTTACATTTTTAAAAAACTTTTAAGGTTTCATTTGTGCACTACTATACACTACTAAAGCTTCGTCATCCTATGGTGAACACCCTAGACAGCATTTGGTATAGACAGTAAAATTCTTGGATGATAGGATAGCAAATACAAAAAACACAAGACGAAATCGAAGTAGGTCAGGTAATCGAGAGAATCGAAGTGAAACAACACACGAAACATTTCTATAACTCGGAAAAATTTTCGAGAGGATCGTAGATCAAGCAAATATGCAGCAAGAATTTCTGGTAAAATTGCATCCGTTCCATGAAAGCAAGCATTGTACCTTCCATTTTGCTAGTGGAAGTGAGTAGTGCTTCCACTGTTCGAGGCAGAACTATGTTTGAATTGAATCGAGAAAAATGTAGAACTATATTCGAGACAACTGCGCTGTCTCGAACATAGTTCTACCCTTCTCAATAAAAATATTGCATTTTTCTTTAAATTTTCAACCACAAAGGCGGTTGATTAGGCCACACAACTCACAGCATAAGAGTAAACTAAATGTAAAATCCTTGAATAACAATGAGAAAACCATGAAGAATATGGTAAACTAACGCGCGTTCACGTTTAGAAGCGTTGAACAAGATGACTGAAGCACTTCATTAACGAACTTCTTTAGTGGAATGTTCTTTAGTTCCTTCAATGATGCGCGTAACAGCGCATAAAAACAAAAAATCAAATTTATTTATCTTTTGATCTGATTGATTTTTAACAGCAAATTAACAGTAATAGTTTTTCCCGAGGATTTTTAAGCAAAAGTTGTTAATTACAAGGATCTTAAAGATCTTAAAGAATGTTCGAGGGTTTTAAGCAGAAGTTGATTTTTTGGTGAAAGAGGCCTGAAATGTACGTCTGAGAAACATTCTGAACAAATTACGACTAAAAACCATAAGACAGTGAGCGACTGCTTTCCTCAAAACACTGCTGCCTTTGATTATTATGACTTTATCTGATTACACCCCTTTGAATGATCTGTGTATTTTCGTAAAGGTAGTCCGTGCCTATCGACTAAATAAAAGCTTTTACCTTGTTGCGGCGTTGCCAAATATAGGCTGTTCTAGGCTCCTTTCATTTCTACATACTGCAGGCAGTTTTTCGGCAATCGACAGTCTTTAAAGATAATTCTAGTAGGGGTGTGGGAGGGAGATATGCTGAAGGGAAAGGAGAGGAGCGGGAGGCCCATGTTATTAGTCCCCAAACCCTCCATGGTCTTCGCACAACATTTGTCATTTCATTTCGTTTGTTTGTACATTATTTACTAATCGAAAATTTGCATGATCGTTAACGTTCGCATCGAATTTGACTAATGAAATGTAATCATTGCATGCCGCTCACTGTAGCGACTAAGTAATTGAGCAGATGCGATGCTTTGGCGATGCAGAGTTTGGTGCCGTAACTTTGATCGGTCGTGAATCGCGCAATCGAACATCATTAAATGGACTACCGGCGATGCGGTATGCTTCGTCGATTAGTGTTACTCGCAACACTTTCGCATCCGAACTTATGCACCTATATCAAGATCATACGATTGTTGTTTATTGTTGATTGTTCACTTTCTCATCCGTCACGATAGGCATGGTATACCTCTAACGTGCTTACTAAATTCATTTGTGATGATATGAGTGAGTGGTCAAAACATAAGAGGCGATAGATTTGTGGGTTTTTTTTCTTTCCTGTCCATATATTTTCTGCTCGTATTGTATAAGAGTCGCTTGATAGATATATTTCTTATCTTCTTCTGTGCACATCGATGTGATACGGTGCTCATTTGGCTCCTAGGTTTCCCTTTATTCATTTTTTTGCTGTCATCGGACAAGAATCTCAACTGAGATTATGCTTTGCCAGTTATTTGTTGGCAATTAACTTCTCGAAAGTTGTTAACCGCCATCAGAAGTAAAACTTTTTTGCGTAGATGACGTATTTTGCATGGAAAAATTTCAGCAAAAGTTATCAATAGGTTACTTGTAGAATTTTGTTCTTAGGAATATCCTTGTGCTCTAATTACAATACCACAGGAATTTTTCATAAACAATTACATCTCATCAAACGTAGAAGATTTCTCAGAAGCCACTGAATCTGTTTGACGTCCAAGTCGTTTTCCGAAATCACGAAAATCAGGTTCTTTCATCAACGAGAAAACTTTTTTGGGGTGTGCTTCGAAATTTTTTAAATAAGATTCATATGTAATGGCACCCTCAGTCGAAAAATCAAAGAAGCTTATCTCATACACTCACGCAAACCTACGATCAATGGATGTGTTGAACTATTATCCTTAACTAACCTCTTCGCGCACGACCTATGACCCTTCTCTACTTTCTTCCCTTCTCCCCTTTCATTCTTCACAGCTGTTCTTGTTATGATACACCGCTTGTTTCTCCTGTCCATCATAGAATCGATCCTGTTATTTACTATCTTTTCCGGGAAATATACGATTATTGTTTTTTTCAGCTTGTGGTGCTATGATTATGGCTTTATGAGCCGAAACGTCAGCATATATATATATATATTATACCATCTTCTTCGATGCATTATATGGTCTCAACGTCTATGTCTTTTACGAATATAAGATTCATATTTTAAAATTTCGTAATATTGACGCTCGTAATACCACCAGCGTCGATTGGGGGTGCTGTCAGCATTGCAGCATGTTGAGTGACCGGTGGTGAAGATGAGCTCGATAGGCGGTGAATTGCAGCTGTCGTATATTGTAATGCTTTTTTTCGTAGAGACCTGAAAGAAAAAGTTGACATTGAAAATGATGAATTCTGTTGTTGGAAATAGGTGCGAGACATCCTTGGTTTTACTCGCGCATTGTGAGTATGGACCGTGTACTTTCAAATGTCCTCTTTCAGTCGAGTTTCATAGAGGGGGGAAGGAGGGGATGGGAGGTGAAGGAAGGAGGTAGAGAGAAAGACTGGCGTTTGCACTCAGTTGAAAGAATCCACTGGGGAATGCACGTTTCATGATGGTCACTGAGCTCAGTCTAATGACGAGCAGTTTATCTTGTTATACTTATCGGCCGATCAGTACAAGTGCACTTTAGGCCCCTGCTTGGGAAAAGTTTAGCAACACATCACGGACTCCTGCAATATGCCTTTTCTCATTCCTAGTAGAGCGCTCTGAGAACTATTCAGAAATCATATGAACAAAGTTTCACTGTATACAAACGCTTGTGCTACACTCGCAATCAATTAATTGTTCTTAATGTCCACTATGAATCGGTGATACTCATATAGTTTTTTCAAGGGCTCACAAGCGCTGTCGCTATTGATGCCATTTACTCGGAATTTATCATCATTTCTTCGAATACTTCCCATGTTTCATTCTGGAATTCAGTTATTTGTATGCACGCTGTAGTTTGCAACTTTTTATGAAATAGTGGTTCTTGTGCATACTGTCTGTATAACATTCAAATTTTGGACCCTGAACTGAATTTGTTGACAAATATTATCCTGACCATCTTCCCCTGCCTCCTTTGTCGGCAGCTGTTCTCCTTACTTACTTTTCCTGCCTAGTTTTCTGACAGTTATTCTCCTTATTTGCTTCTGCTGCCTAATTTGCTCGGAGTCATTGTTACTTATTTCACATGCCGAAAGGATATTTTGAGGCAATCTTTAAAAATATACCAGTACAACTAAGTTATGAAGATTCGTTGAGAAATAACATGAAGAACTAACAGATTAAAGATAAGATTGAGGATGGGCACCATTACAAGGCAGAAGTGTCGTATCAGATTGAATGTGAATCCTATCCACTTTGTATTCGGTAACAAATAGAAACTGAAGAAATCGAAGAAAACACTAATTGTTGTGAACGAAAACAGTGCAATCGACTGTATCAAAATTCGTCGTTCAGTTGGGGATGTCATATTTCGTCGAATACTTGAACGTTGTTGCTGTAAACGAAAAACATTATCGGAAATAAATGGTGACAATAGTTGTTCTTGTCGATCGACAGCACTGTTGACTGACGGCTATGCCGAACTGTCCTCAACGCCCGGAAGCGGATCGCCAATTATCAGCGAAATTTAACAGAGATGGGGAAGCGTGTCCCTAAGTGGTATTGTCGCGAAGATTCGCGGAGTCAAAATGCTGCGAAACGAGCTCTGGTTCGTCGTTGGCAGTCGGCGCCAAGGGGCGGCGGGCCAGGCCAACGACTATTTCATTACAAGTTTCGTGACCGCCTCATAGTAGCAACATCCGCGCTTAGCCATTGTCCATGGGCAGATGATATGAGACGGTGGGACCTTAGCGGACATGTTCCACGGCCTCTTTGGCATTCATTTTGCTTGTTGATTTCATTACATGCGTTGACGATTTAGGTAGTCACTCAGTTGTGTTCATTATTATTTTGATTCATCGCTTTGCTTTTTCTTGCTGCGTCTTCTTGTCTATGGCGAAATGTGTATTATCGATTCCTTTATGATGTTGCTCGCCCTCACGTCGCGTAACAACTAGGTTTAATTTCCCAAGTTTGAGGTCTTGCTGGAGGCGAGCCTGCAGTACCACGCGAACGTCAAACTTATGGCAAGAAGAAACACTGGGTTGGAATTACGGTCTCGAGTGAACGACTGAGCGATCAGGCTGTTTTTGTTTTTTGATTAAATTTCTCACTCCGTTTCAACTCCTTTGCTGTACGAGAATTCGATCCCTTCTTTACGAAGCTCGTCTGTGAGGCACCGAGCCGTTACCCGACATCCCTTCGGAACTGTTATTTGTCGACTCTTATCGGCATTTTCGATTCCGCGAGGTCATACATTCCTTTGATGCAAGTAAAGTTCGTTTTACCCATGTATTAAGTTGCCAAACGCAACATGACAGAACAAAATGTTTGTCAATTTCGCAGTAACTGTTTTCCAAAACACCGTCTGTATTTTAAGCGCAAATATTTGCCGATCTCATTCGACTAGATCGACAAAATTAATTATCAATTACTTACCATATAGTGGAGGCCGATAATAATGATTATGTAGTTAGAAAGGCTGAGCAGTGAGATGGGTGTTAGCAAACAGGATTCCGTGATTGCGTACAAGAAAGCTTGCGGAGTTTCAACATAAAGCCAACAGTAGCAGCTGGTTGCTTCGTAATATATGGTCACTGATGGCGTCAACGAAATGATGAAAAATGTCATTCCAATCAGAATACTTATAAGAATCAAAATCTGAAAGAAATGGTCTATGAAGAAGTGAAGCAAATACTATTTGATCGGCTTACAACGTTGATGAACATGATGGAGAGGAAATTTTGCAGGATGTTTTGAGTTGCTTTCTGCAAGGAACTTGTTTATAGATGGGATCACAAATAATTTAACTGCATAATGTATCTGGAACCCATCTTCAGTGCAATCCCAAGTTCTTCTCAAAAGACCATGGTAACAGGGGATCCTTTCACTCATCATAGTTGTCAGTTACTGCGGCCGGTAAGAGGAAGGTAACCTAAAGTTCGGGACTAATTTCTTTCGGGCGCTATACACGAGGATATGCCGAGCCCATAGCCTTCTGTAATTGCAATGATTCCAAAAAATTTTTATGGTAATCAAAACTGAATCAAAGCAGTTTGCCGAAGCGCAGATATCACGTCAAGTGTCCGAAAATTGATGAAACGCCATTTCTTTTCAGTGTTTCATAGGGTTTTGCTTAAGTATAGCCTACAGTTTTTCATTTCACCTTCCGTTCGTTTTTCACTTCATCTTTCGCACCTTAATATTTCGACTGTAGCAGCTGCGAATCCACATCTGGATTGGTGGCGGCTCCTTAAATTCGTAGGCTTACACTAACGAGCTTGTTTAGGGCTCTCACTGAATCTTTGCATGTAACATGGGATTGAAAAAATAAAAGTGAGAGCTGCATGGACGCTGCCCACCTACCTTACATGTGTTTGCAATCCACTGCTCATAGGCATGTCGAGTGCAAATAATGCTTATACGATTAACAGACAAAGCAAATATGATGAGTATCATGCTGATCCAAGGCGGTTCTAAAAGTGCTCCAGCAAACTGCAAACAAAATTTTTAGTCTTTGACGGTTTTTGTTCTTGCTAGGAGCGGGGTGCAAGAGGGAAAGGTCAACGCTTCAAGGGAGTAGGGAAGCTGGGAATTCTCTTAACTAATCTAACTAAGAAGTTTTTTCTGATGGACTAACACGAAATTTACGTTCATATGGCGAAAAAAAAATAAGGAGAACTTATGTCACCACTAGTTTTACATTAATAAGTCGCAGGTACAAGTTCACTCTCATTGCCAAAATCCTTCTAGTTTTTTCCAAATATCCGAACTGTTTGCTGCCGAAGCCACTCGCTTCCATCATCTGGAACAAATAATCCGTCTCCCTTCGGCAGTCGTTGATGAGCTCATAATTATTCAGAAATGCGATCATTTTATTAGCATTAATGAATCATATATTTTGGCGTTGTTATTTAGTATTCATTCCAACAGTTATTCTTTTTAATTTCTATCCTTGCAGACATAAAAAAGAGATCACTACATATGTAGAAATTATTAGGAACTGATAGTTATTCCAAAGAATTGACGTTTCAAGCGAAATTACGGTCATTGAATCGTAAGTTCTGTAGACCTTTGTAGAGATTTTGTTATGTGGTGGCCAGATAGTCAAGAATCCAGATATGAAATCCACAAACAACTGAACGGCATCAAGGACACAAATGTACAGAATCATTTGATAACATTGTGA